>VXAZ01007126.1:904248-1308974 GCA_013399875.1 Gymnorhina tibicen | reverse complement strand
GGGTGGTGGTTGGAAGGGAAAAAGGAAAGGAAAAATAAAATAAATAAAAAAAAAAGGATTTGAGAAAGGAAGCGCGGCGCTTTCAGGCTGCTGAATTTTGCAAATAGCAATTAACGTGCATTAATCCTGGTGTCAGCCCGGGGGGATCCCGGGGCTGCGGTCAGGAGGGTGCCGGGCCAGCCCGGGTGATCGCGGCTCCGCTGGCAACTTGCTGCCCCCCCGCACCTCCCTTGCTCCTTCCGTCCCCCGGTCCCCTCCTCTGCCCGGCTCCGGCCGGTGTTCGCCATCACTTCGGGCAAGTCAAATGTTTGTTTGGGGTTTTAATTGGCTGCAAAATATTCCTGGCGTGTTGGGATGGTCCGGCATTGTTGTGAATGGTGGAGCTTCCCCCCTCCCTCCCTCCTTCCTCCCACTACCCCCTCCTCCAGCTCGGGAGTTTGTGTTTGCATTGCCAAAATGTTACTTTATCTGTCTCCGGAGATTGTTAGCAAATGGCTAGTGTTTGACATTTTGTGGAAAAGAGATGTTTAAATGGATAATAATCCCTCGGTTGTAATTCCCATTTTTGAAGTAATTGAACAAATTCTTCATCTCTTGTTGACTGTACATATTTTTCTGGTGTTAATAGGCTGGCAAAAAATATTGCTTGTCTAACTTATTACAAACAATATTTGCTGAGCAAATACTGCCTGCCTTGTCTGAGCTAAGTTAAGCAGAGCAGGAAATTTAATATTTTCAGAGGGGCATTGACAAACTATGATTTTGGCTTTTGATTTTTGTTTTGTTTGTGTACGAGGGGAAGAAGTGAGTTGTCGAGAGGAAGCACCTAACAAGTTGCTTGTTGGGTGTAATAACTTGAATTCCCAGTAAATATGAGCAATCCTGGTGCCTTTGCCCACTTTCTTTGACACACCATGGTGAAAGCGTGGGCAAAGTTTTGGGTGCTCTCCCTACTTTGGATTTCCTGCCACTTGTGTATCTATTAACCTGTGTTACAGTAGTGAAGAATTCTGCACGGGCTAATGAATACTCTCAGGTTTGCCCTGGGATATTTAATGTCTTTGGCTCAGACTTTGAGGTCCCATTTTGTTTCTGGGCTTTGCTGCTCCCCAGCCCACCCCTCCTGCCACGCGGGCCTCTGGTGGCATTGTGGTTGTTGTGAGTTTTCTGCCTGTAGAACCAACTTCTCAGAGTCCCAGAGATGGTCCCTGCGTGCCCGTGGAGGTGTCAGCGGTGGCCTTGGCCGTCTGCCCTGGTGTCAGGACCCTTGCTGGGGGAGCCAGGGGTTCTGTTCGGCAGGGACATTTAGCCCAGTGGTCCCTGAGCAGCTCTGGTTGTGCAGATGCTGGAGAGGGAAGAAGGTTTGTGTTAGCTTGGTGATGGCTGTCCTTTGGCTTTTTGCGGTGTCATTTGTGGGGTGTTGTCCTAACAGGAAAGCCAACTACTTTGTGTATGCAGAACTGATAATGAGTGACCAATCTGCTTTTGTGTGCCTCTAAACCAAGCCCTAGACCTGTCTGTATAACCTTTCTTTTTTTTTTTCTTGGGCATGCTCTTAGTCAAATATGCATCAGCAGATAGGTCCAATTAAACCCCTGAGTCTCTACTGAGCTGTCAGGGAAGAAAGTAAAATTCATCTTCCTGCAGAAATTTTCTACTGTGGTGAACACATTATCAGGAAATAGAATTCAAATGATAGTGCAGTCCCTCCAGGCTGATGGGGAAAACTTGGCTTTTCAGATGGGGTGAGCCTTGTTATTGAATCACCCAAACCATAACCTTGATAATAAGGCACACAAGGGTAGAAAGTGACCTTAAATATCTGCCACCTCAAGGTACTTCTGTTTGTGGAAGCACTTCTGGTTTTTCTTTAGGGGAAAAAAAAAAAAGGGCTTTACAAATGATCTACTTTAAAATTCTTGCAAAAAACTTCAGTACCACCCAAAATTAACTGGTTTCTACTATATTTACCAATATCAGAGAACACATTCCTGAAATCAACTGATGTCTAGTATATTTACCAACACGTCAGAGAACACCACCTGAAATTAACTGATTTCCACTGTATTTGCCAACATGTCAGAAAACGTGCACCTCTGCAGCCATGGTGGTTGGCACCTCAGAGGGAAAAGCGTGAGCAGAATTCACCTGTTTCACACCAACCATGTGTATTGTATTCGAGGTTGCATTCTTGGGCATAATGATTGTGTGCATTTCCTAAATCCCTGTAACACTAAAAAGAAGAAAGTACTCTACATTGTGTGGATTTTTCCATGCAGCACTGCCTTGGACCATGGGTGATGTCTAGCAGATGTGATGCAGCAGCAAGGGAAGGAGATGGTTAAGGCAAAAGTACTTTAAAGCACTATATGCCCATGTAAATGACAGAAATGGCAAGGTCATTTTGTGTGGTGTGGAGCTGTATTCTCTGGTGAACTCGACTGCAACAGGTGGCTTTCTTCTGCTTTGGAGGAAATCTGTATTTTGGTGTACATTGGTTTTTTAAGAGGACTTAAAATCTGCTGTAATGTTATTTTAAAAATAAATAAGAGTTGAAACCTTCTATGCTCATGAGGGGGAGGAAAGTGTAAAAGCAAGTACATGGCCTAGGGACAGTACTGAACTAAGAAAGTATTTTGTTTAATTTTTTAAATCTTAACAGGAGCTTTTGTTGTATATGTGGTAGCTCATTGTGGTGTTCTAGGTTGGTTTGTTTCTTGATGTTACAGTGATCTCTGATTCTGTTTAATAGACTAACTAAGCTTTGGGTTTCCCCTTGGAAATGAAATTTCTCGATGTTTAGGTAGAACTTAATGGTAGAATCATTTAGGAGAGGTAAGGTGGTTTTTGGTTTGTTTTTCTTTATATCTCACCATATTGTGAATTCCCCTTCCTCACTGAAGCAAATTCTCACCCCTGGTGTTCCGGTAAATAAAGGGTGCTTTATAGAGTAAATATGTGTATTCTTCCTTTGTATTGACCTGGGAGTATGAGCAGTTAAAGTTAATACTGAGGGATGGCTTTGAGGTCTCCTTTAGCTGTTTGATGTGAATTTTAAGCATTTTGGATTTTAACTCATGTGGCAATGTTTCCTTTGGCAGTTGTCATCTGAAAATCATGTGTCTTGTTTTGGCTATACTTGTGACTTGACTTATGTATCTCCTATCCTACCATATTCCAAATAAAGACTGAGTTGATTATATATATATTTTTTTTAAATTAAGCAAAAAAGAAAGAAAACAGCCCCCAGACAAACAAGCAGCAGCCTCTTTCTGTGTATAAGAAGTTAAAACTTCTCTTTTCTCTTTCTTCCCCTGGATCTTCTTGTATAAATCCAACTCAGGTTTCACGCAGGTTTCAGCTGATTTGAATGTGTGTGTGCGTAGCGGTGTTTTGTTCGGGGTTTTTCTAATACCCAGCCACTCACCACGACTTTGGACTTAACCTGGAAATGTAGTTTGCTCTGACCCCTTGGCTTGAGGTGGTCAGTGAGACGGGCAGCTGCTGGAAAAGCCATCAGGTGCTGGTGCTGCCCAGGAGATGGTTGCCGTGCCAGGGGTCAGGAAAGCTGGCGGGCTGAGGAAAGGGGGATTTCTCCCCGCCTTCCGAAATGAATGGTGTGGATGTGAGCATGTGTGTATATTCATTACGTTCAGATGAAGCTGCTAATTATTCTTGAAGGTGATTGGTGAATCAGAGCGAGAGAATCTAAATGAGTGAGTTGGTAGTTGAGGGCTCTCTCTGATCATAGCTGTTCCTTTCAAGTATGAAAAACAGCGCTAAAAGGGAACTTCATCAGAATGTTAATGAATGCGATCTTTGAGAGCAATTGTTCTCCCAAAGTAGTTGAAAAGACAAGGGGTTGTGTTTTCTTTTTGGCTGTTGTTTATCATTTTTACAGATTCCAGCAAAGCTTTGGAGCTCTGAATGGAAATTTTAACTTTCTTGAGGGGGGGTGCCTGTGTGTACGGGGTTTTTTGAGGAATGTTTAACCTATTTATAGAAGCTTGTGGAGAATCCGGGCTCAGATGTGTGTGGAGTGATGTGTTGTGTGAAGCAGATCCCCGAGCTGAAAGGGGGCAGACCTTGACTCGGTGCACGTGGTGTTGAAGTGGAGATGCTGCCCTTACAAGCTGAGCTGGGGCCCAGCTGTGCCCCAAGGAGATTAATGCTTTACCCACTCCTGCTGTTGTTTGTATCCAGAGGTCTGGCAGTGCTGGCTCGCAGTCCCTTCTCTGCTGTTTGTGCCTGAGTGGAGCAGAGTTTAGAAAGCCTGTTGGCGACAGTAGACTTCTGGACAAAATCCATAAGTTCTCCAGCTGTCATCTTGATAAGGCTGTTTTCACATGTGTGTTGTACACTGTCCTGTTACTGTTGCTCTGATCCCTCATTGATAGGAAAACCAATGTATTTAACTGCAGCTTCCTGTTCCAAAGGTTTTGTGCTAATTCCACTGACCTAGCGATGTAACTCCTGATTTGTCACCACCTCTCTCTATGTCTACTTTGCAGCTTAGTTTTTTCCATAGCTAGCTTATGTTTTAAAACAAGTTTCTAGATATTTAAGTATTTTTTTCCTTCTACTTAATTGTCAAGTGATGGTGTATCAAGCTAGCATTTCTGATGGCCAGTTATTCCTCTTAAAAAGTGCTTTTAACCCCAGGAAAGCTAATGATTTTCTAGATAATGCTCTAAAGGCTCTAAATGCCTTTTGGTTTTCCTGAAGGCTTGCTAGTCTCCATCGATTTGTTCTCCTAGCTGTTGATTTTCTTTTTGCATCTTGTCTGAAGCAGGTACTTAAGGTATCTTTGTTGTTGTTGAGGAATCAGAGGTGATTAATGCGGAGCTAAAGCAGAGAGGGAGAGCTCTGGAAATCCTGAAGTATCTGCTCATCTGGGCCAGGAGCTGAGAGGAGCAGCGTTCCCTGCAAACCACGGTCGAGTGGTGGGCTGTGTAAGGAAGGATCCAGCTCTTCTGCTGGATGGGGAATTCTCTGCCTCATCAGTGAAACCTGCCAGGATCAGAAGAGTGATGGGGTGCGTAGCAAGTACAGCCCCTGACTGAGGCCGTCCCTGCAGCCAAGGTCAGGGCACCTTTAGTGCACATAAAGTGGCTGCAAGGGTGTTGGAGAGAGGAAATTGCTTGGAAATCCCAACCAAGCTCAGGGGTCGCCCTCATCCCTACCTGAGGTTTCATTTTTAACTCAAATTGCGCTAGATTCTGTCTATCTGGATGTTTTGAAAGACCTCTTAATATCCTACCAATTTTTCCAAAGCAGTTTCCCATAGTCTAGCTGCTCAGGCTTTCTTGAGCACTCTGAAACCTGGGGCAAAACATGAGGTGAAGTTTGCTGAAATGTCAAGTAGACCAACCATCACAGAGAAATTCAGAAGATATATTCAGTTTTAAAATTATTAGAATCAATAATATTTTTTAAAATGTAAGGTACTCTGTATTGCACAGGTAATAAAAGGTATATAATAGAATTAGTGTTCCACTTCACTCAGATAATGAATGTTTACTTGCAGTAGTGCATTTGACTTCATGCCTAGTAAGAACTGAAAACTTTACTGTCCTCTCAGTATGCTAAGAAGATGCACTTTTTATCATTTATCTCAGTTATTTCACAGAATGAGACTGACTATCACAGTGTTACTTTCTGGGAAAATAGCAGTGAAGAAGGGAGCTGGGTAGGATGAGATCAGCTTGGTGTTTCACGTTGTTTCTTTGGTAGGTCGCTGCTTGCTCTGCAGAAGGGCTGATGGTCATGCAACTGCACTTGTGTAAAACTTCATTTAGGTACCAAGATGCAGTACTGTGGCTGGAGACACATTGATAGAAAGGTTTTGGGGTGGTTTTTGTTTTTTTCCCCTTTTGGTATCCTCCTGCTTTCTTTGGGTGAGGTGTGAAATTCTCCAGGCACAGCCACAGCAGGCTGCTCCCCTGTGTCAGGCTTAACTAGATCTGGTGGGCTTTGCATGCACACAGCTCCCAAACTTGTGTGCAGTTTGGCTGGGGGGAGTGTTGCCAAAATGTGCTTATTGCTTCAGCTTCTCCAGTGTCTGGGCTTTGTCCTGGTGGTGCAGGTTGTGGAAGTATTGTGTAGTTTGTCTGCAGTGCTGCAGCAAGTACTCGAGAGAAAATAGTATCAGCAGAACTGTAACGCTGTTTCCTGCTTGATGCAGTTTGTTGGTTTTTTTTTTTTTAAATAAGGATTTGAAATACAGTGCGTAGGGTGCGTGTCTTGGTATCAGTTGTAGGTGAACATCCAGCTCTAAGTGAGAACAATTTCCAATTCACTGCACTTTAATGCCTCCAGTTTATCATGGTAAATGTATAAAAGAGTTTTATGTAGGTGAAGTGGCTTTTGCTGTTTAAATATCTCCTGGCTCTACTGTGTTCAGCACAACGGGGGCTGTGACTGTTCCAACCATGCTCTTCAGAGAGAAAAGAGTTGGAGCACAGTGTTACCAGCCCTGGTCCATCTCCTTGAGAAATGGTCTCTTTTTCAAAACTAATGAACTATTAAGAGTACTGCTCTGATGCTGAAAGGAGAATCAGTCTTTATATTCTTAATCCAGAAACATTTAGCATGGAGGCAAGGGTTAAACAGCTCCCGAGCCGCCCAGGCAAAACCGGCCTGTGTGTAGTTGTCGGTCCAGTTCCTCTGGTGCAAGAGTTGTGAAAGCTGGGCAGGTACGAACTGCACCGGCTGCAGGGCTCCCACCTGCACCCAGCCAGGCCAGCAGACGTGTCGGGCCCCAGTGACAGGCAAAGAGGGGACTGTCACCCTTTGCAGCTTAATTATTTTGTACTGAGTGACTGGATGCGAGGTTCAGAAATACCTGGCTAACAGGAGCGCAGGGGCGGCTGTGTGCACGGCGCTTGGATGATCCAGGATGAATGGAGAGTGTTTCCTTTGTAGCTCTGTCTTGCTTCGAGCCAAAAAGGGACTGAACTTGAACAAAAGTTGCATCTGCAAGGTCAGTGGTTGGCATGGATAAGGGGATTGAAGGGATCAAAATTATTTCCCTGCGCCACTGGCTGCAAAACATGGGCTTATGGCACCATTCCTGTCTCTCCCTTTGTGCTCAGAGCAAAGCTTTTTTAATCTTGTGCTGGCTATCTATAGTGCCACACAAACATGGCAATTTGAAGTTAAATGTTCTATTTTGAGGACTGCCGTGCACGGTCGGCAGGGCAAGGGAGCTGTGCTTGGGCTCCTCTCCTCTGCCCACAGCCTGCCTTGCTCTCTCTTCTGCACAGGCTGTCATAGAGAGGAATTCAGAAAATACATATGCATGATGCAGTTGTGCCTGTAGTCTAAACGTGAAGCTTATAGTGTTTGTGGTTTGATATTGTGTTACCTTGCTCTCCAATGGATGTTCTTTCTAGCTTCATAAAAATAAGACAGTAATTGTTTGGGTTTTTTCTCTTTTTTGCCCAATTTTAAATATAGATCGATTCACTCTGATGCTAGGGTGTCCCTGACCTAGCTTAGTGACGAGATGCTGAAGTTAGGAGGAAGTGTGCAGCCCAAGCTGGGAAACAAATGGTTTGTTTCCAAACTCTGGTAATTCAGAGCTACTGGCTGTTGGGTGGCTGCTGAAGGACACCAAGCTCATTCCTTTAACCCCTCCTCTTGCTTAGTGAAACTGCAGCTTCTTTCCTGGGAGCTCTTATTTGTAGAGAGGAGCAAAAATCCCCGAAGAGTTTCAAGGGAAGCAATGTCTCAAACCGTACAATGACATCAAGTGCATTGGGTAATAAAATGCATTATTGCTGTTGATGTTTTGGTGGCTCATAAATGTCTCCCGCACTTCTGTGGAAGAGGATGTGCAGCCTCTTAAGTCCATTTAGCCTGAGCACATACCTGCACTCAGGGGGAGCGAAAGTCAGGATGGTGTGCAGCTAAGAGATGTTTATGGAATCAGTCAAACTTGATATAAAATAATTATGATGTTTTGACATCTTGTTAATAACTTGCAGCCATTGGAAGAAATGGAATTATGGCATTCTCGGTCCTTGATGGAACCTTGGCATTTCTTTCAGATTGTAAAATTAAAGGAAAAATGTGAAAACCATTAAAGTAGTTGGATGTGGTGCCTGGGAAAAATGATGGGCTGCTTAATTGAAAAAGTGCTTCATTCCAGTTGAAGTTCATTCCAGTTCAGTTCTGCCCGTTTCCCTGCATCTGTAATGGGGAAGGAAAAGGGCTGATTCCCCCAAAATCTGTCTGTGAGAGTGTTTTGGGTGTCACTTGGTTCTTCATCTTATCTGTGAATGAAGTGGAAGGAAATCCTAGCGAGCATTAGACATGAGAGAAAAGTCTTGTCACCTGTAATGACTAAAATCCCCTGAAGTGTTGCCAGCGTGTACTTTAGGAATCATATAATTATATGATTATTGAAAGAGACATAAAAGACCTCATGGCAAAAACCTTAGAAAGGGGGAGGGAGGGAATCCGTATGCAAATGAAGATATGCAGAATTTGCTGTCTCTCTTTTTTTTTTCCCTAGTTATTTTTCAGTCCAAAGCTCAGTAATTGCTTTTATGGGGATTACTTAATAAAACTGGGGCATGCAAAGGAGGGAGAAATTGTTTATGCCGAGTCACAGGCTTGGAGTCCTACGGAGTTGGAGTAAAAATGGATTTTTAAAAGTAAAACTGCAAAGTGGGTTTTCTGCTAAGAGAAAATAGCTATTTGTTGAAATGTTATCCTACAATAAAAGTGTTTTGTGGTCTGGCGGTTAAGCAGAGGGGTCCGGAAGTTGAGATAACGGGGTTTTCTTTCTGACTCCACCACAAGTTTCCTCTCGCCGAGCTCTGGGCAAGTTCTTTCATCATTGCCTGTGTCACCTCGGCTGTGCCAGTGCTGGGGTTCCTGGTGGGAGGCTGGATTTGCCACTCAGGGAAACTCCTGTCACCCCTTTGACGTGACGTCTCTCAAACCTGACGTGCGTGCTGTGTTTGTGCAGGAGGTGATGGGAGAGCCTCTGATGTCAAAATCTCCTTGTACAGACTCCTAGGGAAATGTTTCTCCTCTGCCCCACATCAGGGGTGTGTGTGGTGTGTGAGAGCCTTCCGTGTGGCATGTCCTGAATGGTGCCGTGCCCTGCTCTGGGCACTGCTGATGGCGCAAATGCAGCCGGAGATTTTCCTGAGCTCTAGTTCTCCTCTCAGAGTTAAAATACAGGCCTTGACTTAGGGCTTCTTAAGTTCCCCTAAGCCTCATCAGTCCTTCCTGATGCTCTGGATTTATAATCTTGCTTCTCATAGCAGCACTCATTCATGCATTTACCAGGAAACTCTCCTGATGCAGAACAGACGCACCTCAAGACAGGTTTTGTTGCAAGATAGGCAAAAAATGCCTTCCATTTTTTCTCAGACTTAACTAAAGCACTTGGTGCATTAAAAAAAAGGAAAAAAACCTTGTCATACTGCTACTAGTGTCGAGTTACTGAATATTTTGCAAGATCTCTCCAGGAAAGAACACCACCATTTACTCTGGTACTCTAGTTTGACACTGAGTAGTACAAAGTTGTGATACAAGTTTGCTGGTGCGATTTTTAGCTGAAAATGACAATGGTTTTCCAACCAGATGGATTTTATAACTTGCCTGCCATCAGCTCATCCATCAAACTCCACAGAGATCTGTACATTTGTGTCAGTGTGCACATGGCAATGTTGTTGATTACATCAGACAAACTGATAACCCTCTTTGAGCCCTATTCCCACTCCCTGGGCAGCCCCTGGGTGGGTTTGACAGTGAAGGGAGTGGGTGGGGGTTTGTTCTCAGCCTGTCCCTGCGGTGTGGAGCTGAGCTGTGTCCCCAGCTCCTGGCCGTGAGTGTGGAGGTGGCTGCAGCTGCAGGGTCGGTGTAACTTGTGTGGGGAATGGATACAGGCACTGGCGTTTCCAGTGCTGTTTGTATTGGGAAGAGGGATAATGGAGCACAAGTGGGAGCCTCTGGGCTCCACAGGGTCTGTAACTTGATTTCATACAGCTCTTTCATACTCATACATGACTTTTCTTCCACATTGCTGGATGACGCCAAGTCACACAGGGTGTGTGACTTGGAAATTAAAATTTTAGCTGCATCTAGGCAAAAGTGCTTGCAGGACTCAATCAGAAAAGGTTCCCATGTTCATTACTAAGTCACTTGTACAACTTTTAGGCTTTTTGCAAGGAAAGATGCTCTTTTTAGCAGCTGTTGGATAGAGGAGCCCCGTGTTAACATCAAGCTCATTTGCCTTGGTTAGAGAATGACCCTGTGTTTTGGCAGGTGTAGGACAGGCCGTTTCCAAACCAGAGGTTATGAACTGCTCTAACGGGGCACGTGTAAACTCCCAGGTGATGCCTCAGACAAACAACTATATGCAGTTTGTTTTCTTGGTAGGTTCCCAAGAATTACTTTTGAAGTTTAAAAAAAAAAAAGAAAAAAAAGAAACAGTTTACACGAGCTGTTTCCAGAGGGAGCATCTTTGGTTTCTTAACTTCAGCTGTGTTGTATCCTGAGAAACACATGGATGGGTTGTGGAGTCTCTTGAGTGTGTTGGCTGGTTCTCCTCTGCCCAGGAGATGCTCAGGGTTATATAATCATAAAGTTGCTGGTCTCTAAACACTGTAGCTCTTGTGCCACAGGCCAGCCGTGCTACCGGACTGTAAGATTATTAATATTATTCCCCTCGATTATTGCACTGTGCTGTGCTGCTCAGTGGAGCAGGCGTGTGTGGGTTTCCAGGGGAGGCTGCTCAAGCCTCCCTGTTGGGCAGGAGCGAGGTCTCTGGTTTCCTGATCAGCGCTTCCTGGTCAAAATGTATCAGTGGGTTTTCTTTACCACTGCCAAAATAAATGCGGCAGACAATCCAGGGCCAGGAATGTCATCATCATCAGGTTACTGAGTTTCTGCCTGAAGGTCAGCTAATTGTGACTGCTACTAAATAGCTGTTTGCTGATATGTTGTCTGCAGTCATAAACCACGCTTGGTGGCATGTTTTCCGTGGAGTTTTGGCATGGAGCTGTGTGGCCCAAAGAGGGGCATGTTTGATGATACTTGGGAGGTTGATACAACCTGCAAAGATACTAATTCGACCTAAAAAAGGACAGGGTATAAACCATGAGTGTTTATCTGTGTTAAGTACAGTGTGCTGGCCATCCAAAATCAAATTGATTTGGTTTGCTGTCCTCCTGTGGAAGTGCCTGTCCTCCGTGGCATGGGAGGCACCCGGGGTGGTGTTGAGCAGAGTGCTGAGATGCTGTAATGTGGACCATGTGTCAGCATCAGGGCTGGTGAATGGGCAGCTTCTGGTGGTGTTTCCTGCAAGCAAATAAAGCTTGTCTTCCCTTGGGGTGCTCCTTGGTTTGCTTTTTGTGTACTTCTGATTACCCACTGGTTACCTGCGGGTGAATTTTCACTGTTCAGTGCACTTACCTGGGCAAAAAGGAGCAGCTACTGAACAGGGGGAATAGATTTTTGTCTCAAGCAATAAGTGAATTCTCCTTGTTCTTTTACATCTTTCTCCCTTTGTGCGCGTGTGTGTTAAAATTCCCATTCCCTGTTTATAAATGTTTAGCAGATGAAGTCACTGGCGTTTTTTCCCAGTATTACCTTTACGATGTTCTGAACATAAGCAAAATGTGATTATTCACTGAGTCTCTGCTGAATACGGTAGGAATAATGAGTCTGTGCCTAAAGCATAAACCCAGACACATAAAGCACGCCAATAGGAGTACAGACATGGGGGGAAGATGCAAAGTGTGGCTTCTTTTACCGACTCTACTGGAGCATTCTCATGCTTATTTTGAGTTAGGAGGAGATTCTTCATGATGTAAGACTGGTGTTTCTGATGAGAGGGAGCAGAAAGTGGGGAGAGTGTGGGGGTCCCTTCCCACTGTGGGAAGCTGTGTCCTCTGGGGAGAGTGACAGCTCCCAGCAGCGCACTTTAACTGGTGTGCTTCTGGAACTGAAAAAACAGGGGGGGAAAAGAAATCACCTGGCTTCGTGTCTTCATGGGGATCAAGCCTTTTCAAAAAGAGTAAATTTTGGTATCTTGCAGTGTATTCCTGATGCTGGTGAAAGGAACAGAAATAGGCTGTGGAGGTTTTCCCACCTGGTACATCGACATCCCTTTGGCTCTGCATTCCCAGGCAGCTGCTAAACTAGAAACTTTGGAATGCCTTTTTCTGTGGGCTGCAGGTACCTTTCAAGAAGGTCAGAATTTGGGTTGCAGCTGAATTACAAAGCAAAACCTTTGAAATTTTTTTAGACTTTCTTGTTCTTTGAATGATACATTGCCAAGCTTTAAAGTTGAATGAACTTTAAATATCACCTCTGTCTAGCAGTAGTTGAACTTTGTTTTCTACTTTCTTCAGCCTGAAAACAGAAATAGTATTGTGTCCTCTTTAGACTATGGCCACTGAAATGGTTTGTCTCTATTGTTAAAAAAAGAATGAGAATTTGGGTGCCTAATTACCCAGTGCTGCTCCTTTTAATTTTGAAAGTTCATCCTTTGCCCCTGCCCTGCTCTTTTTAATGTAGATTTTCTAAACAGCATCTAAAAATATGTGTCTAAAAGACCTAATTAGTGTTGATATTTCAATATCTGAGCTTATAATTTAGCTTTTTTAATAGGGCACCTGGGTGTCAGCACTAAATATGAAGAAAACTGAACCTATTCCAGAAGTGAGTGCACACAATTTTAATTGGGGATGGGGGAAGAAACAACCCTAAAACTTCAGACTGAATTATTTGTTTGGGCACTGCTTGTTTGGGCGCACTTTGTTTGAGTGTTTCCCAGGGAGGGAAGGGGGAAATGATATTTAATTAATGCTTCAGTAATACCACGCTCCCTTAGCCTTACAGTTTTAGAAAAATTTGCCTAGGCAGAGTTGTTCTGGGTGAGGCGGATATCTGTTTGGTTGATATTTTAAGTCTGATACAGCATTGTTCACACCTTCTTGGAATGTAATGCGGGAATAAACGGGAAACCCAATCTCCTTAGCACCCTGAGTCGCGCAGACAGGCCGTGCTCTGAGACAGGGATTTATTTCATGCATGGTGGCCTAGACACGAAACAAATGTGTAGAAAAGGGAATTATGTAGAATTGAAAGTGACAATTATGCAAACATTCCAGTTGAGGAAGAAGTAAATTCTTCTCTTTTTCCATGTGCTTGGCTTCAGAGCTAACGAGCAGCCTCATGGGGGTTTTGGTCTGTGTGTTTGTATCTGTCATATCTCTCTCATCTCACTTGCTTCTTGTTCCTTTTTTTTTTTTTTTTTTTCTGGTGTGACCTTATTTTCCCTTTTGTTCCATGGAGTCATTCAATCTTTGTACTGCCGGGTTTGTTTACCTTGCCAGAGGAAAATGTTAGCACCCTTCCATTTAGGAGCCCAGGGCTGCTGTCCTCAGTCCCTTGCAGCCCAGCACCGTGGCCTTCGCTCCCTGCCCGGGCACAGGAACATGGTGACTGATGGCATCCAAATCCCTTTATTCAATTGGGTTTTTTTTTTGCTTTTAAAGGGAGGAAGAGCTGGCGAGGGAAGAAACAAGCTGTGAAAATAGCTCTGTGTTTAGATGGACACCCTTTTGCAAAGCTAAACAACTTGATCTTCCATGCTGCTGGGTAATTCCCATGCTTGCAGAAACAGGGAGAGAGTGAGCAGGGAGCTGGGGCTGTGACCACTTTAATCTGACATAAGTATGTGTTTTTGCTGAAGGGGATGGTCCTTTCCTGCCCTGGCTGCTTGTCCCGATTACCTCCCTTGTGCCAGCGCTAGCATTTGTGCTGCCAGGAAAACTAATTCCCTGGTTCCCTGATCTGGCTCGCTGCACAGCCACGCAAATGCCCTTCTGGCACGGGGCAGGCGGGACGCAGGGGAGGGGGGGATGCGGAGCAGATGTGTATTGATTAAAGAAACCCCGCAAATGTGGCCTTTTTCTTTGGAGCAGGATTACAGCTACATGTTCTTTCTGTGTTTTAGGTCATCTTCTAAGTCGAGGGAGCCGCTGAAATGGGTGGTGTAAAATGATGATTGTGCTGGAGTGACTCTGGTCGTGGTTAAGCTTGTGAAGTTGGTCGTATATGGGGTACTGGGGAGTGGCTGAGGGTAGAAGGGATTACTGGGACAGAAGAAACCTCACTTGCAATTTAATTGCTCTGAGAACACAGTTTCTACCTTGTTTTCAGTGATTAGTTTCAATGTGACAGGGAGAAAGAGGAGACAAGCTTTTTTGTGCTTGGCTGGTTGCTTGGAGTGGATGAGGTATCTAACCCTCCTGATGGCAGAAAGTTAAAAGCAGTTCAGTCTGTAAATGGCATTTGTAGCTCTGTTCACACAATAATTCCTCCTTTTTAGCCTTCTGTTCTTTTTTTCTCCTCCTGTCTTTCTTTCTGTACTGTATCCCGTGCATGTGTTGTATTAAGGAGAAGCCTGTATTGGATATTAAATCCAAGGAGTGAGGGACGAAGGAGCTCTTCTAATCAGTGTCGTTTTCCCAGCTGTAAACCCACAGAGGGATTGAAGAAAGTGTCAGGAGGATAAGATCAGTGTTTGAGCCCAGCTAAACGCTGGCTCTGCTGTGTGAAAATGGCTTTAATGGAGCTTGGTTGTGTGGGGAGAAAATTGCACATAAATTGTGCAAATTTCTAAATAAAAAGCATTTAATTGCACTAAAAGAGGGGGAGGGCCCCTCTTGTGTGCACATGGGAGACTTCAGTGAACATGAGTAACCTCTGTGGCACAGCAGTCATTGACCTTGTCAAGTCCTGCCATCGGAGGTCATGTGTGGTGAAGTGGGTTGCCACAGGGGATTAGCACATCTGGGCAGAGGGTTTTGCCTTCTGAGCTTGTGCACACCAAATCCCATCTCCAGCAGCGCACCTGGAGTCATCAGAGAACGCGAGGAGCGAGGGGATGGGGAGGCACCTGCGGGGTGAGAAACCTGTGTGGAGCCAGGGGCTTTCTTGACCCCAGCTGCAGGAGAAAGAACACTTGGTTATGCCGTGGACTCCCAGCTCCAATGAGGAGAAGGTGGACTTGAAATTTAACTAGAAAAACCCACAATCTTGCCTTGGTCATCTCATAATTAGATAGTTTTGAACTGTCTTTTTGCCCAGATTTCCCCATATAGTTTTGCATGTACAAATGTGCTTTTGCATCCTACCTACAGCTGTTGGTTTGGTATGAGAGGTACAGTTTTATGCAGGAAGGAGGCTGATACACTTATTTACTGGGCTGAAAATATGCAGAGAACAATGTTTTGTTATAAATCTCAGAAGGAATGAGTGGTGTATCGGCTCCCCTGTAAGACTTCACAATTACTGTGTGAAGATATTAGGCCCAATTCACAGATGGTAGTGTCTGAAGTACAGGGAAAACAGATAATTACTAGCAACTGATCGTTTGCTCTGTGCCTAAAGGAGAGAATATTTAAGGCTGGCTTTCCTGCTTGAATGAAGTGTTAGAAAGCTTGATGCCATGGCATCCTTGAAGTCTAAGCATTACAGTGTCAGATTTTATACAGACCTGTTCTGCTTTGCCTCCTGTATTCTTTCACAATTCTGCCTTAGTTGAATTAATTTCCTACCCCAGGAAGAAGGTATTAAAAGAAAATTACCAGTACTTCCAAGCAGGAACATAGTTGGTATCTTAGTAGGCAGAAGAGGCATTAAAGTTGAAGCTCTCTGGTCTTTGTGTTTGCCAGTAAGGGACATCATTTGTCAGTGATGACCATCGCCTCCTGGATGAGGAGAGAAATGATAATGCTCTGCTCCTGCCTTAGCTGTGAGCACCTAGAATGGAGCTGTAGTTGGTTGTAGCTACTGGAAGACTGGGTGCTGATGGGGTTTGATATTTGCGCTGAATTTTTGCTCGGCAGGAAAATGAGAGTTGTGCAAAGTTACAAGTTAGAGAAAGCACTGTCTGAACAGCATCAGGAGAATTATTCTGAAGGTCGGTCGTTGGAGGTTCAGGCTCACAAGTGGCGTTGGTGACACCGCAGAGATGCAGCCCACTCTGGGGTTTTCAGCACTGGTGGCTTCTCAGGCTTCTTCAGAGGTTACACAGTTCCCACTAAGAAGTGTTAAGACTGCTGGGCGTGGGTGGTTTTTTACAGTCACCTTTAGATGCTGTGCCTTGACTTCCTGCCAGGAACTGTGGGGCACAGATGAAAGTCTGGACCGTGTCACAGTAGTGGTGGAGCTCTGGATGGAGCCTGGGGTCTCGTGTTTCAGTACTTACTGTACCATATTGCATCTGAAATACCAGGTTGGACTTGGAGAATTAAGTGGCGCAATTATGAAGCGGAGGGAAAAAAAACCACTTATGTGGTGGCTGTGATAAATTAGTCATTTTGTACCTCCAAATAGCCAATTATTCCTCTGACTGGCTTTTATCTGACCAATTTGCATGTGCAGTCATGGTAACTGGTTTGCAGATTAGGTGCAGAATTTCATGTGGATCTGATGTTGCATTTTCGTCTTGCTCCCTTGGAAGCAAAACGCATGGATGAGGGGTTCTGTGTAACTCATTACTGTTAGCTGCTTTGTTTTTTCACTCTCAAAGCTTCTTCAGCCTTGAAAGAAACAAGATGGCTCTCTCTTGTTGGTTGGTTTTGTTTTTTTTAATATCAGACAAGACGATGTAAAGCTGGTCCCAGCTCCATGGAAGCTGCAGCACAGATTTCATTTGTATTGGCGTTCTCAGCTGCACCTTCTGAGAACAAGTTGTTTGAGGGCTGGGAACTCACTTGAGCTGCAGTGTATTTCAGAAGATGTATGAAAGGAGAAAAATTTAAGAAAAGTTGAAGAAAAGAAGGAAAAATGAACTGAAGCAGGTTGGAGTGTCCAAGGGTGAAATGGTGCCTCACAGAAACCAGTGTCAGAACTGCTCTCGCTGGTGCCAAATCGCCACGTCTGCTCTCTGACTTTGATCTGAAGCTGAAAATTAACAAATGGTAGTATATTTAATATCATACACCTAGAGAGCTAAGTGAAATCTTAATTTGAAGAATATTAATTATTCAGGTAGCTGAATTTTGCTGGTAGGTTACACATAAGCTCTGTTTCTGTCAGGGATTTGTGTCAATTTAGCGTGCTGCGGACTTTGTAGAATCTCTGATACGAACAGTCTTTGAAGTGGAGAAATCGTATAAAATATTTGCCAACAGCCAGCCAGCTTTTTAAAAGCTTCATTTGCTTCAAATAAGTCAGCCTTTTTTAAAAACAAACAAAACCGAGTAGCAAGTACAAGAATAAGAAGATGCTTTTTCAAAAGCTGGGTTTTTTTATATAGGCTCCAGCAATGCAGCTGTAGTTACCTTGGTCTCCAGTGCTCTTAAAGACAAATTAAGCTAATAAAACAGTATCTCGCAACTTCATAACAAATAAATGGGCTAATCTGTATGCGAGTTTCTTGCTACACCAAATTTAAACTGCTTGAGCGTTTCCTCTTTTGGTGAGAGGTAGAGATTTTTATAAACATGACCTTTTCAAGGGTTTGTGGAACAATGCCTTGTCAATCATTCAGGATTTAGGGATTGAAGATTGTATGGTAAGAAGTATTTTGAGGAAATTATATATTTATTTTCTTGTGACAGCTTCATGTGAAACTGAAGGCAGGTTCCAGGGAGACAGCTGTATATCCACCTGCCTGGTGTTACCCAGCTTCACTGGTAGCTGAAGGAGTTCCCTGGTTTCCATCATGTCCCAGCTAGTATATGATTAGTAAAAAGTGTATGGGGTGTGTCCTGGGGTGACATCCACGTGGGAGCAAATGTGTTTTCTCTCCTCTATGTGCTTAAAATAGTTGGACCTGTCTTAGGTTGCTTGTAAACTCCTGCTTGTTCCTTTGCCTGTTCTTTTCGACTGAGCACTGATGGCACTGCGTATTTTTTTTGAGTAGAGCAGCACCTGTGAAGTGTCCTGGTCTTGCATAAAACCTTCTATTAAAATAATTGCAGGTGCACAAGCACCTAGCTTTAAATTCTCTGAGCTGTTGAAACTTGTGAGTTTTTTCACATCCTGCTTATTGAATTACCAGGGTGTAAGTTTTATTAAAACTGGGTGTGAAATTTAATTTTTGCAAATAATTTTCTCTGCAGTAGCTGCTCAAGAGCCCTTCCAAAGTACTTTCAGCACAGCTTGGGGCGAAGCTGGAAAAATCAGAGTTGAAAATTGGGGCACGTCACTTTTCCCCCTGTCTAGATAAGTTATTTAATCTCTGTCCCTCTGCTTCTTCTGTAAAACAAGGATAACTTATCTCCTGGTACTTTACTGCTTAGTAGTTGTAAACCCTGCAAGCAGGATCTTTTTGATAGGGAGTACATTAAGATTAAAGTACACGGTGTTTTGTTCTGAAGAGTTTGAGGATGAAATTTATAGGCAACTGTAAGCTGCATGTTTGCTTATGATAAAATTGGGAGATGAAGTATAAAGGAACAGACACTGGTACTGGCCGTGTAACTTGCAGCTTTACAATACAAACAGCCTCTTGTTTGTGGTGATAAAGGCAAGAAATCCAGTGTATTCTACCAGCTACGAATAGCTGCATGAGGTAGAGCTTTTCACTCTGTAAAAATGGTCTTTTTCTCATTCTCAAATCAGTCTCTCAGCTGTTCCTGTTAAAAGGTCCTCTCTCCACTTGTTTAGTGACTGTGAATTTTTGTTACTCTAACAGGAAAAAGCATCTTTCGCTGCTGAACGTCCTTCAGCCATTGCTGTTCTCTCCTCCCCCTCTCTTTCCTATAGTCTAAGGATTTAGTTTGTGAAATTCCCCCCAATCCTTTGGCTTAATCAGTTGGAAAGTGCAGACAGCAGCATGGCAAGGCAGTAGGTTGCTCTGGATGATCATCCTTCCCCCAGCTGCTGTTCCCTGCCCCTGCCTGCTTCTTCGAAACGCTCATGGATTCACCGCTCCCGAGCGCACGCGGCTCTGGGATCGCGCCGGGATCACTGAGGCACGTGAGAGCGCCCTGCAGAGCTGCCCAGAGCACATCCCTTCCCCTGCATCTGCCCTTGGGATTTCTGTCTCCTCTTCCAGAGCTCTGCCAAGTGCAGTAGCAGCCCTGCTGTGCACGCACAGGGCTTTGTTTTTCCTCCTACCCTACCTTCCCCCAGCTCTTCTGGATATTGTGTAAATATTTGGAATATTGGGGTGTGGGGGAGATGAGGTTTGTGTGGATGATGAAGAATTTTGGAGAGGGAAATTGGCTTGGTGGCCTTCGTCTATGATTTTATAACTAATATCTGGAGATGTCTCTTCACTTCTGTCTGATGGATCCACTGTCTTAAAGCTTTTTGGCAACAAGATTCAAAACTGATACTTAATCTTCTACAAGGGGAATGATGAAAAACTGAAAGACCATTTCTCCTCGAGACTGTACATTTAGATATTTCTGGATGTGTGTCTGTGGGTTGTTCTCCATTCCCAGCCCCTTCCACAAACACACAGCTCATTGTCTCGTGCAATTGATCAGTCCCTTGTGGTTTTGAGCCAGAAAATCTCAAAGCCTTTTCATACCTGCTTTGGGGAATTTTTAATAATAATGGGCCACTGGGGCAGGTGTCCTGGAAAGCTTTTCAATGGTGGATCAAAATCTAAACTAAAACCTAAAAAAAAACCCCAGTAACACCCAACCCCAAACCCACCCAAATTGTGTTAATGCATATAATGAAGATTGTGAGCCATTTGCTTCCCCAGAATTCACACTGATGCACTGTTTAACCTGTGACATGGGTTAAATACACCTAAGAGAGGTGGTCTAGTACAAGCCTTAGATCTTGCAAAATGAGCAAGTTACAGTTCAGGCAGATGTGTGAAAGGCTCCTTTAGAAAGAGCAGAGGGCCTCATTGACAGGGTTGTAGCTGGGATAACCAGGAGAGTTATGCATGGAGCTACTGTAATAATGGCTGCCAGGGCTGCTCTGCAAAGAAAATTTCATCCATAGCATAGTATTAACGTGTTTGCATGGAGCCAGGGTGAGTCTGGGCTAGGGCACTGCCTCCAGACCCTGCCAGAGCTCTAGATCATTGCCTAAAGAGGGAATTTTGCAGCGGCAGAGCAACATCAGGGAGAAGACTTTCCTTTGGGACTGTATTCCTGTTATTTTGTTGGTATCTTTTAAATAAATTCCAGCAAAGAGCAGCAGAATACCCAGATGTGGAGAAGCAGGTGGCTGGTCTGTGGGTCAGTGGTGGGGTTGTGTTATGTTCAGTATATTGTTACTTGGTCATTTTGTTTTTTCCTCTGCATTTTGTTGACTTCTCCATCTCCCCATGTACATCATAGATGGGAGAATTGCAGGGAGAGTTGCACAAAGCTGCCTTTCTTGTCATTTCTGCTTAAATTTCACGTGACAGTTGGACAGAAGCTGTTTTCACTGCTTGAAGTGAGGGGGAGGTGAAATGGGTGGTGGATTTCTAAAGAAAACTATATATACTTATTTTTCTGCATGCAGGCGGCTTGTGTTTGTGGTGGTGTGGGCAAGGAAGCACCTCATTACACAATCTATATCGGGTCTGTAGTGGAGAGAGCTTGATTTCCTCCTGGGTACAGATTTATCTCCCATGTCAAGTGAGTTTGGATACCCCTGTGGAGGGGATTTATTCTGCCTTTCCTTCCCAACCGGTGACTGCTGGGGGAGCTGCCTGCAGTGGGAACACAGGGTGCACTTTGCTTTTTTATTTCTTTATCCTTTTGTATTTATTTCTCTTTTCCCCTGCTTTCAGTGGGACAGTAGGTGCAGGGTGGAGATGTTTCTAAACCACATTAATTGGTTGTGACGCCGCTCGGCCTCTGGCCAGAGCTGACCAGCCAGGGCCAGTCATGACTCCTGCGGCATGGCCAGACCGATCCGGGCTTGCATCACAGCCCGAGCCCTTCGGTCTCAGGAGGGTTGGAAAAAACACAATTTAGCTGTGGCTGGGATTTCCTGGCTCAGATGCAGGAGCTGCAGCACTGTCTCTCCAGACTGGGGCTGGTGGGTTGGTAACTGTGCCCCAGCAAACTGCAGGAAATGGAAGGGCTGTGCTTCCTCCATCTGCTGCTGCCTCCCCAGGGCCACCTTCCCCAGGGCCGTGCTGCTGGGGTTGGTGAGGCTTCAGAGACACGTGGGCATGCTGGGGCAGCCATGGACCCACTGTGACTGAAAACAAGGGCAGGGAGCCAAATCAGAGTAAATACTGAAATAATGGAGAACTAGAACATGCTTGACACGCCCCCCACCCATCACCTCCTTCACCCTGAGGTCAGTGGCTTGCAGGAGGACTGACGCACCCCTGGTTCCTACTGAATAAACATTCCAACTGCAGGCTAAGTGGAAGAGGACCTGGTCCTGGAGTGCTTGAGCTCCAAGGAAGCTCCTGGCCAGCCTTCCTAGCAGTAGCACAGTGCCAGGCAATTGTTTATCTGGTGCTCTGTGAGGTCCAGCGAGCCAAGGAGAGAGGATTGGTCTCCTGGTGGCCCTACAGCCCCTGTCCCTCAAGCTGGGCTGTAGATGAGCAGACCTGTCTTCAGTGTGTTGCTTAGTGCTAGGAGCAAGTCAGGCTCTGTGTCCTGGTTTCTTGTGGCCACAAAGAAGTTTTACCATGAGAGGTCAGGTGAGCTGGGGGCATGGCTGTCCTGCCGGGCTTGGCCAGCTTGGCTACACAGCTCTGCCCCTCCTGTTGCTGTTGCAGCAGCTGTAAGGGAATTAAGCCTCAAATTTGAGTTGGTGTTTTAAAATCATGCACTCTTCAGAACGGCAGTCAGGGCTGGGATACAATGCAGTGCTGTATGGGGGAGAGAGAGGAGCACTTGGCACTGGTGTTACACACCCAGGTTGTCTTTAGTGTGATAATTCTAGGTGTCTCTAAGGGTAATTAAAAAAAAAATTACTTGTTGATTTAAATCTCTACATCCCTGGACTTTGGGCCAGTTCAGGTCTAAAACTGAGGGTTTCTTTTGTTGCGGAAACTTCTTTTTTCTCATTCCACTGCTTTCCTCCCTCCAGGAGTGCGGGGATGCTCAGCCGGGCTCAGCTCACGTAACGTGGGTTGAGCAGTGAGCCTGGCTTTGGGTGAAGGCTGCGAGCGGGGAACGTTATCCCAGGCTGGCATTTGTGCTCTCTGGATTCAGCGGGACACACGGTGTACAGCGGGAACGGGTGGGAGAATGAGCACCATTGTTTGCCAGGGGATAATGTCTGCACAGTGTGAAAGTCAGCTGGAGACTTGGCACAACAGAATTGCAGTGTGCACACGCACGTGGTGCGGGGAGCCCTCGGGACAGCCAGCACTTCCCCCTGCCTGCGCGTGGCTCCTGGTGTGCTCAGCACGGATGCAGGGTCTAATGTGATATTTAATAGGAAGGATGGGTGATCAGTTTTAGTTTAAGTTGTTTTCATGCATGTCTAAGGAAAACAGCTTACCAAAGGAGAGGGAACAAAGGTCACCTTGCACGCACACCGAAAAGCATGGCAAAAATACATTGCAGTTGCACCAATTTTCTTTACCACTATGGCTGTATTGGACTAGAGAGGAGATGGGAACCCAAGGGAGGTATATTGAAGAGATGACCTTTTGGAGTCCAAGGGAAAAATAATTTGTCCAAAAGCTTACAGTTACGTATTAAAAGTTGTCACCTTCCTACCCCTCTCTTCATATTTTCTCCTGTTGTTTTTTCCACATCACTCTCATAGATTGTTTTTCCCCTGGCTTATTTGCTGACTGTAGGTATGTGGCACTTGTCTGTTCTCTCTCAATTCTGTTCTCCTTGGCCATCTAAAAAAACCTTCCTTTAGCAGACAGCAGCACTGAGCAGTAGAAACACAGGCACATGTGAGGGAACAGCAGAACAGGATTTGAGTGGTGTTGCGTGTTTTGAGAAATGATGATCTTTCCCCTGAAGGACTGAGCTCTCAAATCTGAACCTGCAATCCCCCTAAATTGGACTTGGCTTTCTCTGGGAACTGTAAAACCAGCAAATTTTCAAAACCTCCTGCTAATGGCTTGCTGAGTGAAGATCAATAGAGATGCCGAGAGGAGCCAGGCCTGGAGAAAGAACATATAATGCAAGCTGCTTGATTAATTTGCTCTGGAGAATAAAAGCCTTCAGAGATGAGAACAGGGTATAAAATAAGCAGCTATAGACTTGCTATCCACTGAGTAGAAAATGTTAACTTCTTCAGTCTGGTTAAGGGTTTCTAGCATTAGTTTTGTAATGGCATAAGGTGTTTAATGTGAGAGGGAATAGTCAGAGTATGGATGAGACCCCTGCCTATTGCCCTGCCACCCAAAGCCACCTTTACTTCTAATCCATGTGTCATGTGAGCACAGGAAAGGAGATGTGTTGGCTTCAAAACTGGAGTATGTATCTGCTTCTAGTCCTTGGATTAGGTTCATCATTTCCATTGTCAGTGCAGGAGTTTAAACAGTCCTGACTGTAAACAACAATAAGAAACTGTTTTCTTCCCTTTTGGGCAGTTTCAGTCTGTATTTAAATACAGTATTTCTTCAGGAGAATTAGAGTCATCTCTGCTCTCTGAGTCACATTTAACCATCTTTGTTGGGCAACCACATCTGGGGTGGAGTGTGCTGTGGGTGAACGGCTGGGCCCCGAAATTGGAGATGGGCGGCAAACAAAGCCACCCTTGGAAGTGCTTGCATGCTTGCTTCTCAGATGCTCCTAATTCAGAGGACTGCTCCCTTCCCAGGCCCAGTGACTTGCATGCTTGTGGTGCTGTTTCAGTGTTGTTCTTCTTGATGGGTCCAGTTAAGAGACAAGTCAGCTTTCCGAAAGAAAAGAACTTTAAAGGCTGTTTTCTTGCACACTCTTCTGTTGCCATGATGCCCATGCTCAGACCATTGCTGATAAAGCAAGGAAATCGGGAATTTGGCCAAGAGACTGGACTTAATGTTAGAAAGGTTTGTTAATCACAGGTGTCCATAACCCCCAATATATATCCTGGTGGTGCTTCGCCAGCAGCAAAGGTGTGGTGGTGGCTTGACTAGATCCTGGAGTGATTACTTGGGCTTCCTGCACTGCTGTGTTTCCACTGAGAAGAAAAATGTTATCCTAAAATCTTGTTTTCATGTTTGTTCTCAAGCTACTTAACATGCATGGTTTATTTTTAGAGAAAACAATGTCAGCCAGATTTGTGCTAATTGTTGGCAACAGTGTGTTAGCCCCTCAAATGCTGACAGGGAGACAATGTTTGGTGATTGCAGCCATGCAAAGCTAAAAATGACTTTAATTAAACAATAATGAAGTATACTTTGCAATGTATGAGTAAAATAGTGCGTTTTTTGGATTGGAGTTTTATTTATGTAGTTTTCTTCGCTCAGCTGATTGCAGGTGTTGTGTGACAAATTGGATCTCATTGTGTTCTGCCTTTAATTATTATTCCTGAGCATAAGAAAAAGATGAAGACTGTGACAAGTCCCTCTTCTCATGACCCCTCCCCTTTGCTAGCATTGTAGTTGCTCTCCACTTTAATTGCATTTATTTTGGGTTTTGTTTGGTTTTTAATTTGCTGTAGTAGGGTTTTTGGTGATGTTTCTTTGGTTGCATTTTCACAGGTCTTTCTTTTCTTCTTTGAATGTTTGAAGGCCTTGGCTCACTTAGTGGTGCTGAGGCTCAGCTGAGTGACAAACACTGATTTTTCTTGTTTAGTGTGTGAAAGCAGAGCGTTTTTTGTGGGGTGCAGCACAGATGGGTCCCTCGCCTTCCTCATGAGCTGCCCTTCCTCTGCTCGGTCCGGAGGGGCCCAGCAGGTTCGTGGCCTCCAGCTGCAGTCAGTGAGTCCCCAGAGTGCTCTTTTTGTCCAGCCTTGAACAGCACGGAGCATTTCTTGCCCCCAGTGTTTTGCTCTGTCCCAGGGATGTTCTGAATCCCCCTGGAATCTTGCTTGGCCTTGGGAAGAAGAGCAGCACTTGCTGTCTGAGGACACACAAATAGTTGCTGCGTATCTGGTGCAATTACCAGCTGACTAATTTGGGAGTGTGCTTAGACACCGTGTGGTTTATTGTCAAGTTTCATTATAATTTCGCGAAATCTTAATAAGGAAGTTTGGAAAGGGAAAAGAAATCCCCACAACCCAAAAATCCCCACAGTCGGGAATGATAAATGTTCTCCAAAGTAATATTATTAAATTTATATTTAATTTAATTTTTCTTTAAATCTGAATATGCTTGTAGAAGTTGATGCTTCTGACTCTAGGGAGGTTCTTGTTAGCAGCCTGGGGGTCCTGTTGATGGCAATTGTAGTAAATGAATTTTAATAAATATGAAATTATGATTCTGTTCCAATTCTCCTGCCCTATTGAAATACAATTGTGATTTGGCCTGAAACACACCTTTTTACTTTTGTTTTATAGAATAATGAGGCTTATGGGGCTGTTTTTTTCCCATTTCTTTTCCTTGAGAAATCAATTATGTATTTTATGTGGTGCCAGAGTAAACAGTGCATACCAGAGTAGAGCAAAGAGCACAGCAGCTTGACTCTAATTCCAGTGTTGCATCTTGTCTACCTTAAATCTCTAGCCATTTTAAAACCACTTAGAATTAATTATTGAGCTTTAAAGCTCCCCTTCTCTGGTGCCTGCCTACAGTAGCCAGCAACAGAAAGGAGGACTTGGATATAAATAAATGGTGTTGCATTGCTTTCTCTAATTTGAAGACATCTTTTTTCTCTTCATTTATAACCTTTCAAGTGGAATTGCCTATTGAAATGTGACTGTTGGTGTTGAATCAAGTGGCAGGGCTCCATGAGGCTTCAGAGTGCTGTGCAGTGACAGTGCAGAGGAAATTAGGTGTTTCAAAGAGCTGAACAAATTAGAAGGCAGAGAGTGCTTCTTATGGCATATTAAAATAGGAGTTTTAAAGGGCCTTTGAACTTATTTTTCAGTGGCTGGGTCAGAAACATGCTGTTTAGCTTGACAAAACTGCTCTTTCCTCTTTTGTTTGCTTGCATTGCTGGGTCTAGGGGAAGCAAGAAAGGAGGCTTTACATAAGCAAGCTTGTCCAAAAGCTTAAATCAGTCGCGTTTGTTGTTGGTGTTTCCTAAATATTCTTTAGCACTGTTAGCACTCATCATGTATTTCTTAATTCTTACTTTGCCATGGTGGTTATTAAATCCTTTTGCCACCTGCAATTCAGACCAGGTCCAGTGTGTGCTGTTGATTGCTTGGGTTTCTTCCAGAGGGAAAAATGTATTGGTGTGACACCTTTAGAACATCCTCACCACCTCCAGCAGTTGCTGTGTACCTGTTCTAACCCCTCCTATCCCTCCTCCCATCTCTCCCCTAAAATGCCAGGCTGCCTGCTGTGGCCATCTTTGATCAAACAGCTTTTATTTTCATTCTGTACTGTGAAAAACTGCTCCAATTTTAGTAATGTAGTGGGTAGAAACAAACTAAGAAACTACTTGGAGGAAACGTAGCGTATTCCAATTAGCCAGAAGAAGCAAGAAGAAAAACATTGAGAGCAAACCCAAGCAAGCAGCCAGGAAAGCCAGCACTGTTTATTTTTGGCAGGAGCTGCTGAATGGAAGCTGCTTGTAGTTAATGCTGTTGGTGGCAAGACGCAGCCAGGGTCAGGTTACAGCTCGGATTCAGTGACCAGTAAATGGTTTTCCTTTTTCTCTCTCCTCGTTTCTTCCCTGTCTCTTCCTTTTGCATAGGCCTTTGGAGGACTTCTCTGGCCCTGCGTGCCCTCAGAGGAAGATGCTGGGCTGGTGAAATAATTTCCAGCACACCCAGCAGCTCAGTAGCTGCTGCACGTTGGCGAGGGTCTGAGTGTGCCCGATGTGCTGCTCCTGGCACGGAGAGTGCTGCTTGTATTTCAAAGCAGTGCAACAGAAAACTTTACGTGGAGAGGCAGGCGGGGCCAGTGCAGTGACCTGGGCCAGTACAGCCTTGGCAGAGGGGGCAGGAGCTGCTGCAGTGGCCACAGAGGCGCAGAGCGTGTGCGGAGAGCCAGGCTGGCACGGCCGCGGTCAGCGTGCGTACGGCGTATTAAACAGATCATGTCTCGTAATGCCGGGGTTTGATCACAGCCACGGGTAGGAATGAAGGCTTTTGATATGAGTGAAAGGCCCTGATGAAAGATAAATAGAGGAATTCCTTAGAAAACAATAGGCAGATCTGCTGGAAGGTGGAAAATGTATTTGCTGGTGGGTGGAAAGAGCCCCTTCCTTTTCCTCTGTGTATCCTCTGCTGCTGGTGCCTCTCATCCTCTGTGACTTTCAAAGTCACTTTTTGTTTGCTCCTCTCTGGAATCTTAAAAGGAGATAAAAGTCACACTAAAAAACCAACTCCACAACAAAAAATTACCGACCCCCCTTTCAAACACAAGCAAACAAACCTAACCACTCACAAAGAACAACAAAAAAACTGCCAAACAATTTTAAAATGAAGTTTTGTGTTCTCCTTCCCTTCAATTGCTCTATTGCTTGTTTTCTTTCAAGGAGGAAAAATCCCAAAACATAATTTGTGTTCGTTTGTAGATTAGAAGAGACTTACTTCTCTCAAAACAGAATATGGAGTAGATGTTTAAATACAGTTTTGCAAGGTAAATAGTTTACCTCAGTCTTCCACTTTAAATACTGGTATTCCCTGTTTTACAGTTTCTGGATTGAAGCAGCAAAGAAAATTCCCCCACCAGCATCCTCTGAACTGCGAGCAGAGATCTGTTATCTAACCCACAGTCTGGCGTGTTTATTAATACCTTTTGCTACAGTGTTACAGTTCATTAACGCCAAGTTGGGAAGTTTTAAATCCAGACAACAAATACTTTCTAATTAGAGTTAAGGGATAGCTTGTTGTGGCTGTAATCTTCTGTTTTGCTTTAATGGCTTTAAAGTGGAAAAAAAAAAAGCTCACATCTCTGCAGAGTTGTTGCTGTGTGGCAGAACTATTGGAAAATTGGTCATCTCCTGGCAGGCAATGTCTGTGTTATTTTTCCTTCTCCTCCCTGCAAATCAATGATTCTAACTAGTTTTCTCCCTATGCTGTGGTTCCCTTTTTGGCGCCTGTGCCAGAGTTCAGATGTGGCATACAGCATTACTGCGTTTCTGTGTGGAAGTGCAGAACTGAGATGCGTTGGCTGTAGTGCTGGGGAGCCCCGCTGCATTTTTCATATTCCCATTTAGTGAGACGCAAAGATTAGCTGCAGCTCAGTCATCCTGCAACATTTCTGGAAGTAACTGAAAATCCATCTAATTGCAAAGCCCAAAGCTAATAAAAAGCACATATGTGCAACTCTCACAGAAGAGAGCAGCTAAAGATTAGAAGGCTATTGTAATCTTATCTCAGTGGGGGAAAAATTAAGGATGTATTTGGCTCAAATTATTCTCTTTGGCTCCCTAGCTGTGAGAATAAGTAATGACCATCTTCCTACAAAGCTGGTGTTTTAAATTATCTGCTTTTTGTCACTGGGTGGTCACTGCATTGCTGAGGTGTGCTTGGTGGCTGGTGTGGGTGGAAATCTCAGCTGAGATCCCAGCTTCAGCAGAGGTTCCGAGATTTCAGAACCCTAAGTGCTTATATAGTGCCCTCTTTGAGTTAGTGCTGGGGTTCTAACGTGCCTTCTTCCTAAGGTTGGGAAGTCTCACCTTGTGAATGACACCCTTTACATCCTGGAGGCTCCTGCTTGACTGTGGTCACATAGATGTTGGTAGAGCTACACTTGTTTGATGCATACATTACATTTAAACTGCTTTGGTTGTAAACTAAGGAAGGAAGGGCAGGGAGTAAATGATCTATTGATATGTTTCCTTCAGTGTACATACCTGTCCCAGAGATGAGTTTCCAGGTAGCAGCAGCTCATTGAGTTGACTCACTTAAATCAAATATATCCCACTCCCCAGGTGGTGGGACTAAACACCAGCTTGAGAATTTAAATATTGAAGCTATTGCTTTTTACTACTGGAAAAAAAAAATCTTGAATTATTTCCTCTTTAAAGGAAACATTGAATCTCTGGATGGAAATGATTGGTGTGTATTTCTGGAAAAAACAATATGCTGAGCAGTTCCCAGCAGCTACATTTGTTCCTCTTGGAGCATCTGACCAGGAAGAAGGTCTTGCAAGGGAATCTAATGCTCCTGACTGGGCACACAAATATTCACATACTCAGGAACTGAGTTGAAATTTCGGTAGGCAAGTGTAACTGTTGAGAAAGCAGATGTACT
The DNA here is from genome assembly GCA_013399875.1 of Gymnorhina tibicen. Taxonomy (NCBI): domain Eukaryota; kingdom Metazoa; phylum Chordata; class Aves; order Passeriformes; family Artamidae; genus Gymnorhina; species Gymnorhina tibicen. The sequence continues at coordinate 1,279,805 of VXAZ01007126.1, read as the reverse complement.
GCTTTTAGTTTGGTTGTGCAGAGACTTCTCACATGTTTACAGTTAAGGAAACGGGAAGTCCCATGGGAGGTTGGGGGAAATACTTGGAAACATGCTGTGACTCTCTGCTAGATCAAGGCTAATGCTGTACTCATTTTTTAATTTTAATTCTACTAATGTTTTGCTAGCCAAAACCCCCTAAAATCTGCAAGAAAACTGTACAGCAGTGCTTTTAGGTAATTTCTTATTCACAAGGCCCTGGAGCAATTCCTAGATTTTCTGGTAAGCTGTTGAAATGACTCCCATTTCACTGCTGCTGATACAAACCTTGCTAGCGAGATAAGAACACAAGAATTTCCTTTACCCAGTGCTTGGATGGGCCACCACAGTGTCCCTGCGACAGCTGGCCCCAAACTGGGACAGGGTAGCCCAGCTGCCTGCTCTCCCCACGTGTTGTATTGTACCAGATCCCATCTCTTGTCTGGGCTGAGTCAGGAGTTTCCCCGTCCTCCTGCACAAAGTCCATAGTGCAGCCTTCAGGAAGTGACAGCTTCGAATGCGGTTTGCCTTCTTAAAAAAAAGAAAAGAAAAAGGCAGCTTGCCATATATTGTGGTTATTCTATGAAGAGGAATAAACCATACAGCGAAATTATGTCTCATAAACGAGCCTGCGTAATCTTTTCGTTCCCTTTAGCGAGCTTCACCCACTCCTTGGAGCAGAGGGGAGGCTTTGTGCTGGCCACCGCTCAGAGCACTCTTGGGCCTTTGCAGAGTGGAATTAGGACTTTAGGAAGCGGGGCAGTTTGCTGGCGGGAAAACACGGTGACGTCGTGCGTCTTCTGTGAGCGCCTTCCCTCGTTCCTTTAGCGGGGATCCCGGTTCCAGAGCGGTGAGCCCCGAGGGACTGGAGCTTTCTCGGGTTCCACGGTTTGAGGCGTGGAAGGGACGGACACGTCTGACAGCTACACAGGAGCAAAACAATAACTTCATAGTCAGGCCTTAAACTCAGAGCAGCGCTGATGTGCTGCTTTGTCTGGGCACTGCTCTGAGTCAAAAGTAGATTGAGAGCGAGCTGCTAGAGCTGAAATAAGTGGGAGCTGTTGTTTTTAATTTGCACCAGGTAAATAAAGCTTCGACCACTTTGATTCTTGGGGGTTTTGTTTTGGTTTTTGTTGGGATTTTCTCTTGGTGTCAGTGGTGTGCGTTCTGGAGAAGCCATAGGGAGCATGAATAATTGAGGAACTCGCCCAGCTTTGCTTTTGACTGAGCTGTTTGTGGAGGGCATCGTGCGCACAGGTGGTACAGTGTGTTTGGGAAAACAGAGGGTGTTGGACTGAGGCAGGGAAGTGCAGCTCTTGTGTGCAGCTGTGCTTGCTTTGCTGCTGAAGACAGGGCATTTTCTCCCCTGAGGAGCCTGCAGTCTGTGTGGGTGAGCTGCTGTTCCTGCCCTTGCTTCCAGAAGGGAGAGTGGAGGCATGGACTTGAAGGAACTTGTCTGCCACTGCAGGTTGAACTTGGTGCTGTGATTCCGCTGCCCACCTACTCCGTGGAGATTTCCCTGCACAACTCAGACTTTTAAATATACTTTCTACCAATTGCATTGTTTTTGCAGCAAAGTATTACGGCAGGGTCTTAGCGGATGAGGATTTTTGTGTGTGTGACTCCTTCAGGCTTGCATTTGGAAGTGTGTCTGAGGTGGAAGGCAGTGGAACGTGACTCACAGCGAGGATTATTTCCCTCCCACCAGTCTTTGAGCAGGTTGGGTTTGATGGCTGAGGAAATGACAGTCTGACTTGTCTGTAAGGTCAGTGGGATCCAAGCGCTTTCTGTTAAATCTCTGTTTCTAATATTTTCTGAAGTTCTTGAATTCAGTCCAACAGTCATTTCCTAGTTTGTCAGGAAATTGTTTTGCTGCTTTATTGAATGAACTGCAAAATAATTCCGAGGAAGGGAAAATGTCTTAAGGAGAGTCTTAGCAATGCTTTAGCTGCTGGTGCGTGGTAAAACTGTGTAGATCAAAGGTACCCATCCGACTTCTTTATCCTTATTGCTTTCAGCAATGATATTAAATTGATTCTCAGGCAACTGGAAAATGCTGGCTGGAAGTTAATCAATAAATGCACAGCAATATCTCTCCATCCATGCCAGCAGGACCCTGGTTGATGGAGGAGCTGCTTTAGGTCCATTGAACCCTGAGTGCAGCAGAGGAAAAAAGGCTATGAAGTTTTTCCTACTCAAAGACTTGTTGGAAGGTTTATGAGCTGGGTTGGGGATCTTTTCCTTAATCCTCCTGGGCTGCTGTTTTGATGCTGGGTCATGGCTGGGTTTGGTGTTGGCTTTTCACAGTGTACTTTTTTCTGGACATGGCTCTGGCCTTCCAGCTCTATGGCCAAAGAATGAAAAACAGCCCACAAGGACCGTCGCATTTTACATCAGTGTCAATGACTTTTAATTTACAACATTATGGAAACAATATCTCTTCGTTTTCCTTTCATGGGTCATACTTAGTACTTACTTTATTATGTGTTCCCTGATAGTGTCCCACCCTCTTGCTGCATAACTTGTTTTCCTGGAGGCTGGACCTGCCTCTAGTTGAAAATATTGCCAAGCGAAAACTATTTAAGCTGGCTCAGATGAACTGCTAGAAAATGTTTCTACTGGGTCTGTGTAGGAGGATAGAAAGGGAGAGGCTGTATCATGGCTGCAGAATAATGCAGAAGTCATATGCTAAATAACTTCCAGTAAGCAGTAAACTTTTTCACTAAGTTGATATTAAGAAATATGAAAAAGTGACACAATAATAGTGCACTTTGAGTATTGTCCTCCTTCTCTGCACTGGCCAGGCTTCTGCTCTGCCTGCCAAAGCCCAAGCTTCATATAATAGATGCTTTCTTAAAATAAAGCTGTATTGAAAACCAGTGAGAGGCTTTAGTGATACTAAACCCCCACCCAGTTATGAAATGCTCAAAGGGGTTTTTGTTTTCATGTTTTTTCTTTTCCTGTTGTGGTAAAACTGATAATGTGATTGGGGAAATTAGGGAAGGGGGTTGGAACTTGAATGTGTGTTTTAGAAGCACCCAGGCTTTAAATGGTTTTATTGCTGAGGTGAAAGTGGTACTTAGGTGCTTCTGAGGAGCAGGGTCTGGGTCTGTCCCCTCCTGGGCTGTGCAGAGTCCAGAAAAATACCTGAGGCTGGTACTTTTAAGGGTGAGAACCAAAGTCCTTCCAAAGGGTTAAGTAGTCTTGAAACAAATGTCCCTTTTGAGATGCCAGTGATCCCAGACACAACTGGCTGTATAAAAAAACCCTCGGTGTAATTTACTGGATTCCTGCTGCAGGGAGGCTTTTGTTTTTGATACACAATTTGATGGAGCCTTGGGAGGGTGTGAAATTCCCTCCTGATACCAGTTTTGGGGCATGAGGGAATGAACTTTGCATCGAGGTTAATAGCCCATGCGGTGGAGCAAAGCCACGCTACTTCCCTGGAGCCAGAGGCAGTGGAAGCAGTCCTGAAGTGAAAGCTCTAGGTGATCAGATACTATATTGTAAACATTTTTGCCACAAACGTAGCTTATCCTGGGCTTGTTGTTGTTTAGCATTGCCCTCCTCTCCACGTTTTCCACTTCCCCTCTTGGTTTACAGCTGGTGTCAGCCCCAGGTAGGAGCTGTTGCAGCCTCGCCTTGGAGGGTCAGCAAAGCTGGACTCCGTGTGCTGCCACCAGGGACTTCTGGAAGGAACACCTCTGTGACAATAATTCTGTTCCTGCTGTTCCATGGTCGCAGCCTGAACAATGCAGGGAAAATACCCCGGGGAACAAAGCGTGACTCAGCAGGAGAGCCCTGCTGTGTGTCCTCACCAGGCAGTCCTGCTCATATCAAATAATTCTTGTTTCCAAAGTGCTACAGCAATCCAGAAGCTGTGTGGTAGCTTTGCCTATTGGCATTGCTCTAGGTAAGAGTTCTCTGCAGGCTTATCTCTATCCCCTCTAAGCAGGGACGTGTCAGACCTTAATTCCCTTCGGTCTGTGTCACTGAACCTCGGCATCTCATTTTATCCCGTTACACAGAGACTCAAGGGAGATACAGCCATCTGAGGGCTGCAGGAGCCGGGGCTGGACCGGAGCGGTGCTCCAGGAGGATCTGCCTGAGCCTCTGATGCGGATTTCTGGCATTTCTTTTCAGTCTAATGGGTTCCTGCTCTGTCTGCTCACGGGCTTCCCTCTGAGCTGAGCCCTGGTGCTCACGCTCCATGAATAAAGAGCTGCTCTGTTGCTCCTGGGATCCTTAACACGATGCTAGGAGCTGTCTGATTTGTCTTTTGCTCTTCAAATAATTACTCAGACTTGAAGAAGTCTGAGAGCAAATTTCATGATGAAGGAACCTCATATGTTACACAGAGCCCAGGCTGTTCTGCAGGAAGAGTTCATGCTTTGGCTTCTGCAGGATGTTTCAAAGCAGAGGAAAGAGCTGTGTGTGTATTTATGTGTATATAGCTGCGTGTCTGATGGGATGTGGATGCCCCAGGTGCCTCAGGCTGCTGCAGAATTTGCCACAGTCTGGTGCTGGTGAAGCTGGTAGAGGTTTGTTGAGCTAGAGGCTGAGCTGGCGTGCAGTGTGTCTCAGATAAATGGGTCTGTGGGCCCTGATCAGAAGAACCCTTTTATTTTCTCATGTTTTTAAACTTCAAAATCAAGTTGATCTGGATTTCAGGGAGCTCTGGATTTCAGAGCTGACTTGGACAACTCATTAATTGTGCAGGATCTTATATTCCACTTATATTATATTCCACTTGCTGCAAGGGGTAGAAACCCAGCCTTACAAGGGTTAACTGATAGGGTTAATGGCTCTATCTGCTCACTTGACCTGGTGTTCTGACCAGCTGCTAGTCATGATGTAAATGAGCTTCTCACCTGAAAAGAGTTACCACATTAAGTCTCACAGAAAAGAAACGGATCCCACCTCTCTCTGCCCAGGATAAGTGCTGTGAGCTGAGGAGGAAGGAGTTGTGCTGTTTCAACATTGTGCCTTTTTGTCAGCTCGAGCATCGCAAATTTTAATGCAACTTCCAAGGAATGTTGGAGGAATTTCAAAATCTTTTGTTACTGATACAAAGTCTAGAAGAATTTCAGTGAGAAGACATGCTTGGCTGTCCTCTAACAACAACACATGCATTATGTCCTGCTGTTGCTGCCTGTGGTCTGGAAACTTCTATAGAAGGCAAGTTGGATTGTAGCTGGAAGGAGCTGGGCTTTTCTAGACGTGTTCAGTCAATACAAAGTAGGACTTCCTTTTCCTTTTTCTGTTTGGTGGCTTGGGTATGCAGCTTACATGTATTTGATGAAATTAAGTATATTTATTCTGAATAAGTATATAAGTTTTTTTTCTTTGCTTGAACTCTGTAGTAGGAAAGACAGGTGTACATTCTACTCTTACTTCTTTCTGATGGTGAATCTCAGACTAAGAAGCTAGATCAGGGCAGATAAAAATAATAATTGAAAACCCCCCAAACAGCCCCCTGCCATTAGAATTGCAGTGGAATATGTGGCTCAGTCTGAATTGCAGCTTGCTTAGAAAAGGGCACTGCTGTGGGAGAGGCTTTAAAATGAAATCTGGTTGCAGGTGAGAGATTTCCCTTTTGGGTTTCCTTTGAGTGGTGGAGCACTTGGTAATAGCAGATTTCTTTCTGTGTGGCCCTTGCTATGCAAGGGCTGTGTCTGTGCTGCTGGATTGTCGTTCTCTCAGTAATAAACTGCTCACTCACAGAAATCCTCACTCTGGCACGGGGGTGACACTGCTGTGGAGCTGGCAGGCGTGGGCTATCGTGACCGTTGGGTTTTTTTAGCATTCTCAGAAGGCTGAAAGAGAAAAGAACCACCAGTATCTCTTGAAGCAATGGCCAAAACCCAAGACAGTGGGGAGACCAGATGCACACACAAATGTCATGGTTAAACACTTAATAGGATTTGGGGGAATTCTTCTTTTCTCCAGATTGATTCTCTTAGTATTTCCGTAGTCTCTACGGAGCTGTGCTGTTCTTCAGTGATCTTAAAACCAATTAGGGCAGAAGTTCTGACTTAGACTTTGAATTTTCAAGTTTAAACTAAGTCACAGATAGCTTTCAAGGTCAGTGTGTAGTTGCATGCTATGAAATTTAATTGATATTTTTCTTCCCTAAAGCATGGACATATTAGCAGGCAGCTCATCACTTGCATAGTATTCCCCTGGACATCATTAAATTTAACCTGGGATACTTTATCTCTGAAGGACTTGTATTCAAATTTTAAACGCTTTCTTTTTCCAGAAGTAAGTGATAAATCCTACTTAATGTTTCCAAAGGAGGTATGCACGATGAGAAACAGAGGAGGAAGGAGGATTTAAGAGTGGGAGTGCACACATGTAATACTGAGCAGAAACATTTTAGATGGAAAAAGATGGAGGAGCTGAAGTGAAAGGTCTGTAGAGAAAAACAAAGCAGAGAGTTTACGTGCACGAATATTGCCAAGATAGAAGTAATTTTTTTTGTTAAAATATTTAATGCGAAATGACAACATTTTCATTATTGTGCTTTATAGACGCTCAAAATGCTTGGAGATTGTTCCTAAAGCATTAAGAACTGTATAGAGAACAGGCACCACTTGTCCTCGAAAGAGCACATTTTGGGGGATCATTTAAATCACATAAAGGTAATGTGCAAAAGCACTTGCCCTCTCCAGAGGTTTGGACTCTTTTCAAGTTTTCACTGGGTATCTAAGCAAGACATTCCAGATTATTAATCACCTCATACTTAAGTCCAGGTTTTTCATAGCTAATGGGATTTTTCCAGAGTGGCCAGTACCTGAACGGTGCGTTTGGTATAATAACACACAATAACAGAAAAATGATGTGCGAGCCAAATGTTACGTGATTCCAGTGCTGGACTCTGTCCTATTTATTCCTGGCAGGAGATCACGTACCATAAGGGAGTGGTGATGCTTCCAGAAATCCGTGGCACGTGATGTGTTTTTCTTCACTGAGGCACGAGGCGATGTGCCATGAAATGTCAGCTCCCTCTCCGTTTCATAAGAGAGTTTGTTCATTCAAGGGAGACGGCAGCATTTGTAATTAGGCAGGTGAAATTGCTAGGAGGAGCATCCTGTGCCCCTTTCCAAATGCAGGTCAAGGTGTTGTGTGTGTAATCAAATCTGTGATGTAATTTGTGTTTATATTATAAGTTAAAACGAGCAAAACTCTGGCCTGTAAGAAGTCAGACAGCAGAGGAGATTTTATTTTAGTACGTAATCAAGCGAAAAGAACAATATCTTATTTTATGTTGATAGCCAGGATTAAATTATTCTTGGACTCATTATTAAATGAAGCATATGATTAAATATTGAAATGAAGACAATTATTTTTCATATCTGCATTGGAATGAGGAAAAGGGGGGGGGAAAAAAAACCCCTACGGATGAGTCAGTTCCTGTATCCAAAGCAGTGGGAGAGAAGGGAACTGTTTCCTCACAGATGAGTCCTGGGTTTGGAGCCTGGGGAGGAGGAGGTGTTTACATGTGACTGGGGGCAGCAGGCATTACTTATTCCTCATCACAGCTGTGCAGGTGGAATGAGGCACCTCTTGTAGGTGCATCCCCAGCATCATCAGTGCTTGGCATAACACTGTAGGATCTGGCCCTTTTCTCAAAGGGATCTTCTCTCTGCCAGCACCAAGAGATAATGATCTCCCAGAAGACCCAATTTCCTGCTGCTGACTTACATATGTGTATATCTCTTAAAGCAGATGCTGGCTCAAAATGTACATTTAAGTGGATAAATAAATACTGGAGTATTTAGTTGCTCTGGGAGATCCCAGTGAGGTTAGTGCTGTGCTAAATCCTGCTCGGCCGGGTCCTGTTTTACTCAGCTGCCCCAAGAGCTGTGCCCCAAGAGTCTGCACAGCAAAGGTGATGGACAAAAAGGAATGAAGGATGATTAACCCCAGCCTGCAGGAGTTGTGCTTCAGGTCCTCAGTGTGTAGTTTCTAAAGCCATGTGAAAGGCTTCCCAGAGGTTCGAATCCTATGTCTTGTTTATGGCCTAGTTATGTGTGTGCACATAAACCAAACAAAACCCCACTGCCACCAGCTCTTGCAGCATATTTCTGCGTTCAGGTGGGGGTGAATGTGCTTCTTTGCTTGCAGTTTATGGGGAGGAAGCTAAACTGGCAGAAGCGTGCCTGAGAGACGTGGTATTTCTAGTGAAGTAAGAATATCATAAGGGATGGAAACTGGGAAGGAAGTGAAGTTGCCAGGCATGATTCTCAGTCTGTTTAGGTTTACTGTATGTGAATCAGTCTGATGGGGGAACTTGGGAACTTGGCTGAGAGATGCGAAAAAAATTTCTTATGGATGCAGAAAGTGATGTTTTGTTGATTTGTGTGCTACCAAACCTCTTTACAAGAAAATAAATTTCAGTTACGAGTGCTTTGGATGGCAGCAGCTGCATTGTGCTGTCAGCACTTCCTAATGGCAGTGGTCTGTCCTGCTGGGTTTACTTTGGTTTCTGCATTCACTCCTGTGTTAAGGTGGTTAAAGCAGAATGACCCTTTTTCCCTAAATGAAACTGGAACGTTTTAATTGATTTCCCTGCCATGCCCACAGCTGAGGAGTTTCCCTCGTGCAATTACTGGCCTTTTTCACAAGATGAAAAAATAAGAATGTGAAATGTCAGAGGAGAGCTGTGGATGAGAAATTGATTTCAAATTCAGGTGGCGTTAGGTTACTGTGACACTCTGCAGTGTGAGCTGACTGAAGGGAAAGACTTCATGTTGCAATGTACCATTCCCAACCTCCTCCTGCGAAGGCACATCCTGCTTCCCTCGTGTCTCTCCCGATTCCCACAGCTGGGGTTAGAGGGGAGAGCAGGTGAGGAACGTGGCCTTTTTTCCCAAAGGTTAGACATGTCAAGCTCTTTTGACTCCAGCCACAGTGAGGTGCATGAAAGTTTGCTGCTTGTGACGAACATCCTCGGTGTTCCTGTTTCTGCCAGGTCTCAGAGGTGTGATTTTAGCTGCTGTAGTCCCCTGACAGCCCCGTGGCTCGGAGCTTTGACTTCACTCAGCCCATCGCTGTCCCCTCCCATGCCTTGGTCTGCTTTTTGTGATCTTCATACCTGTGCTCTTCCCTGAAATGGGGACAGGGAGCTTCCCAAATCATCGTGAGGATGATTTTGGTGATGAAGGAAACTGTTTTAATTGCAAGAAACGCACGAGAGTGAGTAGCAGAGCAATATGGGTGTTTTCTAAGGCTTCTTTCTGCTGCTCTGGTCTATTAGCTACCCTTGCACAGCTCGTTGCTTGTTTGGTAAACTTCCTAGTACAGCTATTAAAAGTATTTAGTCTATTGCTGCATTGATGGTGCTATTAATAGTCTAACTTGGTAGGAATGAGTAGAAGTTGATGCAGTAGTACAGATAGGCCTTACCCAGGCTCCATTTTGTTATTTTTATTAGTGACAGATGTGCTTTGTTGGCATGCTCTCCCCCACAGCTGAATTGCATCAAAGTCCTCATAGTCTTGGAACTGTATCATTTAAAAAAACCAAACTTGTTTGGACTGTGGAGCTGAATTTTAGATTGAGTCTGTGGGGTTGTTTGTGTAATTACTTAAAAGTGTATCCCCAAACTTGCTGAGCAGTGTTTCTAAATCAGACTTCAGTCCAGTTTGCAGTGTCAACAAACCTCACGAATGACTTGGCAGTCGGCTTTTGAACTGTCAGTGGGCAAGGTCCAGCTGCAGCCGGGCTTGCGTCACGAGCAATACCCAAGTCTCCCACGAGACAAGTGTGTCGAGTTGCAGTTTTAATGTGTGTTTTCCTGTGCCTGGGATCTGGGAGCTCTTGTAGCCATCCGAGGACCATCGGCTGCTGTGTTGATTCACATCTTTAAATAACAGAACCTGCCATGGGCTGATCGCATCGATTCCAAACTGGCAACTAATGAAGCAGATCAAATACACCAGGGAGGCTCTGCTCTTCCAGAAATTAAAGTTTTCGTTATAGAAATGTGGAAATGGAAGACTATTAATTTTGTTCTCTTGACAGTTGTTATTAAATCCTACTTATTTCATGTGGTCTCAATTATTTTCAATTTTGACATTTCAGTGCACAGGAGATCCGTGCAAAAAAACCCCCAGTCATTCTAGAAGTTACTGACAGATCTGAAAGTGTTTTAAGGGGGGAGCCTTGGGGTTGTTTCTATTGCATCTGGAGCTAAAATGTCCACAATGAAACTCCCATTGCCAGTGCTGGAACCTGCTCCTTTGCAGCCTGCCTCAGCCCTGGGCAGGCAGCATTGTGTTCTTTATACCAGAGCTTCCCTTTCTGAGGTGTTCAGAATTGTAGGTAGAAGCAGAACAGGTTTGTTTATGTTCTAGCACCATTTCTAGGTGGAAAGTGGTGTGAAAATGAGACCTTTTATCCAAGTCTCTAGCAGGGATTTCCTAAGTATGTGTAAGCCTGAGCTGGGAAACCATAAAGGGAAAGGTCTGGAAAATAAGATCCTTTTGCTCCTCTTAATGCTAAGAGGAGGCTTCCCAAGTTGCTTGCAGTGAGGAGCATTATGGATTTTATTTTAAGGCTATGTCACATTTACTTCATTGCTCAATACAAAATATCCCAGTGCTAAATCAAGCTAAACTCAATTTTTTTTCCCCTCCTGTTTCTGCATTGCTAGTTTGATCCCTAGATATAGAAGATCAGCAGAAATCCCCTACCATTTAAAAGGATTAGAACTGGCTGGTGAGATTTTGGCTGTAGAATTAACTGGTGGGAGCGGTTTTAGAGTAATAACTGCACAGGTCAAATGTGGGGATGCATTGTGTGTTTCTGTATCGAGCAGAAAACAAGGTGTGCAGTCCTTAAGCACAGTTCTGTGGTCTTGCCTCCTCAGAATGTGCTTTTATACTTTCTGTTCTCATTTCAAGCTTTTTTTTTTTTACTTGACACTTGTATTTCAATTACTCCTGTTGCCTTGTACCTTCTTGCTTACCTTTTGTGGTCTGGGCAGTCCCTTTCTTTCCAAATGCAATTCCCCCTCCGCCTCGCTGGTCCTCCCTCTGGTGTGGAACCTGCTCTGCTGGTGATCGTGATTAATGGCCACGCCGAGCCTGCTTGTCTAAACTCTTACTTTTTCTGGCACAAGTGGGAAGGCTGAGGGGTCCACCAGGGCTCACAACAGCTTTTCACTTTACTGCGTTGCCTGCCACCGCTCTCGTACTCACAAAACTTCCTTGTGTTTCTTGGAGCAGTAACAGGGCGCTTGTCTAAACTGGTGCAGGAGTGTAGCAGGGAAGAGTTTGAGCTGTTTGGGATTCTTGCGGCTCTGGTTAGCCAGGAAAGCAGAGGTGCTCAGCAGGGGGAGAAGGATCCCCTGCTGCCTTTTTGTTCTTAAAGTCTGTTTTCTGTGTGGCTTTCCCCTTTCCCAGTCAGTGGAAGGTGAGGTTCAAAATCTTGCGCTGCTAGGTCCTGCTGCTGAATCCGATTCTTCAATCTCCACCAGTAGGCTCGGGAAGTCAGTGACACTTGGCTGCACCTGAGTGTTCCTTACCCTGTGAATTATTTTTGTTAGAAATGAAAATGAGCCTTCTGAATTTGATTTATTTCCCAGAAGTTTATCTTCTTACTCCCAGCTAATGTTTCTGGTGACTTTTTTGGTACCATCTGATTGAACAGTTCTGCTGTGTTAATCCAAGCTATTTTCAACATTGGTATTAAGCCAGGGTTTTTAAGGAGAATGTCAATCAAACTACCTTTGGACAACCTTCGTCCTACTCTGACTGACTCTAATCTTTGCTCTGGAGAACCTGTGACCACTGCAGCAGGTGACCTGTGTGTCCGCCCTGTGGTGGTGTTATCTGGACCCACGTTGGCCGTCCGTGACAGTAATTAACACCTGCACAACATCCCTAATTTTGAAGAGCTACAGGAGATATTTTCTGTAACACAGAAACTGTCCGAGGGAAGTGAGAGAAAACTGGAATGAATTTACTAAATTAAGTGTTTCTGTACAAGGGGTTGGAGATGACCTTTTTCTGCAAAGGTGGGGGTACCTGTCTTGCTGTCCCTGCAGTTATCATGTGAGCACTTGGGGAAAAATTCAGGTTGGGAACATAGCCAGATTTCCATCTTTCGGAAGGTAGCTTGCAAAACTGGCTCCAGTTACTGTGCTCTGGGGTTCGCTTCTTGCAACTGTTGGGGAAGGGTTGGTTTGGTTTTTAATTGCTTGTCATCTGAAATAAGGCTCCAGACCTTCTCTGGCTTGGGTTAAAAAAGACCTGTCCTCAAAAGTGAGTAATTTCCTGGCTATACTTGGATTACTACATGTATGAGCCAGAAAAAGCTCTTCAGTCTCAGAAATCTGACAAGCCATCTGAAGAGTGAGGTTTCTGGTGATTTGAGTCTCTGTCTCCTGATGTGTGTATTGAGCCAAATCTAGAATGCAGCTTTTCCTGTATAACAGCAGATTGAGGTGCACTGGTTTTGTCAGAGATGCTGCTGTAGTTAAGGACTGGGGAAGCTACCTGCACTTCATGTGCAATATTAAATATCGCTTCTGAAATAAGATACTACTTTTGGTTAGTGTGTCTGGTTTAATAATTAACTTGAGGGAGAAGATGCTTCTACTGGTTTACATTTCGATTTACCCTGGCTAATCAGCAGATGCTTTTGTGTCCAAAAATACGAATAGGTACTTGACTGAAACGTTATTTTTCATTTTTAGAAATGGAGTGTATTGGCTAAGGCTTGGAGCTTGGGATCTCTGGCTGCAGTTGGTAGTATCAGTTACTTTTTGCCTCAATTTCCTATCTGTAAAATCTAAACAATTTGCCTGGGGTCAAATGAGAAATACGTGACAGCTACTGATTCTTTTCTCCTTATTCTTTGCTGGCTGTGTCTGCTTAGAACTTGTCAGAAGCTATTTTTTTTTCCACCAACCCTTTTATAGCACCTCGCTCTCTGATTTTGATTTAAGCCTTCAGCCTTTGATTTGAGAGAACAGTGGCTCCTGTAACATGGTAATGCTGAGCCCTGTGAGTCTCTCGGCATGTAACGATCAACATTTGAACACAAGTAGCAAAAGGATTGCAAATACTCTTAATTCCTTTTCTCATGCTGTCTGATGCTGTCTGCTGTCGTGCTAATAAATTCACAAAGCTTATGTGATTAAAAACTTGAGAACCTGGTGCACTTTATGAGCTCTAATTAGAAGTGGTAGAAACCTTGGAGCTTTCTTTGAAGGGGTGGAGGTGGCTTTGAGAGCTGGTTGCTGGCAGCAGGGGCCGGGGCTGCGGCAGGGCTGTGGGGTTTGCTGCAGGGCAGGATGTGGTTCTGTGCTGGTTGTACCTCTGCAGCTCCAACCAGCACGCTCGGGGCTCTGGCACAGGGAGTGTCTCACTGACTCACAGGCGTCTTGCTGTGACCTGGGTGTTTTTGCTCAGTGCTGCAGTGGGTCACTGACTGATGTGGCCGAGTTACTAAAGAGAACAAAAGAAGTGCTGGTAAAAATAAAGCGCTTTCCGCCAGTGTCTAGTCCGTGAAAGTGGAACGTTTGCGTGGTGAGAGTCTGTATTTAGTGGTTCCAGATTTACAAACGGTTTTCCCTTTGCCTCCAGATCCAAGGATGGCACTTCATCTTCGCTCTTTAAATTGATGTGCTGCACAAGTTGCACTCCTGCTCTCCCATGCTGCCAGCTCAGGGCTGTTGGTGCCACAGGGTCACTGATGGAATGTTTCCATGAAGTAGGACCAGTGTCTAGTTAGGATCAATGGGTAGCTGAAACCTTTGTGTCTAGGCAGCCTGGTCTCTGTGCAGAAGCTGGGTGGGTGATGCTGTAGGTGAAGGCCAGAGGCCACTGTTGTGTTCAGCACTGGCCATCATCACCCAATGAAAGCCATCACTGCCCTCCTTATGGAAGGAAATTGAAGTAAAGCAGTGTCAGGCTGTCCCCAGTCCTCCAAATTTCACTGCTTGGCTTTAGCCACGGTCCTGTTGTCTCTCTTAGTTTGGTCTGTTCTTGATTTACTCTAAGAAATAAATGTAATTTTGGCTTTGAGTTGGTGCACTCAATAAACTCTGGCTTCTTGGCTGCTAACCTGAGCTGAGTAATGCTGAATGAATGAATCATCTCTGCCCAGCAGCAGCTGGGGAAAGGCTTCCTTCAAGGATCGATCCTGCACTTTGTTCAGCAGCACACAGGGCAGTGGCTGTGGCGTGCCCGTGGTTCAGGGTACAGCAGGGTGGATTTAAATAAAGGAACACCAGAGCCCAACTGGGAGTGCTGGTGCTCAGCCCTGCCCTGCATCCCAGGGAACCAGGAGACAAGTACTGTACTCTGCTGGAAGCCTGATCTTATTTAAAGAGTAATCAGCAGAGGATATGTGAGCATAATTTACTGGGTATCACAATGTCTCTTTAAACATTGCACTGAATTAAAAACCAAAAACTGCTATGCATGGTTTTATTGTTTCTTTATGAAATACAGCTGTTCAATTTGTGTTCTCCCTCATTATATTCACTGTCCCTCAGCCATTCATCATTACAACTTTCTGGAGCCGTGATTGCTCCCCAGTCTCAAATATTAAAAACCCATCAGAAGAGTCCAGTTGGAATTTTCCAAGCATGCATGGCATCTTGGCACCCCAGGTCTCATTAATTTTGGTGACATTAAGGGTTGGGATCCCACAGGTAGTCTTCTGGAAATATTTTGAATTAAAAAATGGTGAGGGAATTTTTGCCTCCAAACTCTTATTTTGTTCCCTTTTTTATCTCTTGAAGTGACTAGAAGCAAGCACTTCAGTTATCCTGTTGGTGAAAGCTCCCCTCCAGCAGTAAATGGGAGCTGGTGGTGTGGTAGGGAGCCCGTAGTTGGCACACAGAACACTTGAATTAAAGTAGCATCTCTGCAGGTACATATTTAAAACTAAAATATTACAGCAAGTTAAAACAACTTTGGCAGCATGTGCAAATTACTTGGCAAAAGTGTTAATTTCCTTGTTAAACGACGTAGCAGAAAGGGCCTTTGATCCCAGCAGCCTGTTGAGAGTCCTTCCTAATTGTTATCAAACTATCCTGTAGCTTTAAACAGATAAGACCTAATTAGCTTAAGTGGTGCTGCATTTTTTCAAAACAAAGAGTGCCCTCTCAGTGTTAGGCACCTGTGTTTCTGTGCTTTCAGCTTGAATTACAAATTTGGTGCAGTGCCCAACGTAGGACTTCAAGCGAGAGCTTGACTGTGGCACTCAGTGACTTCCAGCCGCAGAGGAGAGGAGACTGTGGCTTACAGAGACCCAAGGACAAGGTACAAATAACCCCCTTCAGATGGGAGGCAGAATGGTAAACATTTTTAATGACAGCAATATGAAGGGCTGATATAAAAGTCTTTTTTTTTTTTTTTTTTTTTTTTTTTTTTTTTTTTTTTTTTGGTATCGTTTGTGCTGTGAAAAGGAACAGGGGGAAACTGCATCAGTGGAGCGAGGGCTGACTTCCTTGTCTCAATGTAAAGAGTCTTCTCCACATCAAAAGATCACTTTAATGATGAATCTGAAATCCTCTCTGCTATTTTTAACCTCAGGCTATTAGTGAGGCCACCACAGAGGAGAAGGAAGGAGAAATGTTGGAAATGCAATATTCTTGTGTCTCCTCCACCCATCTGCTTCCAATGGGAAAACTGAAGCATTAAAGATTTGGTTCAACACCTGTTAGGTTACTCAAGGAAAAACAAAGACTTTGCCAGATGTTTAAGAAGAAACATATGGCAGGCAGGGAGGGAGAAACTGTGCCAATTTGTCTGTTTAATCAATCAAACTTGTAACAATCAATACTATTGTCCATACCCTTAATAAAGAATTGTTCCCATGAAATACTGTTTAATGCAGACTAGAACATCACTAATGGCCCAGGGCAGTGGGCAGAATGAAGGATGCAGTAGGTTTTTCTTCCTTCCCTTGCTGATGGTACAGAGCTTTTGAATTTTTCTTGTTCCATGTGCTTAAGACCCAAACAAAACAAATCAATTCTGGGAATAAATCAAACCACCTGACAGTTTTCACTTGAATTTTACTTTCAGTGAATATCAAGGAAAGTTGTTTTGCAAAGTATTTTGTGGAAGTGGATGTTGGTTCCTGGAAGTTCTGAAGCTTAGGTTCAGAACTTCTTGATATAAAGTAGAAGTACTTTAGTACTGTAGTAGAAGTTCTTGATATAAAGTAGAAGTAAAAAATACCAGCTTTGCTTTCATTGCAGGCTGCCACCGACTGCAGTCTATCTAGAAAAATACTGTTGCTGTAAATCCAGAGGAGCCCCTTTAGTTGGTGTGAAAGGCAATGGTTTTCAGTGGTTTCCTGGAGAAACACTTCACACCAGGTCCCCTCAAAGATGCTTTTAGACCTGCAAGGATTGAACCCTTGAGTGTTTTACCTGCCCCCTCACCCCGGCTGCATCCTCCAGTCTTTGGCCATGGGTCAGAGCTGGGGATGCTTTCTTAGTCATACAAATGTGGAGCGTGTTAGGATAAGCAACTTGTCATTAGAGGCAGGGCACAGTTCAGCTCCTGACATTATCTCGCCGTGGTTCGCCTTCTGTCGCATCGTAATGATTAATCACAGCCCTGTGCCATGTGTTACCAGGCAGCCTGCGTTTGCTTAGCAGTCAGGAACTACTCCACGTTCTCTGCTGCCTTAATCCCCTGGGACTGTTTCCTAATGCTAACAGTGCTGAACAATGGGATATCATGACAGCTTTTGATTGATTCTTTTTTTCTTTTTCCCTCTTTTGCAAGGAATTGGGAATTTCCCTGTTTAAGATGCTTACTTAGCTACCTTTTACCGTCAGTGGTTAAGAACTGCACTGGTTGCTGCCATTATCAAATAACTTCTAACTCTTCTCTAATTCACTATTAAGCTAAGCAGAAAATAAGTGTATTTCCTTACTGTAAGTTCACTGTGTGCTCATGAATTGCTTGGGAACCAAGTACTAGGTCAAGCAGAGGGGAGCATTTGGAACTCAGGCTGCTCAGGTTTGCTTCAGCTGCCCTGTACAGCTCACCCCTCTTCAGGCACTGGAGAGGTTCCAGGAGCTTGAAGGACCTTGTATCCTTAAAAAGTCTCCATTGACATCCTTGGATACCAGCTCTGCCATCTTTTCTTCATTAAAGTGCAGATGGAACTAGTTTTACTCTGCTTAGGAAACAAAAAACCCCAGTTGTCACAGAGCATATACAGTTTGTTAAAGGGAAGCCAGGGTTTGTCTTGGCCTGCACCACAAGAGTTGGATAGGAGAGCTCTTCTCCATAGGATGTGGGAACAGCAACATGATTTTAAAAGTCACTAAAGTCAGCTGAAGACAATATTCTTCTTA
Organism: Gymnorhina tibicen; assembly: GCA_013399875.1. Lineage (NCBI taxonomy): Eukaryota > Metazoa > Chordata > Aves > Passeriformes > Artamidae > Gymnorhina > Gymnorhina tibicen. The sequence continues at coordinate 1,262,446 of VXAZ01007126.1, read as the reverse complement.
ATTCATACCTTTTTTGCTGATGTCAGAAACTTGTTTAGACCCGGCTCAGCGTACACTTTTAGCTGTCAGGCTCTTTGTGAACGCGGTGATTATTGTTAAGTGAAGCATATGCTAATCCGGGTCGAAATATGCTTTTCCTCTATTGCGTGACACTGCGTTAATTAAAACATCCCTTTGCTGTGGGAGCTGATGGTGGTGAGTGCCATCGTGTTTCCTTAGCAGAGCTCAGCTCAGGTTGGGCACTGCTGCCAGCCAAGGGCTCGGAGGGTTGTGGATCCTGGCCCTCCTTCTGCTGGGCACCTCGTGCCTTTGACCAGAACTGAATTATTGGTGGAGAAATTGGCTGAAATGCAGCTTTTGAGAAAAGCTGGAATTTGTCGGGGAATGGTCCAGTGTGAATGATTTTTGGCCGTTTCTTCCCCACCCTCGGCACTGCTGTGGCTTGGTTTCTTGGGACTCAAAGATGCCAGAAGGTGGAAGGAGAAAGGGCTGTGCAGCCTATCCTTTTTCCCCAACCTCATATAATCTCCTTAATTTTCTTTGCATAAACCGATTCTCATTTCCTGGCATTTCCAGGCACCTTTTTTCAAACTGTGGGAGGCGTTATGTCCACTGAATTTCATTCTGGAATAATGAAACTGTGCTTTGCATTGGGGGCTAAATTACGCCTCTGTAGAATTTTTAATTGTTCTTTTTTTCCCCCTGACTTTCTCGGTATCTAAAGGAGGCTTTCCTGCTTTAATCCAGATCACTGGGATTTGGTTATATATCAGATGCAAATCTCTTTGCATCCATAATCCTTCTTTATAAACTGTTGTTGACTTTTCTGTCGATTTTTTTTTTTTTTTAATTTTATGCCCTATCTCAATGGGTACATATGTTCTGAGGTTTGCATTTTTGAGGAGTGCATCCCAAATGAATTATGAGACAGATCTGTACTGATACAGTTTGACAGCCTGCTGTGAGGTTTGGAGGATTGTGCTAAAATACGGTATCTACCCTGTCTAAGCTCTTGCGTTTTCTGAGATACATGGATGAAAAGTTTGCCACTGCTCTAAAGACTATTTTTATTTGTTTGTTTTCACCAGGCTTTGAAAGTGCTGTGGCGTGAGATACTCAATACTGGCTTCTATATATTGCTAAATATTCACTTGTTGAAGGAAGTGTAGGCTGCCTGCAGTGCTTGGAGGGGTGTTGAGGATGAGGGCTGGTGCTGAGTTATTGTCACTGCAGGTGCTTTGTTTCCCTGGCAGAGCAGTCCCTTGTGTTTACCAGGCTCGAATCTGGAACCAGGGGGAGGAAAAAAGTTGAGGCCGTGTTTTATTCAGCATTAATGGAATCCAAGGGTGTCACATCTTGGTGCTTTCAAGTATGAGGCGCTTCAACCCCGTAAGGGTCGTAACAGAGAAAAGAGGAATTCTGTAATTGAAATCATTCTGAAGACAGCTGGATTTAGAATAAGTGCATTAAGCAATTTGTGAGACAGTGGAAAACATCACTTCCGTGGTTGAAAGAAGAGGGGCAAAGATGAAGATGTCTTAGAGCCTGATTAATTGGTGATCTCATGTCTTACTGCCCTTTGCTACAGATGGAAAAAAAATCCCGTGGATGACTTATTAAATGATTAGTTTTATCTTTGCGTAGTTGGCTGATTGCAGTACAATAAATAATTTTGTTGCTATTGCTGTTTAGAATTACAGTTTGATGTGGAGTAGAGCACAAGTGTATCAGAAATAGGGTAAAACATAATAGCACCAGACGCTGTGATTAGAGCCTGGAAACAGAAACAAACTGAGGAATTACGATACAGACAAAGACAGCAAAAGAAGCTGGTGATAATTGATCAGAGATGGTTAATCCTCTGGGATAGGAGAGATATGGGGAAGACAGCAAATACCACTAGGCAGTATCTCCACTTGGCTGGGAGATGGCAGCTAGGACAAAAAAAAAAGTGAATGCAGGTAAGAATAGGCCCCCTGAAACATGTGGAGGGGGTGGAAAAGCCAGGGATGGTAATTCCAGGGCAGGCTGCTGCTTCAGGATGAGCTGCTGCTGCATGAACCCCTGTTAGTCAAACAGTACCCGTGGTTGGGTTCAGTGTGGGACAGTCTCTCATGTTCCTCTGCAATTATGAAGGTGCAGTGGATTACTTTGGCTGGTGATAGGAAGAAAAGCACTTCTAACCCCCCAAGTACCAGGGATCCTCACAGCTGATGTGGTGTGTTCAAGCAGGTATCATAGTATCATAACATGGTTTAGGTGGAAAAAGACTTTCAAGATCGAGTCCAGCCATATGGAACAAATCTTTTCAGCATCTTCTGTGCTGGGTGCTAGGAAAAGAAAACAAAACTTTTTTTTTTTAATCTTTACTAGAATGCACCTAATTAAAAACAATAAAAAAAGACATCCAGATTGTAATAGCAAAATATGCTTTAATCACAGTGTGACCCTTTTATAATGGTTTTCTTGTCGTAACTGTAATTGCTGATGCTTTGATACTTCCACCAGCATGGCTTGCAGAAGTTGCAACATGAATATAGAAAGGGTGTGTACTAAGTTCTGCAGTTCTAAAAACATCAAAGCAAAGCTGTGACATGGATTTTTATTCTTCTGTTGTTCATCTGCGTATTCTTGAATCTGTAGGGAAAGCAGGCAGTGACTCACAGCTGGTGAGTACTTAGAGAGTGGTTTGGGGTTGGTACAAGGTGAAAACACTAAGCAGTTATCCAAGATCCATTATGTATTTACATGCAGCTGTTTACCTTTTGAGGCAGTGGTTATAATATTTAAAAGCCAACTTTTGCTGTCACGTTGTAGGAGAATTTCCTTGTGTTGTGACAACAGCAGAAGTGCCGGTGTTCTGTCAGTGGATTTTCATTGCTCAAGATCCTTAAACAAAGAGAGGGGCTCCTGGGCATTTTCCTCTGACATAGAGTTTCATCTCCTTCTCCCTTGTAGCAACCCAGCCTTCCTTCCTTTACCAACATCTTGCAAGATGGTGTATGGACTGAAGGAGGCTTGGTGGTAATAAACCTGCTAGGATTTTTTTGCCTGGATGGTAGGAATTTACAGTAAGCGTGGTGAAAAGCTACTCCTTGATGTCACTGCCCAAAAGCAGCCCCAAACAGAAAGCTTTATAGCCCCAGTGTGCCTCGGGCGAGACAGCAGTGTTTATCCCATCTCCTTGGTGAAGGCTTGCATGAGGTTGTTCCTAATTCCTCTCCTGGAAGGTGTGATTCTCCCTGCATGTTTATCCCATTTGCAGGCGGGAGCAGTTCCCACCGCCCGGGAGCTGCAGCGAGCGGGGCTGTCAGTGTGAGAGGCAGACAATTGAATCAAGGCACTAAAACATGCCACTCCAAAGCTGTTTAAATCATCCTAATGCGAATTATGAATTTATTACAATACATATTACCTCAGGGGACAGAGAGGGAAGGGAGATCTGAAGGGGCTGTTTGTAAACATGTAAAACAATAAGCATTTCCTGCGTTGCCACCGCGACAGGGAGCTCGCCTGCCGAAATAAAACCTAAATAAATAAATGTGTAGACAGGCAGCAGCTCACCTGGGGTCAGGTGGCTCCCAGTGGGTCAGGTAACAAAGTGCTTCCCCCCAAAAAAAATGAACAGCAGACAACAATGACCCAGGGACCAGGAGGGAGCCAAACCCCTGAATGTCACAGTTTGCTATTTGTGGAGCAGAAGTGCTGTGCTGTGCACAGTGTAATGTGACCTGGGCTTTAGACAAGCTGCCACACACTGAAGAGACAGCTGAGGTTGGAAAACCACAAATTCAGCAGTGCTTCCTAAGGGGAGAGGAAAGAAATGCACACCTCTTGGGGAGCATCACAAAGAGTGCATGGACACTCAGCATGTTCCCAGAACGTTTCTGAGTGTCCACAGCAGTTGTTTTGGGATTTTTCTTCAGTTCTGAGTGGCAGTGCTGATCCTTGGTGTCTGACAGCCTCAGCTGTCACTTCTCAGGTGCTTTGAGAGGTGAGATCAGCAGCAGCTGCCTTCCCCACCTTCAGCTCTTCACACCATCAATGGGCTGCGTGCTCCAAAGAGGATGGGCATCCCCTGATGGTGTAGAGCTCCAGCAGCTACGCCACGCAGCTCCCTGAAGAGCAGTGGTGGGATAATGAATTTGAGTCACTGCTGATGGGGAGAACATAACAAAAGAGGCAGCAGCTTACAGAGGGATGGCTCCATATCCCAGTGCTTCTGCTTTGGGGAGCAGCGTGCTTCAAGAGAGCTCTGCAGGGGATGGCACTGACTGATGTGGAGGTAATGATTTATAAAGTGGGGGACCTAAACATAGTGCAGGCTGCACTGCCAGCATGCTGGCTGTCCTCAGAGGACTCCGGAATATGCTGCGTTGCAAGACTGCAGCGATTTGGCTGCAAGCTATATTTAGCCTATTTATTCTTTGTTGGTGTATAATGTGCAGTTCAGTGGAAAACTTGGTCTCTCCAAAAAGGAGGTTTGAACTGGAGTCAAGACAGGGAAAACACCATCTGTCTAGAAACCACTTTTCTTAAGCGATTTGAAGGGGGAGGCTGTGTACGTAAGATAAATGTGCATGTTGCTTGGTTTGCTGCTTGGGTCTTTTTATTTAAAGTTGTTTTTTTTTCCTTCTTCAGTGGTCTTCTATCCTGTAAGTTATTAAAGGCTATTAAAAATGTAGACAGCAAAATGCGCTTTGTAATTCAGCTTTATAGACCAATTCTTTAGTCAGAAATGGAAATTCTTTCTTCTAGTCACAGTGAACAACTCCAGTGCTAGGGTAAAAATCAGCTGTGCTTTGAGGAGGAGATTATTCCTGTTGGAAGCACCCTTAAATGTTGAACAAGGATTAGTCCTATTGTGCTAAGGAATGGAAAAGAGCAACAAATACTGTCTGTTTTAAAGTGCTCACAGTCTGGGATGAAAGGTTGGCAAACTGAATAGGTCACAGTGAGCAGCAGCAGGCTGGTGGTGGCTCCCAGCAGTTCATGCACGCAGGAAATATTTGTGCTCTGCCTTGCCAAGGAATGTGTGCCATCACTTAGAAATCAGTTCAGGAATTACCTTTGGGAAGTGTCTGTAGCCTGAGATGTACTCTCCTGGGACTTCCTGCTTTCCCAAGACCTCGTCGTCTGCCCTCATGGAAATGAGAGCCTGATCACCTATTCAGAGAGGTAATTCAGAAGGTGTTCTGAGGTTGGCTAGGGGGGAAGAGAGAAATTCTGACAACTTTGCTATGTATTGTATTTTTGAAGTTCATACAGCGTGTCTGCATAATGATACAGGTATCTTAAAGTACTGCTCTAAAATGACTGTATAAATAAATTCTGGGTAGACCATACATGGAACAAAATTCCATCCTATTCCTTTTGAGTTTAAATAGGCAGAGTGTCTTTATGCAGATAACACTTCCTTAGATAACATTTCCTTAGTTTTAATAATGTTATATATGAAATATTGCTTTTTATGGCCATGCAATACCTTTTTATGCTGTTTCCTGGGTGTCTGTTCATCTGTCTCCATAATTATATTTTACTTCCTGGAATTACACAATCCATCAATGTCAGGAAGGGCAGGGTGGTTAAGGGCTGCTCTGAGACTCATCAGGCAAATGCAATGCATCGCTGGCAGTTACAATTGTATCCTTATCAAAATGGAGAAATTTCTTCTCCCCAGCCCTCCCCAGCTTCCGCGATTTAAAAAACACCTCATAAAATAGAAATCTCAATTTCTCACCCTGGCTTTAGAAATTTAAAATTTAATTTAAAAATAGCCCATGGTGAGTATTTTTAAATGAATTGTTCTTTGGCTTTGATACAGCGTGCAAATATCAAAGGGTCTGGCTGTAATGGTGTTTGATTGCTGCCTGGCTTTTCTTGCTCTGGAGACTTTCCATGGGAAAACTTGGGTTGTACTTGGAGAACATTCCAAGTACAGTAGTGCTGACTGTAGTGGGCAGAAACCACAGCATGGTCCATGTTTTAAACAGCCTGAGTTGTACATGGTGGCTGTCAATGACCAGCTTTAAAAAATGTAAATAAATTTTAAAAAAACCTCAAACAAAATTTTAAATTAAATAAAAATAAAATAAATACTATCTAAAAATAAGTACAACTTAAAAATCAATTTAAAAAGTAATTAAAAATCAGAAATGTTTCTGAAGATTCTTAAAAGTAAGGATAAGAAACTAAAGAAATATAGCATGTGCTGTACTGAACATATGCTGTGAAAGACTGAACTGAAATATTTTTGCAATGTAAAATGGAAAATGCAAGGGGCTGGAGTTTGGGGATACATGGTTTATTCAGACAGCCTTACAAATATGTTATTGTGATTATTAATCCACCCCTGCAGAGCCAGGTGCCCGGCTCACCATGGAGCAGGCTGCTGAGTCTTAGGAAGGAGTATGAAAAGTCCTGTGGAACAAAAAAAGGCAGCGAGGTCTTGACCTCGCTGGGCACTGTGAGCCGGCCGTGGTGGTAAAGATGAGCAGCAGGAATGCTGCGGTGTGGGCTTGGTGGAAATCTGCTCTGATGAGCTGTGCCGCTTTTGAAGCCAGCTCCAGGCTCTGTCAGCTGGACGAGGCAGTGTTTCACCCCAAGGGCTCAGTGTTTTGGGATCTGATGCATTTTGTTCTACTCAAGAAGGAAATAAACCCGAATTTTTAATTTGTGGTGCAATGGTGGCTTTTTTCACCGTGTCTTTTTTCCCCAAGCTGGCGAATATTGGGCAGGCAGGTATGATTCTCTGGCTCCTTCAGCCCGTGGCATGCATGGATATTCCCACGTTAGGCTGGGTATCAGCATAAAGTGCAATTCTATAAATTATAGAGGCAGGTGATAAATGGGAGAGGCTGCAGCTGCACTTCAGCACTGCAGTCTCTTAAATCCTCATAGCTGAGGGTTTTCTTCTCTTCCCTTTTCTTCCTCAGCAGTTAAGCATAAAGGCCTTGGGCTTTGCTTCCACCTCCTTGAATTCTTCAGAGCGCACATCACAGTGTCTTTAAACAGTGTGAGACGTGTCGGGGAACTGAAGGCATTAGCAGAGCGCCGGGATTTATTGGCAGATTGACAGCCTGATAGGCACACTCCCTTTCTTCTCTGTTTGTCACTCTTTGATACTTTCCTTTTCACGCTCCAGGAGGAGGGAGGGGTCCCACTGTAACACTAAATGTCTTCAGCAGTTCTGCTCTGCAAAACGCTTTATCTTGGTTTAAGATTTTTTTTTTTTTTTTGAAGTCTGAAGTTCACCTTTTCCTTAAAGGTGCATAATTTACCAGGCCTCCTGTGATAACTTTGTACCTTGCAGAGAAACTGAAATGGGAACTGAGCTTATTAAAACTAAATTAGTATAAAAAAGAAAAAAAAGTTTCTCCTTTGTGGGAATGCTAGCAACTAGTGTGAAAGCCTGCGATGCTGCTGCTTTGTTGGTGTGAGGATAGCAAATGAGGTGGTATCTTGGGAAACTGAATCTCTCTCACGATCTGTGTTGAGCAGTGCTCAGTTTCAGACTCAATAGACCAGAGGGAGGTTGGTTACATGCGTGAGATTGGGACTTAAACACACTTCTCAGCTCTGATGTTTCACAGGTTAATCTCCCTGTGCCTCCCTTACCAAGGTTTTCAGCAAGAGTAAAAAAACTCCCGTCACTTGCATCCGTTCTGCCTTTTTCATTTAAAAGACATTTAAAAACCCAGGAGTGCTGTCTCTGTGTGTTTTTACTGAGTGCACCTACTTGCCGTGGCTGTGCAGCGAGCCTTGTAGCTGGGTCAAAGTTGGCATCTCTAAAATTTGGGCTCCATACCAATCAGAACAATTTATTTTAACCTCTGTGAGACAGCACAAAATGCTGACCCGTAGTATATAGTTTACTTTCTCCAGCTGTTGCCAGCCCTGACCAAACACCATGCTCAGCACTGAGCTGAGCAGCAACAGCCAGTATTGCTTACCCCGGATCCTCTGCCTGCAGCAGATAATGCCTCAAAGCTCCTTCCTCCTGTGCATTTAAAGTACACAGCCGTATTAGAAGATTAAGTTACTTTGAATGGGAACAGCTCCCGTGCTGTAGCTCGGGCTGGTTTTCACTTTGTTCTACTTAAGATGTTGCCAAGGCTCACTGTGACTTTTTTCCCCCCACGATGTAGTTGCAGAGCATGAAATTGTTTGGTGCTGGATAATGCAGTAACCATGGGGCTATTGCTGTTATCTTTAACGTATTAGGCAGCTGTAATTTCTCTTGACATTTTGGTGTCCAGGTGAGTTGGTTTCTGCGGGTTTGTTTGGGGTTTTCTGGGGGGATGTGTGTGCTATTACTGCTACTTCTTTTTTTTCCAGAGCTTCTTTCCCTGCCTGGCTTTGTACCTCACCAAACTGTCAGATGAGGAATGAATACATTTGGTAGAGAAATTAGACCATTAATTCTGCAAGATGTTTTCAGCGATATGTCAAGATCTCAGTTTGATAGAAAGGACTGGTTAGAGAAGGAAACCATCTGATCACTTCAGATCGAGCAATTAACTACTTAACAGCTGGAAAAAAGGTTGCGAGTGATGTGATTCTTCACACCAGCAGCACTTAGCTATTCCATCCTCAGTTTTAAAATGCTTTGAACAGGAGATTAGTATCTTGCTCATTTTGCAGATGAGCAAACAGAAGTACAGAGGGGAGATGAATAGGCTCAAGCAGTAGGTCAACAGCAGAGCCAGAAGAATGAATCCCGGCTGTCTAAATCCGATCTGTTAGAGCCGAGGCAATAATGTTTCCCCTAGGATTACTGCATCTGCCAGGGATGACAGGGCCAAAATTTTCAAGATTTTATTTTATTTTAATTTTTTTTCTTTAATACGTGGGTGACTGAACGAGATCCTCATAGTGAGAAAGTGTATATCCAACACTTGCGAACATGGGAGAGCCCCTGGTTCAGCATGTGTTATCGTTGTGATACCTAACAAAACCAAAATGCTGCTCTGCACACCTGCAGGCTGGTTCAGTGAGCCTTGAGCTGTTCCTGAACCCCGGCTCAGTGTGCTGCCTGCCTTTGCCATCCCCTTGGTGGTATTTTGCAGCAGGAATAGAAAGAGCAGCCATGGGAATGGGGCTCTGTAGCTCTGTAAACAGCAGAGGCAGCCAGTTGTGCATCCTGGTGGTGAGAGCCAGGGAACTTCCCGCTCTCCTGCAGCCTGTGCTCGGGCAGACCCGTTCAGTTTCCGCTCCCTCTGAACTCCCGGGGCTCTGATCTGATGTAGCTGTTCCATGGCGCTGCTTCCCCATTAATCATGGGCCCGCAGCTAAATTTTGGGTTTGAGTTTGGCTGTGGGAGTTCACGCAGGCTCTGCTTCGCACTGGAGAGGCCTCGCTGCTCCCCTTGCTCTGTTGTTCTGTAGCTGGGTTTAAAATATATATTGTTGCTGGCATTGGAATCCATATCTGCTCCCAGCATATGCTATTGGCACAATACCAGCAGATGCTGTTGAGCGGTATCAAATCTCGAGGCGCAGCTCTGCTCTGAAGTGTGACTCCGTGAAATGGCACCGTAGGGTTCCTCCTCGGCGTCTCGGTGGCTTACATGTTAAGTTCTCTCTCAGAAAGTGAAAGATGCTGGTTGTTTGTTTTTAGCAGACGTCTCGACAAACCAAACCTGTAACTCGGTTTGGTTTGAAGGGAAATGGCGGGGCTGGGGTGGGTTTCTGGCTCCTGTCCTTGCTCACGACTCCTCTCCCACCCTCTCGCTGTCTCGGTTGTGCAGCAGGGAAGCTCTTGGGGCTGGAGAAGGGGCATTTGTCAGTGCCAAAGGAGTCAGGCTGCCCTTGCAGGTTACAAATATTTCCATTTTGCTGTTTCATAACAAGTTGGTCACGCTCCATTTGAAACTCTCTTAAAAATGCAAAATCCACTGGGGGAATAAAAATTTCAGAGATGTCAATAATTAGCATTGCCAAGAGTGGGGGTTTGTTTATCAAAAAAGAAATAAAGTGAATGAGGACTGAGTTAATATTCTTCTTTACATCTTTCCATCCTTATTCTCCTTTTGCTTGTTTGAGATGAAATGATTAGAAGCAAACTTACTGCACAACTGACTCTTTGCTTATTGTTCCTCCTCCTATGAAGCGCGGTGCCATCTGGCACATGGACAAGTGGGGAAGATTGATGGCTAACAAAGAGCACCATTCATTTTCTCCTACCAGATTTGGACAGAAAACAAACGTTTTTAATCAAATCTATATGTTTCTAAGGAATATTGGCTGCTGAAAATTTGCCAACAGCTGAATTTTCCCCCCTTCCCTGTCTTGTGAGAATTATATCCTGCCAGGCTGATTCATGGATGGGACAGTGTGGGTGCTTTTTCTCCTGTGCCTTGTTTTCTTTCATCTTATTGAGAGACAAGCACGATAAAGGGCTGTTGGTGCCGAGGAGAGAGAAGAAGAGGGGGAATGGCTATGTGTGGTAGCACAAATAATCTTAAAATTCAAGAGTACAGTTGCTTTAATGGCCTCACAATGAATCATGCGAAACAACTGTCTGAAGAAAAACACACAGTTGCTTTCAATGAAGCAACTCAAACATCAGTGGAAAGTTTGCCTGCAGCGTTCTTTCATTTTCCTGAGAAAAATGAAAGATTTATGGCTTCCTTCTCCCATCTATCTTCCCTCAAGAATTACACAGTCTCTGGATAATACAGGAATTTAGGATCCGTGGGTCAAGGGGAATTCAGCCATAGTGCTCAGCTGGGAGGGGGAGATTTAGCTTTTCCTGGGAGGGAGGAAGGGCTGATCCATGGTATGGAGCAGCTGAGCCACAGAGTGATGTGGAAACCTGGACCTCTTGGTTAGGGAGCTTGGAGGAGGTTCTGGGATGTGGCTTGGCTTCCATGGAACAGAGGATAATCAACTGCATGGCACAAGGAAGGAGGTGGTTAAGGCAGAGATGATGTCAGTTTTTAGGGTTCAAGGAACATTGCCATAGATGTTTAAATATCCTGGCAAGTGCTAGATGGATGCTGGCCTTGCTTAGCTGTGTTTTTCACTAGGCACATTTAACGAGAGGGGCTTTTGCTTTCTGCTAAGATATGAAAAGGGGAGAAAAAAGACTTGGCCATTTGAATATTAAATTCAGATGCCTTTAATAGCACCTATAAATTAATAGGATTTCATGCCCAGCATTCAAAAAGCATTGTAAAGAGGATGTGGATATGTAAAGATAAAATGGATTTTGTAGCGCTTTAGCTGTGGAAAGAAAATTATTTTCGTTCTGATTTTTTTAATGTATTTTTTTTTCCCTTTGAAGTCAAATAATGGACTTAATTAACTCTAAGCACCTAGATTTGAAGCTTTGAAAACGATCCTTTCATTGCAGTGCTGCTGAATTTTCTGGAAAGTTGCATCTGCAGGTACACAGCCTTGCACAACAGCCGTGTGCTGTTTGCCGAGGTGCTGCTGGCAGGCACGGCTTGAAACTGCTGCGGGTCTGAGCCTGGAGTGTCCGGGGCCAGCACTGGGCTTGGAGATGGGGTCCCCCAGATCCCCAGGGCAGGTGGGAGCATCTGCAGGGACCTGGGGAGAGAGGGGAGAAGGGACAGCTCTGCTGCATGGTGTTTGAAGGAGCAATAAAACCAGCTGAGGGAAGGGAGTGACTGTGTTGACACAGAAAGTTTCCAACTGTTATATTTATATATAAGTTCAGAGCTTAAATTGCTCTTGAAGCAAGCAGATTTATATCCCTTCCAAGCATTGCTGCATACTGTTCCCCTCTTCTTTTCTTCCTGCTGCTATAAATCTGGATGTGCTTGTTGATATAAATATTCCGTCTTTTAAAGAATTTTTCTACATTTTCCGGGCCCTGAATCAACTCTCCTGGGCTTTGCTTTGCATGGGATGATTAAGTTTTCCCTTTATAAGTCTTTAATTTGCTGCCTTTTAAATATTTCCTTGCACCTTTTTTACATAATATGAAAAGTCAGAAGAAAGTCTATTTCAGATAGAGGGACAGCTGGTCTTTGCATTTGAAGGAGAAAGCTTGTGTGTCTCTGCTTTAAGATGGTTGGTATAACAGAAGTGGCTCTGAAGAGAGCGGCATGGCCAGGAAAGGGTTTGGGGTGGAAATGTGCATATTTCCTGCTCCCTTAAAACGTGCTGGTGTGGCCTCTTAGCAGGGCAAAAGTGAGAAGCAGTGGCAAAATGTGGAAGGTTTTCTTTTTGCTCTCCTTCGACTCTCCACAAAGGCTTTAATTAATGAATCCAGTGATGCTGCTAAATGCCTGTGGTGCTCCCCCGGGGGCAGCCCGAGCCATTTGGTCCCCAGGAGGGTGCAGAATCCTCACTCTCTGGGCTGGATAGTACTGCACCAGGCTGGAGACAGCCCTGGCGAATAACCTTCCGTTTGCTGAGAGGCTTGGCTTGATGTGCGAGAGCTGAAAATATTAAAATATGAGCTCTGTGAAGAGAGGGATCTCGTAATCTTTGTGCCTGACAGAAATCCATGGGTGGGCTGGGGAACCAGCACAAAGCTGTGTTTGGGGCTGGGTGTCTGTCTGCCCTCTCTGACTGGTGTTAGTGATGCTTTCACGTCTTAAATGTGTACTTAACCAGCAGCGTGGCTGAGTGAGCTGATGTGCAGCCTGTAGAAGCAAAGGGGCGGCTTTCTGTTGTCTTCAGTGGGTTGTGGATTAACTCTCAGGAGAATAATAATATCATGGTTTACTTGATATTCTCAGGAGAATAATAATATCATGGTTTACTTGGCAGTAACAATGCTAGCAGTGCTGTTTGACTGCAGACAATAAACAGAGCAAGTTATGGAAAACATGATAGCCCTGTCCTGAACAGGAGGAGAGCCACTCAGATGTGAAAGCAATCCATTTTGCATACTGTGGGGAACATATTTCTGTGGGGAACTTCCAGTAGGGTATTTAGATATATGGCTTCTATGTAGATGAAGTGCCAGACCTTACCTGGCTAGAGATATAATTAAATTTTCAGTGAAATTGCTGAGAGTGAAGTATGAAACCTCATTTGAAAGTTCCCAGAGAAGGGGACTTGTCTGCCCCTTTGAGGTGCAGAGCTCTGGCAGTGAGAAGCTCATTGAGTTTGAGGCGTTGAGTCTCTCACCACCACCCTTCGTGCTGTGCTGTGAGGCTCCCCCTTCCACAGCCGTGCTCTGGAGCCGGTGGTGTGGTTTGTCATGTCTGGGGAGGGGCCGCCTTTGGTTTTTAAGTTGTTTTATGTGAACACACTGCACCTTTTCCCATTGTGGTGATGCTCCTGCTGATCAGACCTGCTGCGTTCACCAGCGTCACTTGAGGAAATGCTCTGGTTGATGCCGAGTTAATGACCTGGACTCTCAAGCTTCCCACAGGAGGATGGCAGCAACGTTTGAATATTCTCACAGGCTGAGCTTCCAGGAAGAGTCCTTGTGAGGCAGCGATCATGGGCCTTCAGTGTCACTTAGTGTTGGTCTCTGCACGAGACACAGGTGTGCTGGGGGTTGTTGACTTACTGACTTGCTCTTTGTCCTGCTAGAGCGAGCGTTTGTGGTCCTGCCTGGTGGTTTCTTTGTTTTGTGGGTGGTAGTATGAAATGTACAGCTGCTCAAAAAAAAAAGAAAAGGCAAAAAAGGAGCATTAGGTTGTATGCTTATTGAAAATAAGGTGAGGAAGACTAAACAGAGATTAAGCCAGGGTTCTTAAACCGGAGGAGTGCAAATCCTCAAGGCACCCAGTGGTCTGATTCTCAGAGGTAATTAGTAGGTAGCCCTATTAATTTTAATGGCAGCTCTGAGCTGTTAAAGCCTGGCTATTGCCTCTATATTTTAAATATTATTAAATGTTACACATTCTAAGTACTTCACTGCTCTCATTTAAGGAAAAAGGCAGCTTGTTCATTGGATGCCTCAATGAAAATTATTTTTATTTTTAGCGCCTGTTGGAAAGCAGGTACGCTCTTCTGGGAGGCAAGCTGCTATTAGGGTAATTGTACTCCTGGGCTGCTCACAGCTTCAGGGAAATCCCTCCAGTCTGTGCTTGGTAAGAGGCACCAGGTGATGAAGGTGTATGTTGAAAATCCTTGGCTTTGAATGTTCCTCCAAAGCCAAAGCTGTACCACAACACAGCTTTTGAGTGACAGATGCTGGAAGCATCACGCCGTGCCACAAGAAGTCATTTGACGCTGGAGTAGGGATAAGTGGTCCTGCCAAGTTTTAACAGCCTTTTATTTCTCTGGCTGGTAGGACCAATGCTTGGGTGGCAGAAGCTGCTTTGAAAGGCTCCCCCTTGGCATTTCCAACAGCTCTTACATGTTTGTATGCCTTGTGTCTCCTTTTACTCCCTTGCTTCTCCCAAGCAGGTGCCTGGGATCTCAGTTGAGCTTGTGACGCGTGTTTTTAAAAAAACAGTGGAAGATAAGGTTGTTTTGAAGACCTGATTCTGTGAGGGGTTGTAGCAGCTGAAGAGGTTTGGGGGGGTGACAATGACTTGTTGCTGGAGGGGAGGAAGGTGCAGCTGGCTGTCCTTGGGCCAGCACTGCGGATGTAACCTCTGTCTGGGTTTGGGAGTGGAAGTGCAGAGCATTTAACCTTTCCCTGGTGCTCTGTGGCGTGCGAGGTGAGCTGAGTTAGAAACCCCAAGTCCAGTGATTCCTTTGAGGATGTCCTGGCAGCCTGTCAGGTCCCAGGGCGATTTGACCTCCACAGTGCTACATTAATTGTTTTTCAAGTGAAAGAGGTCAGAGCTTTTCCTAGGTTTTTATTTATTTTGCTCCTGGTTTATTCCAGGTCGAGTTGTGAGTGGAGCTACCATGGGCCATGCCCCAGAAACGCTTGGCTGCCCTACAGCTTGCCCCGCTGTGTGCAGTGGGGTTGGCATTGCCCAGGGACCCTCTCTGAGGAGCTGGTCAGTATTTTTAGGGTATGGAGTAGTCCTGAGCAGTGCCACTGCGATGGGCATAGGAGATGTTTGAGAGCATTGCTGTGCTAAGGGCAAATGGGCATGGTGTGAGCAAATGTCCTCGCAGGAGGGAGGAAGGATGAATTGCAGTGGCAGGCAGTGGTGCCCAAAAACCTCTTGCAGAGGTAAACTGCTCGAGTGATGATCCCTTTGTACTTGCTTCACATGTAAAATACATCCTGCAGCGTCTCCCTCTAGTACCAGCGTCCTTCCACATCTCCCTTTTATTGGAGTACGTGTAAAGTGTATCAAAACTCACCTGTTCTTTCTATATTTTAGAGCTGGGAGAGAGGGTAGTAAAAACATGCCATTTCCAAGCAACCTTGTTTGTCTGGCACTGAGACTTACTGCTGCTTGCAGTTTGCTGCCTTCACAAATGGCTGTTAGAGCAAGAAGCGAGGCAGCCCTGGATATGTGCCTCCCTTTGCCTCCCACCCTCAGGAAGCAGGCTCCCAGCGTAGCGTACATGTATTAAGCCAGCTGATTTTGTATTAACATAAAACCCCACCCATGCTGTTATCTTCTGAGGGAGGCATTTTGAAGGGAGCTAATACTGGAACGTCTTCACAGGCTCACAATAGGATGCTGAGTTACTCCAAGATGCTGCGCTCGGCTGGCACTCCACCAACAAGCTGATTTTAGTTGAGCAGATGTCTGTTAATCCTCGTGAGTGTGGTGGGCTGACCCTGGCTGGATGCCAGCTGTCCACCAAAGCTGCTCTGTCACTCTTCTCCTCAGCTGGACAGGGAGGAGAAGGTACAGCAAAAGGTGTGTGGGTCGAGAGAAGGACAGAGAGATCACTCACCAGTCACCATCACAGACAAACCAGACTTGACTTGGGAAATTAGTTTAATTTATTACCAATCAAATCAGAGTAGGGTAGTGAGAAATAAACACAGATCTTAAAACCTGCCCAGGTTTTTTTCCCCCTTCTTAAATCCCTCATCCCAGAGGCTCTGCCAGTGTCACTGATGGGCTCAGCTTTGGCCAGTGGTGGGTCTGTCTTGGAGCCAGCTGGCCTTGGCTCCACTGGACATGGGGGAAGCTTCTGGCAGCTTCTCACAGAGACCACCCCTACAGCACCTCCAGCCCCTCCACTACCAAACCTCACCACACACACCCAGCACAGTGAGAAGCTACCTTGCCATTCTGTCAAGCACAGCCTAGAGGACAGATGTTTGATGAAAGCACTGAAATATTTAACTAGGATATTTTTCCCCCTGCAGCCGAGATTGCTTGTTGTGCCTATTAATCTTCTACAAGTCTTGCATCTGCTCAGAGGTGGGTTGTTTCAGGCTTCGAATGAGTTCTGCGTGTATGTGCATGGTTTGAAAGAGTGGTGTAATGAACAAACATGATGTGTATGTGAATAAATTGAATGCATACAGCAGATGAATTAATCCCTCAGTTGCTGAAAGTCTCTTCCAGTAACAATAATAAAAAAACCTTATAATGCCCCTTCTCCTATGAGCGTTTACTCCTCTCTTTCAGGAGCGTCTTTACCCTCCATTTCATAAAATTAAGATTTCAATGGGGATGTCCTTAAAGAGAGTTTGTCCTTTCATACATGGTTTTGTAAAGCCTGGGTGCAGAATTGCTAGGTAATGCGGAGCTCTCACCCCGACTTAGCAGCTCTCTTGTTTATTAAGAATTTATTTTCAGCTAAAACAGTACCTTTCTGTAAAGCTTATTTCTTCTGCGTGCGCTTGTAATCAGAGGCACTTGTGCCTCCCTTTCCTCCTGTTGTACCAGGTGTGTTCACCAGGGCTGCTGATTGAAACACCCTAACAGCCTGGGAGAACCGGGGGACTGAAAAAGCAAAGAAACCACGTGCATGCCAAACTTCGTCTCCCCCATCAGGAGTAGCTTGTTGGGCAGTATTTTATACACTGTGTGAAAAAAAACCCACCTCCCTAATTAATAGTTAATAGGGCTTAATACTTGTGAAGTAATTAAAAAGGTCTCCAACATACTTTTTCTTTCTTTGCTACTTCTGACTTGATGGCTCATAGCTGGTTTTTTTCCTAGTCTATTCCAGCCTGCTTTTCTTTGAATGTTGCAATTCGGAGCTTAAAATCCAGTATTGTCTTTTAAATATCTCATGGGTGTAATCCAGTTTTTGTTTTCTTTAAAATTCCTTGGCTTTTGAATTCCCCTCTTCTTTTTCTCCCTGTATTAACTAAACTGAAGTAAAATGGGAAATTGTCACACAGAGCCATCTAACTTTCCCCTTCTCTGAATAGATAAGTTACTCAGTAAGAGTAGCACCAATTTGAAAATGATTTAGCACAGCCAGAGTTCTACTAACCACTCTGAGAACATTTCAGGGCAATCCCATGAGATGATGGTGTATGATGATAATTATGCTTTAGCAGAATAGGCCTATGGGATGAGCGGCTCAGACACTTAAATCCAGTCTGTGCTTTAAGGTATGCAATTTATTCAGTTTTAAGAATTAGGTTTTCTTCTCTGCATGCTCATATTATATATGCAAGATTAACTTGTTTAGTCTGTAAAACTCACTAGATATTTTCTGTTTGTGTGAACCTGCCTAGCTTGAGTGATGTTGCTCATGTCACAGAAAGTGACGACAGTCCCTGTGATGTCTTCTCTGAGCAAATGTTCTCAGAAAGTGTACTCACTTAATTGTAATAGAAAATTAATTGTTCAGCTGTCTGTCGTCTTTTTTTCATGCCTCATGTATTCTGCCCAGTAACATTCTTCTTTACTATGATTCATTAGTCTTCAGATTGCTTAAAAATATCCTGGACTGGAAAGACATATTAGCAAAGTCATAACTATATTGGCGGATGAATATAATCTCTTTTCAAGTGTCTACATATGTGCCAAGATCACATCATGCATACAGAGAATAAATGAGTGGGCTTGCGAATGAGCAGGCTTCTGAAGGGCTGCTTTTGTTAATCACTAGCAAAATTGGCCACAGAACTTAAAGGCTTTAAAGAAAAATCCAGTTGACTCTTTGTAGAATTTTTATCACCTTTTACTCATCATCAAGGTGCTTCTGAATGTAAGAACTCCTTGTTGTCCACCTGTTCCTCCTGTGAAACCTGTTGAGCTGGACCTCAAAATATAATAGACTTTGAGGTGTTTGCAGAATTGCTGTATTAATCATGCCAGATAATTACAAATTTGTTGTGGCCTGCTTACCTGATTTGCACATCTCGCTTACGGCAGTGCTGCGGGGCAGCCCCCGAACGCTTGCCATGTAAGCATAAGTAGGATTTTCTAAAGAACTGGTGTTGCCTGAGAGGAAAAAATCCACAGGAGGGAGAGAAATTGTGATTCTTATTAGAAGCATAATTGTTACATTGTGATTTGCCATGATTTTCTTGTTTTGCAAATCAAGCCCAGTTGAGGGAAACCATCCCGTGGCAGAGGGATGGGAAGAGATACTGGGGGCTGGAGCACTTGGCAGGCTGACTCAACAGCTCTCATATCTGCTTGGCAATGATTTTCCTCTTAGTGGTGTTTAGCTGCTTTTATGAGAGATGAGCGAGACATGGGGTCTTGAATTTAGCTTAAGGATTGAAGAAATGACAGAATTTGTCTGAAATGTGCATGTGGTTGTGTGTACTATTGCTGCAGGACACCGTGCAGCTTTCAATGTATCACTTTGCTGCATCGGGGAAGGGGAAGAGAGGGGGAAAGAAAAAAAAAAATGTTGGGGACCTGAAGTGTGACCTCAGAGCTATTTACACACGTTGTGTCTCCATCTGTTCTGCAAACATTGCCGAGCGGGCGTGAGTCTGGCTGTGCCTCAGGTGTGGGCTCTGTTTGCAGTGTGAGTCTTCACTTGACGTGACTGGTTAATGGAACTCACCTTGGCAGAGTAAGAGTGTGTCAGGCTTTCCTTTTTGTTACCTTCATCAGTTATTATGTAGGACATCCAAACCATCGCTCTAAATATGGTGAGATTTAGTACAAGGAGTACTAAAGGAGTACAAGGAAATTAAAATGGAAAATATAAGCAAGGCAGGCATTTATAAATGATTGAACTAAATTACACTCAGTGGAATGAGCTGCAGCTGTGACAGTGATGTTTCTTTCTTCAGGTAAATAGCATTACCCATCGTTACCGGTTATGCTAAAGGACCATAATTCCATGTTAACATGTCTTATTGCAGCCTGATAAGTCATAGCCTAATCTCCGTTACCAGACTGCCCATAAATATTAGAGATATGTGGGACGGGGAAGGTAAGGAATGAAATCTGGTTTTGATGCAGCAGTATCGGTGCTGGCTGGCCTCTGACAGGTCGCAGCTGAGTCATTTGAGATAAAGCAATTCCTGTAATGTGTATGATGACTTTTCGTTTTTATTTAATTAAATATAAAGCTGTATTGTCAGCTGTTCACTTTTTTAAAGAAAAATAAATTGTCCCAAAAAGCTTTGATGGCTTGTGCACATGAGGAAATACAAACAAGTTTTAGCTTTAAGGTTGTGAGGGTGTTGTACCACAAACGCAATACCGCTGTTGTTTTCGCTTCAGTAAGTTATTCCTTTTTGTGGACAATAAAACCACAGGCTGTTGAAATTATATGGTATAATAATGGAGTCAAATCCACATGCTCAAGTGATCCTGTGTGTTTTTGACATTTTATTAAATTGATGAGTGGGTAAAAGGTTGGATTTTTTCCCCTTTGCTGCTAGAGTTTGAAAGAAAACAGAGAAACACAAACCTTTTCAGTTAACTATTCCTAGAAAACATACATGGTATTTTTACTTCTTTCCAAAGCAGTTGAGAATGTACATCCCTTGGGATGGCCTGGAAGTAAGTGACACTGTAGTCCCTTTCTGTTGGACTTCTTAACTTTTGAATTTATGGTGAATTGCAACCACCACTTGTTTATTGCAGAGACACTTAGACTGAAGTTGAAATCAATGGATTAGCTTTGTTTTGTGGCCCTTTCAAAAACATCGCATGCCAAATCCACTGAAACAATTTCCATTGAAAGCTCAATGTGCTTTTTTCCCTCCCTATTCTACTCGGCAGAATGTGCAGGAGCAGCGTTTTTAATATGTTAAAAGAACAGGAGTGGCAGAGAGAAGTTTGATACTGTTACGTGACTAATGACAGGTGACCGTATTCCCAACTCAGCTGTCTGTTCCTTAAAGTTATAACAGAATTATAATAGACCTGCACATCGATGCCTGTCTTGGACAGCCTCATCCCTGGGGTGGGGTGGGAAAGGGATGCTCTGTGATCTGTTTAAAAGGTAAACAGTTTTGGGCCCTAATGGAGCACAAGCTGACCAATAACTGTAAAAATCCTGTTAGGGAAAAGGGCAAGAAGAAACCTGAGACACAGGAGTGGGAGTAAATCAACGTGGAACAAGTTAGGGCACGAACTCAGAAAATACCTGTGGTATCTTAAAGGTCTTTTCCACCCTAATCCCATAACTAGCTGTGTGCAGTGAGCATGGGGAAGCCTGTCCATCTTCCCCGATGGGATCCGATGGGATCTTGCAGAGATGGATCAGTCCAGATTTGGGGAGGATATCCACGGCAATGTGACGATGAATAATACACTGGTGATGTTTTTCCTGGGCGAGCAGAGTGTGCACACCATCATGGGTTTGCAGAGATAAAAGTGAAATTTATTTCCATTGCTTAGTTGTGTGTTTTCCTCTGATTTTGCTGGGTTTTTTCATTGTTCTCTGTTACCATTCCATGCTTTCAAAGCTTAATTCCCTGCCTTGGATTTATTGAGGGAGCACGAGAGAAAGATGAAATGAAGTAATACATTTTGCTTGTCGTTGTCTTGCTGTCAATTGTGTCTTAGTGGTACCATTAGTCATTTTATGACACCTTGCTGTACCTGGGTGAGTTTTGTTCCCCTCTGTGTGTTTGGTTGAATTTCTAAATGCATTTTTCTGGGTTGCCATACATCCTGAGACTGGAAATTGTGCGTTTTCTAAATTCAGTTACTTTTTCAGCTTTCAAAGCTTTCCTCCCCTTACCCCCTTGTATCAGTCTGTCTTTGTGAGAGCTCTCCAGGGCTGGAAGTGAGCTTTATCTTTGTTGACACAATTAGCTGGTTCACAGTGTGAGTATGACAGCGACTGTACACAGGTCTGGTGGGGTGTAACTACAGAGCAGCCACAGATCCCAAAAGAAAAGATGTAAGAGTGAGATTGACCAAGGAATCTTTATTTTTGCAGAGCTCTGCTCTGTAAGGGTGCTTGTGACAACCCCAAAGCTTATTTTACTTACACGAAAGTTCAGAATGGTTGGCTTTGTTACATTTCTAGAATCATGGAGTGGTTTGAGTTGGTAGGGACCTTACAGATCATCTTCTTCCAAACCCCCTCTTCCCTCCTGCCGCAGGCAGGGACATCTTCCACTAGACCAGGTTGCTCCACCCTGTCCAACCTGGCCTTGAACACTTCCAGGGGTGGGGCAGCCATAGCTTCTCTGGGCACCCTGTTCCAGTATCTCAGTATGCTCACAGGGAAGAAGCCAATTCTGTTTCTAATCAAAATGATCGCTGTCACAGATGCTCAGGACTGTGCTTGACTCCAGGTGGTTGGAGATGGATCTGAACACAGCTCTGTGCTTTCCTACTCCTTCCTTGCAAACTCCAAGTACGGTAGAAATGTTTTATGATGTTCACATGGCATAAGAGAAACTGGGGTTTCTTTTCTGTGTGTGAAAGCTGTGGAGTCCTTTGTGCATGCAGCTTATGATTCCTGTTACTAACAATTGGTTTATGGAATGTGGTTAGTGGGATTGGCAAGTGTGTATTGGCTCCAAGGAGCACAATAGCCAAGCAGCTGAATGCAAGCAGCAGGCTGCTAATGCACCCCTACAGAATCCTTGTTTGTGCACTTTCAAATTATTATCTTTGGGTTATACCTGCATTAAGGGCCTCTTGGGTTCAATGCTAGAAGTGTGAAGATTGTGGTAGCAAGTGCCTGGCTGACTAGGTATAGTTGTACTGGTTAAAACAGAGGTGTTAAAAATGTTTTCAGTGAGAACTTTTAGCTGAGACTATGATTACAGATCACAAACTGGTTCTAAAAGTTGACTAAAAGGGCAGTAAATATGTCCCTGATCACAACAGTTTGATTTTGAGCATTTCTCACAGGGATCATTCATCTGCAGCTGAAGGCTGAGAAATTTTGGTGTAAAGCCTTCAGTGAATCACAACTCAAGGGCAGGGAGTGAAGAGTTTGAGAGCAGAGAAGGAGAGCCTACAGGTCAAATGAACTGTCTTTTAGCCCAAAGTGAAGGTGCAAGCCAAGTTTTTTGTCCCCTCCACTACACTCTAAACTTTTCTACATCCCAGCTTTCTTGAAAATAAAACTGAGTTTGTTTCCCTCCTCTCCTCCTGACTGTGAATTAGACTGCTGGCTCCCTTGGCATGAACCCACCGACTGTGTCTCCACAAAGTACAAGATCAGACCAGTCCGGAAACTAAGGCTGTCAAGTTCAATTTAAAGAAAGAGGATTTTTATTTAGTTTGGTTTCTTCAAATGCAAGCATTGGGAAGACAAGCCAATGTCATCTACCACATTATTGCTATGTTGTGTTTAGGGTTATAACGCTTACTGTAATACTGACACAGGCTGGCATCTGTTTTGTCTCAGCTTTAGCGATTGAAAATTACCCAAAGCCATCATGCTTTTGGGACCGAGATAATGTGGGGGTGAGGGTTAGCCAAGAAGCCCGCTCAACATGGGACTGTTAGCCCTGCTAAAATATCTCTGTGGGTGACTTGGATGTTGGTAAAGAAACTTGCATGTTGGTTTGGAGGAAAATTCTTTTGAGCATAGACAGTAATTTCATAATTAGCCCTTCAAATTACATGGTAGTGAAAACTCAGAAATGTTAAAGATCACTAACATTAAAGCATCTGTTTTATATTTCAGCTATTCTTGTCTGGATCCCTCTAGCTGCCCTTTAAAAAGGAAGTGAAAAAGATAGTGTGCTTTGAATTAGTGCAAGGACTGGTTAGAATGGTAAAGATGATTAAAAGCAGCTACTCAACTGGCCATAGCATAGGCCACGGGATGCTCTGAAAGGACAGGGAAATATTTTTGCACAGTCAGAAGCATGTGTGTGCTGAACAAGTAGATTTAATCTTCACTGTCTTTAATATTCAGTGATGTAAAGTTTAGTTCAGGTAACATAATTTTCAAACATCCATTGACACAACAGTGATAGTTCCATAGAGTACAGGACTTTGTCTCTTAGCATGAGCTTTGTGAGTTCAGGTAAGACTTCAGTGAACAGAATTCACAATTTAAGAAAAGTCTGATGGGTGTTTCCAGTGTTGTTCTTACAGAGATTTTTCATTTTCTTCTGGTGATAGCCTGTTGCTCAAAAAGAGATGGAAAATGATGTCACTGGAATCAACTGCTATACCATATTATGAAAATCTGACATTGGTTTCCCCCTGCTGCCCCCACCTTGTTTTCCTTACTTAGAAGCTGATAGCTGTTTAAGGATAAATCAGTCTTTTTTTTGCGTTCCCAAGTTGCACGTACGCAGCTGCTTTAGGAACACGCAAAAATCCTTCTTCTGACATGGGCATTCTTAACCAGCTCAATTCCTACCTACAAGGCCACTTAAGCTCAAATCATTTGAAGTGTTTTCAGAGCTTGTCCACAGAAGACTGCACGTAGTTTCTGTGCCACTGAAAAACCCCACCTTTCAGTTTGAGTAGGTGGAACCACATGGCTGGATCAAGCCTTCTAATTATCCTCCACCTGCCAAGAACGTCTGTACCCAAACGAAGTTACAGCCTGAAGCTCTGTACACTGGAGCTGTTTGGGCCTTGGTTTTGTCTCTGGTACTTGAGAAAAGGCTTCTTGTCATACAGACATGTGAAGTGCTTTCAGCATCCCCGTTGATAACTGGATGACGAGTCACGGATCAAAAACATTCAGGAAAAATCAATTTAGCAGTCTTTAACTTTGTACTGTAGAGAAGGAAGATACAACTTAATTGCTTTTCTATAACAGTGGAGGTATTTTTAAAATTGTGTTGAAAAACATTTCCATTAGTGTTTGGTCTAAATAGTGTTTACAGTATTTTCTATCTAATTTATTCTGCCTGTATGTATTTCATTTTTAAATGTCAGTTTGCCTTTCGATAAAATTAAGTGTAAGGTGATGACTAACATCACAGCTTTTCTCAACAGTTTACATATTTGCATATTCCTAGGTCCTTCATTCAAACAGAAAAAATACAGACTAGGTAGGAAGAAATTATTTGAGGAAATGTTTAAGTGAAAGACTCATAGTACCAGCAAATGTATTGTCTTCTAAATTGTAATTTTTCCTGTCAAATCTGTGTGAGTGTCTTGCTTTTGTTTGGGTTTTGTGCCTCTTAGGAGTGTCTGAAAGAGCCTTAGAAGCATAGATCTGCCTGGGCTCTAAAGGCAAGAATGGAGTCCCTTCCTTCCTTCTTTGCAGAGTAGATACAACTTGTGAAGAACCCAGGGCCATTAAGTTCTGGTTCTGGAATCCCTAACAGAGGAGGCAGTTTCTGGCACTGAGGAGGAAAATGCAAAATAGCCCTTTTCCTTGGGTCTGTAATTGCACACACATGGTGATTAGTCATGGGAGAGACAGAAGTGTTGAAAGTCGGCAGTGGAAGCTGAACCTCTGGCACGCAGATCCTGCCTGGGGCTCTGCAGCCAGCGGTGGGCATACCCTGAGCCCAGTAAGGCAGCAGGAAGCCACCTGGTTGGTTTTGAATCCATTTCCTTTTCTGCTTCGACCCAGGCTTGTGTTACTTGCTGAGCGTGTCCTCGGGCGCTCTGGGTTTTGCTGTTTAGCTACAAAGCTGGTCACTATTGTGAGGTGCAGCCAAGAGAGCAGAAACCCGACTCGGGGTGCACCATGGTGCTGAGACGTGATTGTGGTTAACACCTCGCTGAAGGAGCAGTGGGACCTGAAAATCATCTATCTTGTCACCACAGTGCTTTCCTGCCTCTCGGCACTTTTTATGCCCATTCTGCCTACAGAAGTATTTTAAAGCTTTGAAATGTTAACACTTATGGTTTAAGTATCTCTTGAAAACACAACAGCAGAATCATGTATTTGTGCACGGCATTTGAGCAAAACTAGGCTAGTGGCATCTCCATCTTAAATTTTTGTTGTTAAACACTGTATTCCTCAGTTCAGAGAGCACTTATAACCCCCACGCTTTGGAGGAAGCTCTTTTGTTTCCTGGACTCCTCACTGTGCTACCTGCTGAACCAGTGGCTGGCCGCTGGGATGTTAATCTGTTGAGTTTATCTAAAGTGGGGTATTTTCTGTCTGCTGACACCATCCACATCTCTCAAATCCACGACCTCCTCTAACGCTGCTTTCAGGGAAGAGAGTGTGTAACAGATGTACCTCATCTTTTGCAGGGTGGTCTAGACTGTCACGGCGGTTTAGAAATAAAATGTATTAATAATGAATGTTCATAACACCACCGTTACTATGCGCGTTATTTATTCCCAGCCGCTTTGATCCTCCTCTCTTCAGTCTTGGCTGCAGTGTGAGGGGCAGCATAAAATCCGTGATTTGAAGCCCTGGTGGGGAGGGATGAGCTGGGACATAGGGAAGTTCCTTCACATGGAGCAAACACTGCACGTGAAGGTGATTTCTGCTGGGAAAAGGGGCAAGAGGAGGGAGTGGGAAAAAACCAGAAAATATGTTTGAGGCCAAGAGCATCTTTGTTTAAACAAACTTGTATAGTTAAAAAGAAAAATAGGTTGAAAGAGCGGAGAGTACAGTGAAGGGAGTTGGAGGGTGAGAATGTGAGTTCAGCAGCACAGACGTGCAGCTCTGACAGTCCAGGGTGGGCTGGAATTGCTGTGTGTCCAGTCTGGACAGCAGAGTGGAGGTTTCAGACTTAACCAGAGCTGTTCAGCTGCTGCAGCAATCCCTGATGCCTGCCTGGGATAAAGCCTGTGTGTTCTCATGCATCCCCTGCCTCCTGAGGACTGCAAAGATCCCTCCTTCCATGTGTGCAGGGAAGGGGTGATGTCTTAAATCAGCTTGCAGATAGAAACTGTACCCCAGTTTCAAAGGGGCGGTAAGTGGGGGAAAAAACTCTGCCTGAATTGCTGGTATGAGAGGGAGCTTTATTCCAAGCAGACTTTTAAAATGCATATTCCCAGCATTTATCAGAGCATGCCCTGAGCCAAGTTATGATTCTTCTCAGATTTTTGTTCCCAGGGCCAACCCACCCTCAATGTTCATTAGCAAATAAAAGCACCACATGACCCACACACTTGGCTAGCAGCACTGCAGCCATCTTGTAAGCATTTGAAGTAATAGTACAACTTGCATACATTTCCCAAGCAAGCTCAGTAATTTTGTGTTTGGAGAGTTTGAGCCAACTGGTATTACTTCCAAGAAAAACACTGTGTTCACCCACTTTACCTTTAAAGCAAGAGAGAGGAAAAGGGTTTGTATGGCTGTTTTGTCATCTCTCCCATGGGGCTGCTTAACTGCCCCCTTGACATTTCTTTTACAAAAGAAATAGTAGCTTTCAATGTTTTTCTTCTTGAGTTCCCTTAAAAAAATATAGTAAAAAGAAATCATTGAGGTGCTGGTCCCAGTGGAAGGAACTGAACCTTACTTGGTGATTGGCTTGTGTTGTTCATAGTTACCTTTTACAGACTCTTCTAGAAGTAATCAAAATACTGCAAACTGGAAATGAATGCAGTGGGAGACTCGGATGATTGCTGCAGTGGCACGGCTTTGGTACCCTTAGGAAGGGATAGGCTGCCCCCACCATCTTTTCATCCATTCCAACTTTGGATTTGTGACAAGGCTGAGAGGAATCAAAGGGTTGCTGATAGACTTGACTGGTTTGAAAAGGCTACAGGAGAAGTGAATGTGTTTGAAGCAGCCTCTGGGGATATTGATGAATGAACATCTGGTAAAAATTAAGTATTACTTACTGCAATAAAAAAAACCCCAACAAAATGCAAGGTGGCTAACAGCCAGGAGATGGCTGACGATACAGTGGGTTGCATCCTGCAAACTGCACAGAGGTCTTTCCTGCTGCATGTACCCCAAGCCTTACAATCCTAAATAGAGCACAGATAGTACCTACTGCCCTGTCGTGGGCTTTCCCCAGCCCCGTTTGAATAGCTCTTCTCTAGACCGTCAGGCATCTGCTTTCTAAAGTCCTAACCAGTACTGTGAAGTGACCTGTGACTGTGACAGATGGTTCATAAACACGTGCATTTAGGTGGTCAAAGCGTTGGTGCATTTTAGGAAGCTGATCTACATGGGAGGAATTTTCAGAAAATTGGGCCGCAGGTTGTAAAAAGGGCCAAAGAGAAGTTTTAAAACTGCTGAAAATAGCCATCAGGTATTAAAATAGCTTTCTTAACCACTGCATCCTTTGCTGATAGGTCCACTGAGTGTCTGGCTTTCAGTTTATATGTCTGAACTTTCCTGTTGTATCTTTTGTGTCTCAGCTAAGTATGTTTGAAGTCAGGGCAAGTCTCTGTATTTCACTGGACTAAGGTAAGAATTCTGCGTACAGTGCAGCAAAATTAATTGTAAGGGATCCAGAAGGTTTCTAAGGAGTGTCATACTTTTCTGTAGAGCTCAATAAACTAATTTTAGTAAATTGACAGTGTTCTCTATTAAAACAGATTAGATAAATCATGTATTCACTGCTGTCAAGTGTCAACAGTGGTTTGATTAATGCAAAGTAATGTCGTTTGACTGATTGTTTGTAGCTGTCCATAAGATTTTGAATTTGAATATGGGGTTGTAAATTAATGAGTTGGGAGCATTTTTCACTCTGATGGTGGTCCAGAGCCAGCTTGTGGAAAGAATCAAAGGCAAATGATTTGATTTGGATGTACTTTGTGAGGGAGAGAACACGCTGTTCCTTTGTTTTTCAGCAAGGGAACCTGCTTTGCCTGGTGTCTTTAGAGATGGCACATGGTGCTCCAGCCCAGGGCTGATCCACCACCACTGCCCCTTGGCATAACCAGTTCAGGCTCTGTTCCGCCACCAGTCCAGAAGACTGGAATCTCAGGAAAGGCTGCAGGAGATGAGAGTTCTGGTTCATGTGAGCAGTTTTACATGCTATCATAGAGCAAGGAAGCAGCACGTGGTCACTGATGCACCTGAGCTGACTTCTACAAACCTACCTGAGTAATTATTTGAAATAGTCTTTTAATGACTCAAGTGTACTGTGTGTTTGACAAATACAGGAAAAAGTATTTTCTCTCAAAAGTATCTTTTAGGTGCACTGTGTGTCAATCCGTATTTACTTCTAGTCTTTCTCACTTTCCAGCTTATCTCTGACCAATTTAAATAAATTGACCTTTGGGGTTTTTGAGGTAGAAAGGAATAAAGATGTGACTAAAATGTCATGAAAGCCGCTGGGTTGACTCTAGGGATCTCTATACCATGTTATCTTTCCTTTTATCTAAAACTCTGTTCTGATGTGCTTTGATCTTCAAGGACTTTTAAAACATGCTTTTTTTAATGTGCAAATGGCTACTAAAAAGTTTACAGATTCACAGCATGTGTGCAGTGTAAGGCTCTCTCAAGACTGCTTTTGATATCTGACTATATCTGCACAAAAAAAAAATAAATCCTTGAGCACCTAAACAGGCTTACTTTGTATGATAATACCTGGGTCTTACCAGTGTCTCTGGGTGTTGAGGCTTTTTAAGGATTTGGTTTAATTTTCCTCATTTTACAGATAGTGGGGGGGAATGGGAGCTGGGAAGTAGTTGTTTAGGAGTGGGAGTGGGGAGAGAGAGAGAGAAGGGAAAATTTTCATTTCCAAAGAGGCTGGGGAACGGAGACACAAATAGCAACTGCCTTGCCTGAACACCCAGTCTGGTACCCCATAGGATTGCATATGTTTTTTTCTCCTGGGCATGCGGGCCTACAGCTGATGAAATACATGATGTCTGGTGTTTGGTTTACATGAACACTTATTTTTATTTTGCTGAGGTTTTTAATATCTCATGAAGACATGTTTATTGTGCCTTAAAATCTGATTTTCCCTTGTGTGATTTTCAGGCTCTGGAGGGCTCCTAGTATCTCAGTTGAAACCAAAGCCTGATTTTCCCGTTTGGCTCTGGCAGATGTTGTAGAGGATAAACAAAGAAAAATCTGTGGAGCTTTTCTGTTTATTTGTACTGCAGTCTAATTTGTGTTCTGGTAGAATGGGAGCGTGGTGTAGGACTGCAGGAAGTGCAGTACAAGTGGTGCTGGAGGAAGGGTATCATCTCTTTCCGACTGCACATTTGGACTGCGCATCTGAATAGCTGAACATTTTCATGTGCTGTGCTAATTTGTTGTAAAACAAGGCTGACTGATAGCACCATTCCAAAGAATCTGAACTGGAAATGGTCGTGTGAATTACTCGGCACCTTTCAGTCACCGCCAAAGCCATTAGTTTCCTTGGAGAACGTTGAGAGGAGTATTAATTAAATCAACAGGAATGGACAGGGAAAGGAGTAATTAATAGATAAACAGCTGTTCAGAGATGAGATGAAAAATCATTCATCAAGCAGGACACATGATTTTTGGGGAGATCTTTTAAATACCTGGATGTGGTATCCGGAAGTGGAGACCCCCCTTCCTCCCAAGTCTTTCCAGCAGTCTCTGGAAGGAGGCAGAGATCAGGGAAGCAAGCACTGATCTTGGTGACCCTTCTCTGCTAATGCCTTCCCTCCCTGCCACCTCCTGAGAACTGGCACAGCTTTCCTGCACCAGCAGGCGCGTCTATCCTGCCATCTGTACTGCGTGCAAGGAGGCAAAGGCGCCAAATTCCAGCCAGGGTCTGGCGAGAGTCTCACTCTGTTCGGGGTGGGAGACTGAGCAGAGATGGAGCTCCTCCCTGCACGCATTCCAGCATGCTGTTCCCAAACGTGGTGCTGCCTGCTCTTCTTGGGTGTCTGGGTGACGTGGGGTGAAGAGGGTGTGTGGAGCCCAGAGCTGCTGCAGCATCAGAGCCTTGGGTCTCTTGGTTAATTTATCGAGTCAGGCAGAGCAGGGAACTCAAACAGTGAGGGGGCACGGAAGAGTTGTGATAGAGTGAGGAAGTTACAGCCCTGATACGTTCTTCTTTTGCTCTTCTTCACCTGCTAGCAGTTGGCTCTGTCTTTCCCAGTGCACTGCTGAGAGCTGCTATAAACTGCAATCAAACTTGATCTTGCCAAGTGCAAGTTAAAATGTCACAATGTTCCTCAAATCCTTTTTTAAAACTACATACTTCTAAGGCACTCTCCCCCAGTATTTTCTCCTCTTTATTCTTTCTTCTCCTGCGATTCATGAAGTGACCGTGTGCTCTTGAGCATAAAAAAAAAAAGCAAGCATTATGTTCATAATGCGTCAGATCACACAGAGCTATGTTTTACTGGCACGTTTGTGCGAGCTCCCATTCTGCATATTGGAATATTTTCATGCTGGCTTCCAAAATTCATGAGCGAGGGCAGGCTAGGTTTTTGTGTTGGACAGAAATCAAAGGATCTGGAAATGTAGCCAGTGACTGTAGAATAAAAGCAATTACCACATGCAACAGTATGTAAATGTGTTTACTAGGAATGTGTATGTCCCTTGTTAGCGTGTATCTTAGTGCCACAGTGTCTTTCATTGTGACAATGGTCTTGTGAAACATAATAGAGCTGTTTTTCCCGTTTTGTAAAGCTTCATCCTAAATAACTTCCCCTTCAAATTAATTCACTTGGCCCCCTTTCAGACATGCTATTATTTTCTTTTCTTACCAGCCATCTAGTGATGTGGTTGACCTTGGTTTTCATATCCTGCAGGCCAGATCAACTACTTCCTGAAAAATATTTGACCAAGGGGAAATGCAAGACAGGACAGAGATTTCTGACATGTTCTGCTTTCTGTGCACAAGCTAGATGGTGATGAGGCAGGAGAAGGTTGTGGAATAACCTTGGAGGCAGTGCGGATGGTCAGGAAATTATCTTTTGGAAATCTGTCAGTGCTGCCTCTTCAAAAGCAAACAACCACCACCCCCCAGCTAAACAGACATAAACAAGGTCCCCCAGTATTTTCTCGCAAGGGAGGTTTTGCTGTACCTGGGTGAGAAACAAGCTTTGACAGCTGGTTAAAGGCACAGGTGGTGCAGTGCAGGGTGCTCTGTGGAAACATTTTCTGAAGCACCGGGAGAGCTTTTGTTGTCGTCTTTACCTTGAACCACATCTGTGCAACATCTGTTGTTTTAAAAGCACATACCTGTCATTAGGTGTACATAATTAACTTAATTTCAAATGAAACTCTGTTTAATTTTTTGTAATGACGCACAGACTGGTTTTCTCTTCTGTGGGGAAACTTTGTTTGGGAGTATACTTACAGCAAGCAAGTCTGTCCTAAAACGTAAGAGCAGCAAAGCTTTTGGCCTTGAAAAGAGGGTGAAGATTTCTGAAGAAAACACCTTCCACTTGATAACATGTTTTTGGCAGGAAAGATTTCTTCATGTCACGAAGTTTGTCTGATCCAACCAAACTTCCCATTCGTGTAGCAGTACTGTAAAGGAAGTTAAATAGATCGTCTGTCTTGTGTGTGCTGCCAGAGCCTGTGCAAGGCGAGGGCTGCAGGTCAGCCTCTCTGTGCTTGTCTCCTGTGGCCAGCGGATGGTCAATGCTGAAGTACAAACGTAGCACAGTGTCTGGCAAATCTGCCTCCTTTCCAACTTGTGAAAGCCGTCCTGAAGGCTGGAAACAGGACAGCAGTGAGCTTGAGCCAGGGTGGCTTTGGGAGAAAGGGGAAAGTAAATAAAAAGTGCAGACTGCAGCTCAGGATATAAAAATCTCTTCCTTCCTGTAAGCAGTGGCGCAGGGATGGGATCACAGGTGACTGGTGTTCACCCACTGGTGACTTTCCCGACAGCTGTCATAATGTTATTCTTTTCAACAGCCTCTTTTGTTTTTGTTAAGAAACTGTTTCAAACATTTCAGCCTTGATCCTGTGAGAAGGAATTAAAAGTTTTGGCAGCTGGACTTCATCCACTGCTCCCTTCCCTCCCTCCAGACGCACTCCTTAGGGAGCTATGGCCATAATCACTGTCTGCAGCGTCCCCAGCACTGGGTGGGCATGGCGTGGCTGCAGCTGAATGGCGCCGGGGTGAGTGGCAATGCCAGTGCCCTGCGGTGAAGCAGCTGTAACAGGCTTCCCTGCTGCGTGTGAGGGAGCCCTTAATAAGAATTGAAAGCTCATTCTTGCTGTGGATACAGTTCAAGAGGCGGCACGGGTTGTTGTGGGGTCTTGTGTGGGGGATGCCGTGGTGGGCGCTGGGGAAGGGGAGTCATTGCCCCTTGAGCCAGTGTTTGAATGCGAAGGGATTAGTAGAAAGGCACCAAAGGCTGGCTCTTACAGCAAGTTCTCTTCAACATTTGTGTCTGGTGGTGGATGGAGGGCCTTGCTGGTCTGGTTAGCTTGGCTGGACACCCAGCAGGACTGGTGTGTTTAAAGTGGCGGAAAAGCCTGAGCTGAGCCCAGCCAGCGAGGGGCTAAGGGCCAGCGGCCCCTCAGCCAGAGGAAACCTCTCCTGGCTAGGTTCTGCACAGCTCTGTATCATTTTCGGGCTGGGGAAGAGGCCGAGGGCTCAGCCTGACCCATCTCTGCCCATCAGCAGCAGAGCCCCAGGTCCCCGGCCCCGCTCGACGGGGCTTTGCCTCCGTGGTGCTCCCGGCCTGCCCCCGAGGCCAGCCAGTGTCCTGGCACTGCCCGGCCCTGCTCCCGGCCTGCCCCCGAGGCCAGCCGGTGTCCTGGCACTGCCCGGCCCTGCTCCCGGCCTGCCCCCGAGGCCAGCCGGTGTCCTGGCACTGCCCGGCCCTGCTCCCGGCCTGCCCCCGAGGCCAGCCGGCGTCCTGGCACTGCCCGGCCCTGCTCCCGGCCTGCCCCTGAGGCCAGCCGGTGTCCTGGCACTGCCCGGCCCTGCCTCGCCTGCCCGGGGCTGGGGGGAGCAGCGGGCAGCAAGGGCCGAGAGGTGAGTTGGAGCAGTGACATGGAAATGAGGAGCTTGTGAGGAAAAACTGCCAGGGTTCTGTTTGGGGATGGCACCTGGAGCATGGGTGTGCCAGCAGGAGGGAAGGAGGGGAGCAGTGCTGGGAAATGAAGGCCTAAAGAAGTGGTGGGCGCGGGCGGAGGTGGGGCTGTGAGGTGAAACCCTGGCAAGTGCTGCCGAGAGTATTTGAACCAGGGGCCTTCAGTGTCCTGGCAGGGACACAGC
Source organism: Gymnorhina tibicen (assembly GCA_013399875.1). Classification (NCBI taxonomy): domain Eukaryota; kingdom Metazoa; phylum Chordata; class Aves; order Passeriformes; family Artamidae; genus Gymnorhina; species Gymnorhina tibicen. The sequence continues at coordinate 1,229,296 of VXAZ01007126.1, read as the reverse complement.
AGGGCTGTTTGTCTGGGAATTGGCGGGGTCCCACCTGGGTTTGGGAGGCTGTGCTGCCCCCTGAAAAGGGAGCGGGTTTCAGACCATCTCTGCCATACCTGTCACAGCTGCGTGCCAGCTGCTGGCCATGGTCGATGGAAGGAAACCACAGAGATACTCGAGCCACTGGTACAATGTGGAAAAAATAGAAGAGAGAAAAGAAAAATGCAGCTAAGGAGAAGGAGGGGGTCTAATTCATGTTGGAGTGAGGCTGCCTCCACAGCAGTAAGTATGGGGAATGAGTGCACATCTGTGGTATGTGGGGACCATCAGGCTCAGGAGACCTTTTTTCTTTCCTTTTTTTCCTTCCAGTTAATTTCCCACAAAAGGTCATGGCCTGACATGGTCATGGCTGATTTGCAATCCCTGCCCAGCCTTTCCGTGCTCAGGGATCCTTCGGCATTCAGGACTGTTTGCTCAGGGCAATGATTTGACTCCAGTCCACCTGCCTGTTACTCAGACTGCTAAAAACACTTCTCTGCACTTGCCTGAAGTTAGGCTGTGATTTTTCTAGTTCTCTGAGTGATTTGCCTTCTCTCCTGATATAATTTAGACAGGGAACTGTAATCAATCAATCAGCATAGTAATTGCCTATTTAGCATTGAGGACAGTTGAGAGATTGCCTTGCATTTAACAAGTCCTCTCTGGTGGAGACAGAGCTCAGAGGTCAGCACCCTCTGACTCCAGGGATCTGCTCCCTGGGGAATACGTGGCTCTCTTTTGGGGGATACAGTGAGGGGAGAGCAGTGCAGTTGAACTTGTAGTGCTTGCACTGACGTGGTGTCTTAGACAAGAATGGTAGCAGTGGGATTCTGTGAGATCCTTACTGGCTACTTGGCTAGAACATTATCACGGGACACATATCCAGGAGAAATCATAGTGGAATCGTGGCCAACTCCTGTCTTGGGTTACTTGGAGATGTAAAGGTGGTATTTGCTCGTATTTGGAAAGGTAGCATGGGGGATGTGATCCAGAATTTCAGTTGATAGGGAACATGTTGTGTAAACTTCCCCCCAAATATGTCTCTTAAGAGGAGGATCAGTGCATTGAAACGAAGTGAAGGACATTTTGCCTGTAGGACATGTAGAAGTCGAGGAGTAAGATGAGTTGGTAAGCAGACTATGAAGCTTATTCTAGGTAGTTATGCTTCCTGTGATACTATTTTCCAAGTCATTGACTTGACTTTATCAGGTAGCAAGACTCTAGTGGGTTTTGGTCAACCTACTTTTCTTGTCCATCTGCATAACATCTCGCTGACTGGCAGATGTTTACAGCACTGTCCCAAAGTCCCTTTTCAAAAAGCAGTAATCCAGATAAATGGCAGTTCCTGCAGAGAAGCCATTTCAAATCATTGGTCAGTGAACCACATAGTTCTGCTGCTGTAAAACCACTACTTCTGCTATTTACAATGTTAGAAACATGTTAAAAATGTACAGCTTTGTCCCTTCCCCTCTCTTCCCTTGACAGCTGCTGTGTGGTGATCCCAGACAGTTAACTTACACTGCCATTTTTGGCAGGAGCAGGCTGGCTGTGTTCAGCAGACACCTAAACCTCACACATTTTTCCAACCATTTGATTTCAGAAGTTCTCCCAACAACAAGGTAATAATAAAATATGAGATCAACAAACACTCCTTGAGACCAGAACAGAAAAATAAAATAATGAAAAGGTCAGTAACTGGCATTAAAATGTAGAATCTTGAGAGTACATAAAAACAAACAAGTTTCTGGACAGAAAACATCAGTGAGTCTGAGCTCACAGAAATCCGAGCTCCAGTCCAGATGCCTGCAGTTGACGGTGTCCAATTAAACCGGGGGCACGTCTCGTCGGGAAGGAGTTCTCAGTCATACCGGTCCGAGCGGTTTTGCGTTTCTCATTCCTACACACGTGATGTGCTGTGCCAGCTGGAGGTTTCTAAGATGGCTGAGCTCTTCCACACTGGTGGAAGCTCTTTGGTTCCCCTCCCCTTCACCAGTTCAGGGAATTGGCTGATCCTTGGGTGGCAGTGAGCTGTTTTGCGAAACCCGAGTGTCAGTTGTGCCAGCACGAGATAGTCTCCTCCCCACACTTCTTCCCCCCTCCCTCCCTTTTTTTTCTGTGTTAAATGAGGGTGTTAATTCCTTCTGCCATTCTCCATTTCCTGGTCTGAATGGATGTTGAAATAGCTGTGCTGCCACAACTTGCAGCAGAGAGCACCCAGTGGCATGAGGCCGGGCATGGGGTGGGCAGCAGAGGAAAGGCAGAGAGCATGACAGGAACTGCTGTAAGCCACTTACTGCCAAACACATCACATCACTGAACCACAGCCTAAGCGCTACTGAAAGATTCCATAAATATTCAGCAACAGAAATAGGTCCATTGTGAATTAAATTGTAAAGAAAATAGTTAATTCAGATTTGGACATCCGGTAGGAGGGTGTCTGTAGCTTGCTGCACAATTGCTCTTAGCAATTGAATATTTTTCTGCTTATTGTTCAGAATTCCAGTGGAAGTTTGATATTTGCTTTCTGGAACCTGTTTCAAGAGAGTCTTTTGACTATTTAACACCTTAAAATAAAAATTCTATTGCAGTCTATACAGAGGAAATAAGCACTTCTTAAACTACTGTCATTAAAAGCAGTTGTTGAGGGTTTTACTGTGGGGCTTTGCACGTAGAGTCCTTTCACGGGGGTATGGGGTGTGCATCATATGGGAGTGTACAGAAACTAAAACAAAATATGGCTGTAGAAATTGCACTGAAACACTGCATCTAAACCAGCCAAGAAGAAAAGGGTAAACCTTATTGTGTCCCTTTTCTGAAGACTCTTTAGAGCCCTGGGTTACATAAGAAATGAGTCGCCAGGTTTCCTACCTTGCTGGCTCCTGGTCTCATCAGCTCTAGCTCTCTCCTGCCCATCTCCAAAGGCTCTCCATGAACACCAGATTGCAGAGCAGGTGCTCTGTGACTTGCGCTCTCTAGCAAGGCGAAGGAGTGCTTTTGCTTGTGTTTTGCAGTAGGAGTTCATCTGTGTTGTAATTTAAGTAGATTTGTTGTTCTCCAAGAAGGTTTAACACACACCTTCCCTTCCCGAATTAAAACCCCACCCTGCGTCTTTATCCATCCAGTTTTCGCTCCTGTGAGGTGTTTGGCACCATGCTGCATGGCAGTGTGAAGCCATGCATTGCCAGAAGGCTGGCAGGTATTTTTAGCATAGCCTGTTTGGCAAGGAAAGGGACGTGTCCCTCTTTCCCCCTGCGAGAGGAAGAAGGACTGCAGGCCATGGTGTGGTTGGATGGTGCTTGTGTTGCCTTTTAAAGTCTTCTTGGGGTAACTGGTTGCCTTCACCTCTTGTTTGTAAAGAAATGTTTGATGCATGGGTGCTCCAATTTCCACAGCTGTCTTAGCTTTTGCCTTTCCCTGTCTGTCTTTCCCTATTTTTTCCTCTCTTTGTCTCAAATTAGCACCACAATTAAAGTGTGAAGCCTGCTGGCAGCTCACTAGTAATTACTGTACAATGAAAGAGAGGAACATCTGTCAAAGCTAGGACAAGATAACAGCTGTAATTGATTGCCACATCATGGAGCTTGACCACCAGCAGATGGCTGGGGCCAGTTTTGAAAAACTGGTAACAGCAGCGGTCCCAGGGATTTGGGGTGACTCTTCGGAGGTGACTGCCTGGGAGTTGCACCTGTTCAAAAGCCGCCACTCAAGACTCCATCCTTTTGGTTCCTTTCTTTGGTTTTCCTTATTTATTTTTAACTCCCTGCTCACCTCCGAAGCCGCACCACAGAGCAGCATATGCTGCCGCTCTCGCCAGGCAGGGAGGCGCAGGGAAGAGTGAGCGAGGCACTGGAGCTGCAAGCGATGGCTCCATGGGAATTGGCAACACTTGGCACTCCGCGGCTCAGGAAGTGCCTCCCGTCACCGCAACACTTGCGAAAAAGCACAGAAGCAAGTTCAAATTCATTGCAAAACACAGGGATCCCTTCAGAGGCAAGCTTTTAACAAGCAAATGAAGGGGGAAGCCATTTACTACAGAACATGGGGCTCCGCAGCAGAATTAAATCACTCTGAGTACTTGCCTCGAGATAAAAGGGTTTGGTCCCCGTGTTACATTCCCCCAGTTCATAGCTCCTACTCTCATCTGCTGTGTTGGGTCTCAATGGCAAAATTGACAGGAAAAGGTCTGAGTTTGTTACAGCATCGCTTTGGTAAAATCTGCAGACTCAGACTATCTGAGGAGCTGTTATTGTTTCCACTCCAGTGCTGGCTCTCTGTTTGGCTGCATTGTTTCCAGCATGTTTGTGGCACATTCTCTATGCACCAGAATTGTTGCTGAAGAAGTAGAGAATGAATAATGTGGAGAGAAGGGTCTAACTTTTATTACACATAATGTCACGGGCTTTGTGGTAGCAGTGAGATAAAGCCTGAAGTATCAGTTCTGTCCTTATTCTGTAGTTTCTCTTTTCTGGTCACATACATATATACAGAAAGCACAAGGGATTTTTCTTTTCCAGTGTCTTCAAACCCAAAGGACTGTGTGGCAGGGGCGCTTGGGGGGAATCTTCTCTTGTTTTTCATGAGAAAGCAAAGTGCCTCAATGTAAATGAATTGCAGAGACTGGATGTGAATCCCAAACTGCAGAGAGCCTGAATAGCTGCTGCCATTCAGCTCTCCTGGTGTTCAGTCATAGGGTTAATTGTTAAACAATTAGTGCTGCATTTCAAAGGCAATCAGACAAATTGGCTCAGGTATGGTGAGCAGCTTCACCTTGCACGCCACCCTCCTCCCATCCTTTCGGTGACTCAGTTGGATGGAGCTTCCTGGGTTATTGTGTAAAACAGCAGCTTGTTTTAAACAGTGCAATCTGTCATTAATTCAGCTAATAAATCACAGCATAAGAACAAGAGTCTTGCGAGATTAACATCTACAATCAATTGGGAATTACAACATTGGCTTTCATAGGCGAAGCTGATCGTTAAGTCATGGAAAATTTATTACTTTACAAATCTGCTTATAAAAAGTGTTGACTTGAATCCTTTATAGATTGTACTTATTATCAGATATTCGCAGTTTTTGATGAAAGGTTAAATAACTACAGTTGTGCTCAGGGTTTGAATTGCAAAAAGCAATGGGCAATTTTCTAAGGTAGACTGAAATTTTTGTGGAATGATCCTATTCAAGTATGCAGTTCTTGTGAATCACAATCCTCTTAGCATGACAATACCTGTGTTAAATGTCATAGGAGGCCAAAAACATCTTGTTAAGTGTTCCAACAAGTCTTCAAACCATTTTTGCTGGTGCAAACTGAAGTGAGATGTGTTCTTTTTTCTTTGTCTGCCATGGGAGAATTCTGTTAGAGCTGCAACACCACCATTGTGGAGGCTTTCATGCCCTCTAATAAGAAAAGAAAGTCTGTTGAAGTTTCATATTAAGAAAACATTAGATATCTCTGTAAAATAAAGTCCTAGGAACACACCTTACAGTGAGTCCTGGATCTGTTGTGTTTGTGTAAGGGCTTTCTTCATCCCTAAAATTAAGCACCTGCTTAAGTGAGAACATGGATTCTTCACCCTAAGTATCACCCTGTAATTTCCGTTCAGAATAACCAGAAGGTAACAGTACAGTGTGTACATGATACTAGATTTTCTGCGATGTGCAGAACATGTAGTCTTAAATTTAATTGAAAGTGTTACTGGATATTCCAGTGGCAGCTCACCCTGAATGAGACTGAACAGCTGAATCCTGGAGATAACGGAGTTTGTTATTTATTTGCCTATTTCTTTTATTAGCTGGATTTTTAACAGTTGCAGCATTTTTTTAACAAACGTGCTGATGTGCAGATGTGATCCTGGTAACTGGTCACTTAGGACCTGTTCAGGAGTCATTTCCTACCTTCTGGGTGGGGTGTTTTTTGGGCTGGAGTGTGTGTGAAATGGTATGTAAAAGATCCTAACCCAAGTGCTACTGTCACAATTTGGTTCGGGAAGACCCCTCTTACTCTGTATACGTGTGTATATATATATTTGTATACGTTGCCTCTTCCTGTGTACCCACCCTACTTTTTAATCCCAGCAGAGCTACATCTGAAGCTGGCAGCTGGCGAGAGGCAGCAGTCAGGGCATTGGATGCTCAGTGGTTTAGGTGCGGGATCTGGAGGCTGAGGCAGGAGAGGAGGTGATGTCAGCATCTGGGGCGTGTGCCAGCTCGGTGCCATTCACGCTGTGCTGGCAGCGGTCTCCAGAGAGTGCAAGAAAGTGAAGAAATGGAGGGGGAGGACTGAGAATGCAGAGAAAACAGCTTTGAAAATAGAGAAGAGGAGAGGGCAAATGCAGGAATTAATAAATGAAGGAGAGTCTTTATGTTGTGTGGACAGGGTACAGTACCAGCTGGGACTACATGAAGCACTAATGCGGCTTCAGAAATTAATTCCCCATCCCTTCACCCCTGTGCCTTGTTGGTGGCACCTCGGGGTTAGTGTCCTTTGCATTTATATGCATTCCAGAGCGGTGGAGACGGCGGCAGGCAGCACACTTGACATGGAGAGCCCCTTTGTGCTCCTGAGCAGCAGGTCAGCGAGTGAGCAGGGTTTGAATAAGCAGCCCTTGTGTCTTCATATGTCTCTCTGATCCCTCGAACAAAACCAGCATACGAAAGGCAGTAAGGCAATGTGAAGGCCTCCTAAATGTCACCGTAATGTCAGCAGCACTGGGAGCAGAGCAGCCTCTGAAGAGCAGAAAGCTTTGTAATATTTATAGAAACAGAATTTGTTAAAAATACATTTGCCTGTTACAGTTCAACCTTTTGGAGTCCTCACTCCTTTCAGCTCCGGGAGTGGGTGGTGAGTTGAGAGTCTCTGCATGTGTTCCAGGCTGGGTTTAAGCTGTTGCAGTCAGGCTGGGAACCTAGCAAATGCTGGAAATTTGAGAGTTTCGTAATATTGTGGACCAGGAACAGTCATGTCCTTCTTCCGAAAGAGCTCAAAGTCTCTTAAAATAAGCCTTTTCTACCTTTCTCCATGTAAACATGAAGGGGCTCAGAACCAGTTTTGCATGTGCAAAACAAGGGTAAATGTGGTGCAAAGCAGATAGTGATTTTTCTCCTACCAGATAACTGAGTCACTGGCAAGGCATGAGATACCTGGCACCCCATCCCTGGAAACCCATTTTGTCTCGGCAGCGTGGACTGGGAGCTGAGTGCTGAGAACAAGGCAGACCTGTCTGCTTGTTTTTGCAGAGCCTGCTGCCTTTAGCTGCGCTGCCGTCATGGTGTGTCTTGTCGCCATGATCACAGGCATGTAATGCTTTTACAGCATAACAAAGTGGACCTGGAAAACAACCAGGAAATGGAGCGCGAGAATGCTGTGAAATTACCCTGGATAAAACTGTCTCTTGCCCCATGTTGTGCAGAAATGCCAGCGATGGCTCTGCTGTTCCGCGCTGCCCATCAAAGAGCAGTGGGGGCTGGCAGCAGGCAGGCAGTGTCCGTGATCCAAATGGTCAGCAGTGTTTTCCTCCCACAGCCCCAGCCCTTTCGAACAACTGGGAGAGATCTGGTCCATGTGTTGCAGGGAGCAACTTTTGCTGTTAGCACTGTTGAAAGCATTGCCACATAAGAGCATCAGGCTGGACCCTCACCCACACCAGTCACCTGAAGTCAAAAGGCACCTGTACAACAGAAAAATTATTTTTTTTAGCAAGGCAGAATTGCTGATCCTCATCTAGGTTGTCTATTTTTTTTCTTGCTCTTGATTTCTTGCACTGTTCCTATTCCCCCTCCATGCTTAGGGGGGAATCTTTAACTGGTCAGTCAGCACCCCATCCAGAACTGTTAAAAGATAAATTACTGCTTAACAACTGTGTGAATCCCCCTCCTTTCCCTCCCCTTTCCCCCATTCCAGCTCTTAGTTGCTTACATTCCTGATGTGTCTGGCAAGCAGGAGTCTGGAAGACGCATTGATTCTTGATTCCCAGCTTGGTGCTCCTGGTCTTGCTGCTCCCATTTATCTGACCTTTATTACAGTGAGGTAGAAAAAATATCTCTAATCCTACCAAGTTGATGTTGTCTGGGTTGAACACGCAGCTGTCGTGTTTTAGAGCACAGTATAAGGCTACATAGGATATATTCCATTGGGGGGAGCAGGAAATCATTCTTTTGTTCTGTGTGTTTGATATTGTGCAACATTTCCTGGTACCAGATTTGCTACTGTGCTGCCTGCCTCTCACTGATGTCTTCTGGTGTGTAGCAGTGTGCCGGGAGAGCAGAGCACTTACTGCCCCTTCTTGCTCAAACCATATGTTTTGCAAAGGCATTTTCTCCCTCCCTCCCACCCTTCTGAGCAGGAAAGGCCCAACAGAACACGTAACAGCTCCTGCTGCTTTCCCTTCCCTGCACATTAAAGTCATTGACAAACACACCACTTTAATACTGTGGACTGAAAACCGCCAGAGCTCGGATGCAGAGCCAAACACTGTTCATGCATTGCTGCCACAGCAACCCAAAATCTGGGACGAGGCAGCTGGCCAAAGGTGTAACCACAGGGGCCGTCCTGGGCCCCGGTGCGATCTGCCGTTGTTTGTGGGTTTGCACAGTAACGTCTCTACTTCCCTCCCACCATCTCTGCTCTACAGGAGCTCAAGCTCCACACGGGTGAGTGGAGCTTTGTTTTACTCGCTCAGAATGGCTGTGGAGGGAATGGATGGAGAAGTGCTGCTTGGCGGATTAATAGTGTTTCTCAGCAGTTAGTGGGTGCTTTGATTACAGTGTGTCTTTTTTAATGACCACTTGACTGCAGGTGGTGAAGGATGGCTTTAAAAGGTCCTTTTAAAATTACTTTCAGACTCCACAAAGATATAAAATTGTACCTTTTCCCCTTCCAGCAGAGCTCTAGCAGAGCTGTTACTTGCTTCTGGCATGTAGAACTACGTGCACCTTTTTGATTTGTCTCTTTTATCAGTCTCTTCTTGTACGTTTTTTTCCCTGTGGGCAACTAAATTGCTTTGGAGGGAGGGAGGAGGAAGATTAGCGAAAGGAGTGTTTATCCATCTTAATTAGTGCTCTGTTGACAGAAATTATTTTGAGTATTTGCTGTGCAGTAGTTACTGTTCATATAATTTTTTTTAAACTTGAATTTACATGTTTATTTCTTGGACTAAGTTATTGGTGGGACTTTAGTGCACTATTAGTGCAGCTGGCTACTGATTTCCCTTTGCCAGCAGACCCTTGGTGATTTTTTTGGTCAGTCATTTGCCCTCCATTGCCCTGCAGGGTTGCCATGGGCTGTACTTACAGAACAGACTGTGGTGGTTCAAAGCAGGAGAGCTGAGCTCTGGGAATAAGCTGGGGTCACCTGCTTTTGGAGCTCCACCAGAAGTTCAGAGCTGCAGCCCTTCATCATGACCACAGTGTGACTGTACCCAGGAGTGGCTGCAGGGAGGGCTTGGAGCAAGAAGGTGGCAGGACATGTCTGCAGAACTAAACAAGGACCCACTTTGTGTCAGGGCCTCAACCCTGTATGTTATCAGAAGGTAGAAAAGAAATTATGGACAAGAAGGACTTGAATGCTGAGCACAGCACTCCTTGTGTTCACAGGGCGTTTTTGGGAGCTTGCACTGGCACTGTCATTAATCCTCTGATACCTGTGAGAAGTTTTGTAGCAAAGCTCAGCTATTCCCTAGCTTGGAGGGGAAGTGAAATATCTAACAGGGCTTGAAGGGATTTGTGGATTTGCTTGGCTCTTGTACCCTGTAAAAAACCAACCCAGCTCTTCTAGCCCATATCCTTCTGGACTAGGCACTCAAAAACTGCTGTGGGATTCTGCAGGGGACTGACAATACAGTTCTGCAAGAGCGGTATGTGTTGAGGTATGGGATGCACTAATGTCCAGTGCTGAGCATGCTGTTGCTCATAAATATCTCCCCTTCACAAGCTAGAGATTGCATTCAGTGGAAGATTCTCTGCAAAAGCCCTTTTGTGGCATCATAGTGGTGTACAGCTGGGGACCAAAGAAAATGGAAATTCCTAATGTGATGTGATGTTGAATGCAGAGAGGTAATTTTCTACACACTCTTAGGGGAAAAGGTGTCCATGTAGTGTCATCCTGGGTATAAGTTGTCCTGGTCACTAGTGGCTGGTTTAATCTCATAGATTCATTTTTCTAACTCAAAAGAAAAATAGTACATGCCCATGGAGATAGAAGGTTGCCATCACTAATGGTTGCAGAGTGCCTTGAAGTCCTTAAGTGGAGGATACTATGAGGAATGGTCTTTAGCATTTAGCAGGTCTTTGTGGTATTGCATTAACAACTTCCAATGACAATCCCTGCCTGTCCTCTTGTCCCATCTCCTGGCTCTTTGCCTTGGATTTTTAAAGAAACGTGGCAGGACCATTTCAGTTTTGAACTGAACTTTTCAAATCTAGTGTGAAAAACCGCCTGCCTCTGTGGTTTACTGACTCCTTGGGTAACGTCCCTTTAAAGCAGCAGCTGCTGCCAAGGTCTGGACGCCGTGGTCACTAAATCATTTAGAGCTGTGCTGTAGCTGAGGGCTTCCAGCTTCGCCTTTTGTTACTGTCACACAGTGGGACCTGGAAGAGCGCCAGGGCTGCAGGCGCCTATTGTGCAGGAAAGCCGCACATCTGCAGTAGAAGACGAAAACTGGATGTCAGCTGCCTGAGCAAAACTTCTCAAAAGTGGTGTCGTAAGGCCCTGAAAGGGGGGCTGGCAGGCTTTTTCTCTTCTTCCTGGTGCAGCCGGGCTCTTCTGGCGTGTTTTGAATCCTGATCTGTGTCTGTGTTTTTAAGCTCTACCTTTCATTTTGGTGGAGGGGATGGTGGTGGTAAGAGAAGCGTGGCCAGAATCTTTATAACTGTAATAGACTGCGACAAAAGGTCTATTCACTTCTTGATGAACCAGGGATTTACGTGCATTAGTCCCCACTCTGTACGGAGAGGGGACGACTGCCCGATGAAAAGAGAAAATTCCTCTATTCTGTGCACCCCTTCTGTCACCCCCCACACCAAGTCAGTCAGTGGTGTCTGACAGGGCTGTTCAGTAATCAGGAATCTGCAAACTCTCTGCTTGGGGGAAGTGTTTCTGCACTTTGCTTTCTTGAACATTCACACAGAGCAGCAGGAGCTCCTTTATTTATTTTAGCTTTCTATTAATTTTAATTTTCAGTCCAAATGTTTGCAAACATAAATTAAGTAGGGATGGGTTTACATCACAGCCAAGATAGTTGTTAAATGAAATTTGTGTATAATGTATATATATAGTACAGAAACAGCATGCTTGTCTCATTAGTGCAGTCAGAAGTAATTGCTCTGAGTCTGAACATTTATGTTGTAGCAAAGCCCACAAGATTTAAAAAAGGTCCGTGCTGCTGGGTGCTGTATGAACTTGTGCAGCAGAGTGGAGTAAGCAAAGTGAATGAGTTTTAACACCTCTTTCAAAGTTCCAAACAAGGCTGGATTTTTTTCCTTGAGTCGAGAGAATACCTTTTTCTTAGAATGTATTTCTCTACCCATCCCACCTCCTTTTAAGTCCTCGAGGTAATCCACTGAGTCAGTCTCTTCTCCATGCTGTGAGTGGACTGAAACCATGTTCTGCCTTTCAGGGAGAGGATTCAGTTCCCACTGACCACAGCGTGTCCAAGGCTGTCTCAGGGCAGCGTGGTTATGGTGGGGACCAAGTGTGGGGCTTGGCCTGTTGCAGAGTTGCATGGGGATCTCCGTGCCTTGAGATCCTGAGCAACATTGGAAATAGCTGAAATAACTGGTGCAAAACACCTTGTGAACAGTGTGGAGGCCAAATTTGCTATAGTGCATGGTTCTGAGAGCATCTGTTGACTGGAAAGGATTATTCAAAACAGCAACATGTGTGTATGGTGTGGGGTGTAATGCAGAGGAAAACACCAACTCCTGTGGCATCCAGCCCCTTCCTGTCTGCTGGTGCTGAAGAGGTCTGACCCTTGGCGTGTGCTGCAGTCCCTTTGTGCCTGCACAAGTCTGGCAGGGGACGATAGGAAGGAGAAGTGCGGCTTTCCTTTAAAAACAAAGTGGAGGACAGGAAGGAACAGCTGGTCTGTAAGCAGCTGTCTACTGATGCAAGTGTATTTTCCATTAAGACACAATTGGGAATGATGTACCCACACTAAGGGAAAATCTGATGCTGTAGTTTATGTACATGCTTTGGGGCTGAAAAAGTGTCCTTATCCTGTCTCCATAGCACTTTGGGAGCTCCCTCATTCAGGCTCCTGCATGCTGCCAAAATATGAATGTATTTCCAGGGTCATGGGACAGACTCGAGTTCTTAATTCCTCCTGAAAACACGTTCTCCAAGCCATCTCCTTGGGCAGGCATAGAAAGAACCACGTTTTTGTTTCTTCTTTTAACATTTAAGCATAACCCTGTGCTACAGTTCATGAAGTCAAAGCTGTGAATCCCCATTCCCCTGGGGTTTTCTACTAGCTGTCTTTGGCTCTGGGATAATATGCCAGGAAAACTCTCTGGATTTATGAAACCACAGCCTGGCTGGATTATGCTAGCAGTATATTTGGAAATGCAATTGGTCTCTTGAAACCAAAAATAACAGTGCTCTATTTTTCATAGGGCTCTCATACTGCTGATACAGCTAATGATTAGAGAAGATTTGGAAAGAGTTATAGCAAATCATAAAAATAAATCTGAACTGAGGTAATAATTCAAGAGGAACCTTTGGTAAGTCTAGGCACGTCATGTTTTCCTGATTAGAGGTCACTCAGCCTGCATACTTTCTATAGTCAGTTAATTCCGTACAGCCTGCATGTTAGTGTCCTGTATCCAGTATAGCCAAACCGAAGCTTTATTTTTCAAGGGATTAAATTTTGTAGCACTCTGCCCAGTCTACTTTTATAGTTACTGACAGCTGTAGTTGAGTTTTGAAAGGTGGATTAGTCTTCACTTCGCTCTGTGCCCCAGCACAGCTCACCTGCAGTACAGATGAACGTGGCTGTGCTGGGTATTGGCAGAGACATTGCAGGAGCACTGGGGAATCCATCCAGCACAGCAGGCTCAGTGCTTGGGCTGGAGTTACTGTGATGGTATCTTGGTTGCAGACACGCTCCTGTGGTGCCTAAAACACCAGTCAGAAATCTGCTAGGGGAATGAGAAGATTAGTGCTCAAATTGGGGATAGGAGAGTCTACAGAGGGGGTTGGTTTCTAAAAGAAACAGACAAGTTTTGATCTTGAGGATCATCCTGCTACCAGCAATGGGTCTGAAGAGGCAGGAGTTCGAAGCAGCAGCCCCCATGAATTACTGCTGTGTTTATCTTTGGAATTGCTGGCCATGGAGGGAGTGTGGGATGTGCATGTTGATGGTTAATGGTGTGAGGGTCCATAGCTGATACTGGCAGCCAGGGTCTTTAGATTATGTAAATGGCCAATGCATTATTAGTGAAGCACTGTTCAATTTTTAATGCAGTACATGGAAGCATAGTGATATTACCGCCATTATTTAATTAGAAAGTTGTCTGGGCAACCATTGCAGTCCTACTTTGAATTTTTGCATGTTAATAACTGCTTTATACGAAGTTGGGAGTGCCCAGTTTTAATAACATCACATGTGTAAATACTGTTGTCTTCAGATTGCTGAGACCTTTCAGCAATACTGAGGGGAGGGAAGCAGTCTGTATACAAATGTTTAAACTTCATTCTGACCTTGTAAATCCTGTTTCCTCCCCAAGTGCAAATCTGGTGCAATGCAAACAGCAGTGCTTCAAAAATAACCCTAATTAGCAATTAGCTGCAATAAATCAAGCTTGGATGGGTGTGCTCGGTGCTGTTGAATTTGATACTATATTATGGCACAAGTTGTGTAATAGACATTTAACTGTTTTAGCTTGTAACACTGCTTTTCTCACATTAAGTAAAATATCTAAATGTCACGTGAATTTCAGCAGCAACGTAGTGGATCGTATGTACACTTCTGGTATAGTGCAGACCTGCTTTCTGCATAAGGATAACAGATAATCTTAAATTACTGTGTGCTGCTGAGGTATTGATGTCTTTATTCAATATTAATAATTATAAAGATTCAGCCATTCTGGTTTCCTTCTGAATTGCGTCAGGTTTAAATATAATGATTTCTGATAGCAGCCAGAAAAAGCTAGAGACATGAGGGGGATCTGGGGGCTAACTGGGCTTGTAAAAAGGCAAATGGTATTTTGATGATATTCTAACCAGAATGATGAGAAGTGCATTTTTGTGGCCCTGGATACATGAGTTTTCTAAGATCCTTTAGGAGTAACTGGGAACTGTTCAGCATTTTCTAACATCCCATGCTGTTTGTATGTACTGGAGAAGCAATTCTTCTCCGAAAACAACAATCAGTGCTGCTGGTTTCAAGTGTGGGAAGATGACAGTGGTCAGCAGAGCAAGCACTGAAATACCTCTTTAGCAGGAGATTTTTAAAAAGATGCTTTTAAATTCAACATTTCTATAAATGGCTTTTAGTTTTCCATAGCAGTGAAGGTTTAATGCCCCTTGTGCAGCCGTGGGGCTCTGGCGGTGACCCCGGTGGTGTGGGGGGTCTGTAAGGACGCCCAGAACTGCTCCTGGCCCCAGAGCCCCTTCCACAGGGACTTGCCCTACAGCTGCTGCCTCCGAGGAGGGGCTGTGAGTCAGCTCGCAGTGCTGCTGTGACTAATGGATGCTGCACCGGGAGATTTTCATTCCTGTGATAGCGATTTAAGGGTGGAGCTTTCTGCTTTCAGTGGTTTCCTTTTGTTTTTGTTTTCTTCTGGCTAGTTGGGACATTTGTTGCACAAGTGAGTTCTTATTTACTCACTTTGAATATGCCTTTGAAACCTTGTATTGCTGTTAAATCAATGTTTTGATAATACAAATTTGGATTTTGGGGGAGTTTGGTGTAGGTTTTGTCAAATTGAAATGTCAGTATAATCTCTAAATAGTAAATACCGTTGAATCAATATTTTTCAAAGCAGAGATATTAATAAAACTTTATATTTTGCATATATATATTTTACACAATATTTCTGTTTTGTTTGGTCCTCCTTTAAGCTAGATAAATATTGCTATTAGGCCTCTGGGTCTGGTGCTGAGATTAGGAGTCTTTTCCATCGATTCCCAATCCCACAGCTCAGTTAAAAGATTACATTGACTGGATTTATCTTTATTTAAATTTGCCACAATGTGAGCAGTGTGGCCTGGTGTTATGTTCAGGTCCTCTAAAGTGGCCATAATTCATCTTCTGACTTGGTCAGACAGTTTGCTTTCTTTTGGTTAAAAAAGTCAATATTATATTATTGTACAGGAAAAACGACAGTAGTGTCTCTTACACCTCAGTTTCTTTGAAAGAGAATGTAATTATTGGTATTAATTTAGATGGTGGATCCCTAATTTATCACTAACTGTGTTCTCAGTGTACTTTACCTAGTTCCTTTCTTGATTTTTATCTCTGCCTTACAGAATTATAATGTTGTTCTTACAGGTCATCCCCCTTCAGTTTTGGGAAGGATTGTGCCTTGCTGAAGTTGTACTGGGGCAAGAATGGTACTGTTGCATTGAAGGGGCAGAGGAAAGCAGGTGCCTGAGGTCTGATTTTGTTCGTAGTTGCAACTCTCGGTGACTTTGTTCTACTGGGTGAGGAAAAGCATTGCCTTGTGTATGATCAAGTAGCAAAAGTGACATTTTCTTTTTGTGACTGAATGAGCTTTGGGGGTGTAGCGAAAAATAGAGGTGCACTTGCAAGGAAATTGAATTTAAAAAATTCTAATTCTACATGTACAGGAGGGAAGGCTCTCTTTTGGGATGAAATTAGAAATCAGAATAACAGGTGATGATTTAAGCCATGTGCAGAGAGTGTGTGTGGCTTTTAATCTGAAATAAGTCCTTCCTCTGGGTCTGTTTCTAAGTCTTCTGTTCTTATCATACCATATTGTTTCTGCTGAGCTTCCCTGGATGTCCTCACTCTGCCGAGGCCTGCTGTGACCTTCGGGACAGGCAGCTGCTTTTAGGAGAAGCTGCTGGTGAGCTGGTGCAGGAAGTATCTGTGGTACTGACCCCACAGCGCTGCCCACTCTGCAGGGCACCAGGGTTGTGCCTGTGTGGGCTCTTACCCTCTCTTGAACCCTTCCATATATTACAGGATAGGTTTGACTGAATTCCTAACTGAAATTTTATTCTCTGCAATAACTGAGCTTTAGGATTTACACCAAACAAAGATGAGTGTTGTCTTTCTCTGCGTGTTTTCAATGTGCTGCTTGCGTGCTTTGAATTTCTATGCAAAGACCTTCTCAATGTAGTTTGAAGACAGGTAGGTTCATTTTGAACAGTGCTTTAAAGGATGCTGGCTCTGATTCAACTAACAAGTGAAATCCTTTACAACTCCAATCTTAACCTGAAATTTGTGTTGTCTTCTCCATAATCTTACTCCACTCATAACTGACTGTGTGTCATGTAGTAGCAAAGATGCTGATAGTGTTGTCAGCACCAGCTGTCCCTCTTTGCAGCCGTTTCTTGTACTGAATTATTTACTACTGGGATTTATGCTGTGTATATAGTGTAAAAGTTTTATCACAGCAATTGTGCATGTAAACTAGTACTGGGTACAGAGATGGTCTCCAAAGTGTTAGAGGAATGCTGAAGGGAAGGACTTCAGTTTAATTGGTTTTATCTGTGGCTGCAGATTTATTCATTCTTCTCTTTATCTGTAGCTTTACAAATAGTCATTCTCCATAATTTGACACATTATATGGCTCAGTAATTATGTTCTAATTACGGAATCCCTTAACTGCAAGGTATAGTTCCACAGAAGGTTTAGGTCTTTTATTAACTGTAGGCACATTTCCATGGGATCTTTTTTCAAAGGAATGTAAGGGTTCCCAATACTGGAAAACTTTAGATTCATACTGTGACTCTCATTGTTCAGACAGTGAGACACGAGTGAGTAACGAAGGGAAGAATGAAAGGACTGAAGGGCAGCTGTTAGCCAAAAGTCTTAGGTTAGTCCTTCAGTGCAGCCAGCAAGAATCACAGTACTTAAACTCTAGCTGAACTTGTACAGGGGAGGGTGTCTGACTCATAAATTTACAGCATGATACATTGAAATGTAAGTAGATTATTTAAGTAGTTTAATGTACCCATGAGTAGTGTCTTTTTTGATGACTTCTCTGGGTATCTTTAAATCAAGAAAGCACTAAAGTGCATCCATTAGGTGGCTGTTGCAATAGTTCAGGACTTCTCTACAGTGAAAGTCAGCAGATGACTTTTTTTGAATTTAAAAAAATCCAATTTATTAAAGGCTTAAAATGTAGTGAGTTGGGAGTGTCCCTGAAGTGTGGTCACCGTTCCTGCTGCGGGGAGTATCTGCAGTGCTTTTGTTGTAGCTTTGGAGCCCACTGTTCACCGATGCTTTCCTGGGTAAGGGCCTCACATTGTCTTACTAAAGGTGCTCAATTAGAGCTGCCTCCCTTCTCTTTGTACAGATTATTTCCTGTAATCTGTTGATTTAATGTTCATCTAGGAGACAATCTTTTTTGTCCTTCCCCTGGGCAGTTGTCTGGCCAGACTGAGAGTGCTTGAAGACATCAGCACTGTGTAGTAGGGCCAGAGGTGCCTGCTGGGTTAGGTCATTTCTAAGGAGTTTGAAAATATTAGAAAATGTACAAACCAGCAGTGTTATGTGCTTTGCCAAAGCAAGCATTTGTTGGTTGCCAGCTATTCCCTGCTGTATTAGAAATCTTCAGGGAAGAAATCCTTGCTCCTCTGCCCTTCTCAAAAAGGGCTGCATTATCTGATATTATAAAAAATAATATATTGCAGAGCTTAATACTTTTCTAAAGTATATTTCCTAAAGATGTGTTCCAGTTTTATTGTAATGTAACATCTTGGATCTATCAAGACCTGGAATTGTTATGAGATGCTGGACACGTTCCCAACCGTGTAATTTGATGCTGTTTTGTTTGACAAACAAGAATATGTAGCTTGCAGTTGCCACGGTGTGAGTGGTAAGTGATAAATCCACAGGTGTGCTGCTTAGCTGGGGACTGCTGGATTGTTTCCAGTAATTTTCAGAGTATGTGGAGGTGGTGGTGCAAGGCAGACTTTCAAATCTGGTTTTTGGGGCTATGGGACTTGGTTGGAGGCAGGAGAGAAAGAGCAGAGGAAAACCCTTCCTGCCCTTCCTGTGTGTGTGCATAGAGGCTGGAAAGCCAGCTACATCTTTTCACCTTTGTGGGAGTTACTTTTTTTGTCACAAAAGAGATAATTATCACTTTTTGTTTAGCTGTTTATATAAATTTCTAATAAGTGCACTGCCTTTAATTTTAGAGAGGGATGAGGGAGGTTTGTTTTCTTGTGCTTGTGCCTAAGAATTGCACTGCCTTCAGCTTTAGAGAGGAATCAGGGATGTTTGTTTTCTTGTACTTGAGCCATGCTGAATGGGCATCAAAAATAGCTTCAGAAGGTGCTTAGGACAAGGTGAAGGCAGGTACGTACAGAGCCTTGTGTGTGTGCCTGCACAAACTCAGGATATTTCCCAAGTGTGTTCGTCAGGGTAATCTTTTAAAAAGAATGGTGGGAAGATTTATTTATCCAGTAGTCTTCAGCCAGAGGCGCTCAGAGATTGGTGTCACATCCTCCTTACATAAAGGGTCCATGAAGAAATAGGAGATCATGGGTAATAAATATCCTTCTCTGCTGGAGGAGTTCCAGTTCAGAGGTGGACTGTCCTTTAGTTACCAAAATTGATGTGGAGAGCCCTTTATCCAGTCGGGGTTGGATGGTAGATATTATTTCTGTCTAAAATTCTGAGAAGGGGCTGTCCTGAGGAAGAGTCTGTTATTGCCTTCCTTGTTAACAGGAATTGTGCTTTACTACCAGTGGGCAGAATTTGGCTCTTTGGAGATGTCCTATTAAATGCTTTAGGGAATAGGCCGTACATGATGTGTTCATTTCCTTAGTATAATTCCCTATCACCAATGCCATTAAATGCACCATTACCAGCCATCTTATGTAAATGATTTTTCCAGTCTCTTCTCTTAGCTCAAAATACCCTTTTGGAGGGCTCTTGATTAGTTGAACTCAATTTGCTCAAAGGTTAGCATGTTAAATTGGTATTTGGTTTTCATTAACCTGTGGAGTAATATCTTGTCATTAGGAAAGGCCTTTTGCGGGGTCTCCATCATCATTCATTTCTTGTAGCCAAGTGCTTTGCCTTTTCTTTTCTATCCATTTCACTCTGTAAAGGATGCTACTGTAAAAAAGCAGCTTGTCCTTTGTATTACATAAGAAAAAACTCTGTGGCAGGATGTTGACCCAGAAGCGTTCTGTGTAGTGGGCAGTTAGCAAGAGTATCTGCTTCATTCTGGAATTTTTTTAGTTAGTCTTCAATTAGGTTTTGTCGAGGTGTTACTGTTACAGTTTCTTAAGAGAGTATTTATTGCTTTGCTGACTGAGGCACCATTGAGTGATCAAAAATTAACAGTATAAGGAAATAACTCTGGGAAACAGGTGACTTTCTGCAGTGGCAGACTTTCAAGAGACACAGATTAGGAAATCTAAAATGTGCTGCAAAGGAAGGTTTGGGTTGTTTTTTTTTTTCCTTCCTAAATAATGACAGCTTGCCTGAATATCTGCAGGAAGGGATGTAAAGGCAGGGGTCTAAACATATGGTTGCAGTAGATTTCTGAATAATGCTTGGGCTATCTATTACCCTGTAATTGCTACCTATCAAAGCTGTGCTGCATTAATATGACTGATATCCGAGGTGGTTCAGGCGTCCCCTGCTCCTGTTCTGCCCAATGCCTCATTCTGAAGTACAATCATGTTCCTTCCTCCTGATGCATCTCTCTCCCTCGTACCAAATTGATAAAAGCAGCATATTTGAACATAAATAAAATTAATGGAGCAATAAAACAAAAGAAATTGTATTCTACTAAATCCTCTCTGTTTGCTTTGCTTAAAAAAACAATACGTTACACCAGGGATGAAGGAAAGCAGCACACGACAAGCTCTGAATCAAGTGAGTTTCTTATGTGCTTTCCATCTCAAAATTGAGGGAAGCATCCACACAAATAGTTGCTATAAGAAAGCAAACCCAGCAATTAATTTTTGGTGCCTAAGACCAACAGTAGAATATGGAGTGAGATTTTCTTCCAATGCTGAACAAAAGTCAAAATTGTTGAAGAGGAAAGATAGAAGGTTCCTGTCCTCGTGGAAAATGGGAATAATTTTTGTCTTGTAGGCTAGAGTTGCATCCTGCTTGTGGTGTATTACTTTTATCAGCTCACCAGTTCTGGTTGCAGAAACTGTTTGAGTTTTGCATAGCAAAAGTATGTAATATTAAGAGTATGATTTTAAAAGAAAAAGTTTTTAAAGTAATACTGCTTGTAGAAAGATGTGACATTGGGCAATTCCCCCCCCCCCCCCCCATTTATTCATTTTATTTGTAATTTCACAATTGCAGTGTGTGCTTCTAGAGTTGCAGCAGGAATCATATTTTAGCTGAAATGCTGCAGGTTTGTGTCATGTCTTAATGCAAACTTGGTGACCAAAGTGAGTTCAGGAGTGGCCATATGGCATCTCTAAGATGACACTGAGAACTCTATTCTTCTGCCTGCCTGCAAAGACCTGAATGTGCTAAGGTAGAAGGAGGGAATACAGATTTTTCAGAGCTTCTTCCTAAGAAGAAACGGCAGCTGTCCCCCAAGAGAGGGCTCAGATGGGTCATCCCCATCCTCACCCCCCTCTCAGGAGGCTGCAGGCCTCGAGCTGCTCCTGGCAGTGCTTAGTGGGAGGAATTGAGACCCATGCACTTCAGGTTTTTATCTGGTTAAGTAGCAATTTGAGTGCTTTAGGAGTCTGAATTTTCTGTGCAAAGCTTTGCAGCATTAAAAATTACAGGAACAATAGAAAAAACGTAAAAAACAAAACTCATGCTTACTTTACAAAAAAAACCAGGAACAGAAACAACCCGATCTATTGTGCTTCGTTAAGCAGGGATTTAAAAATTCCCTTAATGATTTATTTAATTTCATTTACCAAATTTTTGTTGGGTTTTTTTGTTGATTTTTTAAAGTTAAATTAAAAAAGTTTGTTGTTACACTTGAATAATAGCAAAAGAAAGAAAGTAGAACCTGATTAAAATGCAAATTTTAAAGGAATGTTGCTTTACAAAAAGAATCAAATTTTGGTTCTGAGGTGTCACAGTAGTAGAATCACATGGTTTATGAATGATGTATATTAGAACTTTGTTTATAAACAAAGTTAGGTTCGTTTAAGTGGAAAAAAATATTGCTGACGCTTGTGACCTAATGTAGGTGAAGGTTTAAGGCATCCGTTTTAGCTTTTGCTTTCTAATCTTGCTTGTAATTGCTTGTTCTGCATTTGCCCTTTCACTCCTAAGAGAGGTTTCACTTTTCCCTTGCCAGTAGCAGTTGAAGCTGCAGAGTTTGCCTTGTGTGTGGCACAGGGCTCGTGCTGTCTGCATTCAGCAGTTTCAGCCTTTCTGCTGAGGCTGGGAAAGCAGTTTGTTCCCAGCTCACCTGCAAAAACACCAGAGATGACGAGGATGCTCCCCACCACCACCCCAAACCTGCGCTAATAAAAGGGCTTGGAAAGCTGCCTTGTTCCCCTCTGGAAGGAGCCCGAAGTGGAGCTCTGAGTTTCCTCAGCCTTAATCAGTTTGAAGCAAGATGTCATAAAGTAATTGTGCTCAGCTTAGAGGAATTGCCTGGGATTGTTTCAGGCCAAACTGTCAAGAGGGAAGAGTGGAGCAGTAGCTTATTGAATCTAAAGCCTGAGCTCACCTTTGATATGTCTACATTCCAGTTGAAAGAGCCCTTAAAATCGCTTTCTTTCGTGCCTCTCAGCAGCGCTCTGTGGGCAAATACATTCTTTCAGAGAGTTTGCTTAGGGATGGCAATGCGTGCTTTTTATGAATAAGGCACTTTTCTCAGCTGCGTGGCTCTGTCCCGTGTCGGGCTGGTTGCAGAAGCCCAGACGGCTGCGTCATCCCGGCCGTGTGGCAGAGAGCACGGCGAGGAGCGGGTCCCTGAACGGGGCTCCTGGCTTCTCCAGTAACCCAAATAGCACAGACTGCATGGGAGTCTTCAGGGAGGGGTGGGGGGAAATGTCACATGGAAAATAATTTGCAGAGTAGACACCGTGCGTCAGTTTTTCCTATTGCCACGCTCCAAATTTTCTGGTCTTTGGGTGTGTTTTGTGTTGGTTTTTTTGATTTTTAACATTGCCTTTTGAGAACGCAGGGCTTCCTCTGGCTGAGCACTCAGGCTAGGTCAGCTAAAAGAAAATCAATTGCTAACTATTAGGCCGAATGATATTAATATGTGTTTAGATGAATCTGTCTTGCCTGTCCAGCAAGGAAGGCATCCTTGGTTGCCAGTGGAAATAGGGCCTTTCCTGCTGTTTCCCCACCAAGCTCAGGTGCTGCAGCCCGTTGGGAAACGCTGGGCAAATAATGCTGATCCTGGGTCGAGTGGGATTCCCCTGATTCCACCCTTAGCTGTTGGGAAATGTGATTAATTTCTGGTAGAGCAACAGAGGGAGCGGGACATGTGGGTGCTGACAGCAAGTGGAGGGTGCGGGGTGCAGGCAAAACTTGGCAGGTATCCTAGAGAATTGAGAGTGCAGATTGAGATAGGGAGCCCTTAGAACAACGGGTTTGTCACTCTTTAGCTTCCCTTGGAAGAAGATGTACTGGCTCTTGTCTGCTTCTATTGGTTTTATTATCCTTTAAATCACTTTTGGAAAGGCAGAATAAAAACTAACTTAAGAGCAGTCAGGAAAATGAAGCGAAATAGTTGCAGGCTTAAGCTTTCAGCAGCAACAGCTGGCACAGGCACATCTCCTGGCAGGTGATATCTTGACTTGGAAAAGCACGTGTCACTTCTGGTTGAGGTTGTGTCAGGATCCCAGGACAAATCCTGAAATTTTGAACCCTGCAGAAGTTCCTCTGATGCCAGAGCTGAGCTGGGCAGGATCATGTTGGAACAGCTCTGTCTATTTCTTTCCCCCAGGGCACTGTTTTCATCTCTGCCCTATCCCTGAAAGGGAGAAACCTGATTTGTTTCCCTGCCTCTTTGGAAGAAGAGGGAATGTGGGCTGTGTGGGAGATGGCCAGGTGAGAAGAAAAGGGCTTGGTACAAAACAGTGGAAGGGACCATGCTTCCATTTCAGTGGCAGCAGAGCTGCTTATCTGTCACTGTGCTCCTGTGTCTGTCGCCCCTTGTGACTGAAATTATTTCAGCCACTTGATGCGGAGTAAGAGTGGATTTCCCCTTTGCTACATGTTTTTAGTGCTGAGCTGTGATTTTGCCATATTGTATTTGGTGGCACATTGTTGTGCTCGATATGTGCGTAGGAATCAGCACGTGAAGGTTTGCTTTCAACCCCAAAAACGCTTGGGATAGTCGACAAGTGTGTTTGCTGTTCAGCAATGAAATGTGATAGGAAATGATACAGATCTGGTGTTTTCAGAGCAGTATGTACAGGTGAGGCTTATAAATACTCCTGGAGAGGAAATTAAGTGCCTGATTCCTTTGGGACTTTCCTGTGGGTTAGTTGTATGGCTTTAAGTATATCGGTGCATTTAGTGGTGCAAACTCTGTGGGACCCACGTGTGTTTGGTGTGCACATGGCAGTGTCACTGTCGAGTACCTTGTCGCTTACTCCGTGCTCAGCAATGTAAGTTTTAGTAGCAAATTCCACTATATTATACCAGACTTAGACTTTGCCAAAACCGCGTATGCCAGACTTGATTGAAAATTGGAATTTAAAAAGTTGTAAAACCTGATCATTCGTGTTTAAGACTTTCCTGTTTTGCACAGCTCTTTCATCCTCCTAAAACTGGTCTCTCAACCATGACACCTTCCCAAGCCTTCCAGGTCAGAGCTTCCCTCCTCCAAAGCTCTGGGTTTTGTTCCTTCCAGGCAGCAGTGGGGATGGTGTTTCTTCCATGCGCATCTGGAAGGAACATTTTAGCCTTTTTGGTCTAGAGTCTGTGGATAATTATCAAGGATCCATTGAGAGTTGACTAAAAAACCCAAATTTGTGTGCCCTGTAGAGCAGTGGATGTGTGTGAAAATTCTTTAGATGTCCACTGGCAAGAGGCCACACTTTGAAAAGACTGTAAGTGATTTCTTTATTAATCGATAACACTCTATTTTTATTTTCATTTTTTTCAAGATTTTTGGGCAAAAGTGAAGGAACGTGAAATATGCTGAGTTAGGAATTGAATAACCCCCTGCCCTCACATGTGCACTCTGCTACAGATTGAAACTGATCCCACAGTGCTATTTGTATTTTATATGTGTGTTCATTTCTTCTTTTTACATTGACCAAAAAAGAATCTTTCATGGGAGTATAGCGAATTTATTTTAAATGATGTATTATTTACACAGTGGTAATGGCTTCTTTGTAAAGATGTCTTTTGAAACTTTTTTGTATGCATATTGTCATTTAAATTCACACACAGAGACTATTTAAAATGTGTATTACGGTGTACATGTGTATTTAGAGGCTTGTGTATATTATTTTATCCTAATGGGTAATCCATCTTTTCACTGTGTATTTAGGGACACTTAAATCCATGGATTATTCAGCAGTTGAGCATGCACATTAGCTTTGTAAGCTGAAATTCAGATGAAATGTTACTGCATTTAAAAAGAAAAACCCACCCAAAAAAATGAGGAGTAAATTAGCTTTCGTTGCACTGCTCCTGGGGAGGAGAACCCTCTAAGAATCAGTCCACGTATATTTTGTACCAGAAGGTATTGCCTCTATGTCAGGGAAAATAAATGAAGAGGAAACCCTCCCAGTAAAAAGTAGTGCTCTTACTCCTCTCGTGTCTTGTATTTGCATTCCCTTCGACTTCCAGACTAACAGCGAGGAACCGAAACAGTTTAAATTTAAGATTCCTCTTAATTTTTGGCAGTAGTTCTGCCTACTAAAGCAGAGTAGTGTTTTCTTTGTCAAAGCTGCTGTCATTTGAAGTAGTGGGAATTGGCAGTTTTGGAAGACTCCTTTATGAAGACTTAATTTTCAGGCTTCAACCTGGTCATCTCTGGGATGGAGAAATACCACTGACAAGCTTAGTTCTGGTCTCCTTTTGCATGTGTTTTCACTGAGGCCATGAAGAAACAGGTTAAGGCTGGCTTGCTTTTTTCTTTCTTTTTCTTGTTTTTTCCAGCAGCCTGCAAACCCAGAACTGCTAACACTTTGTGGAAAGCTTTGCTGTCTAGAAAAAATAAAAATTCTGCTTTCTCTCCATTGCTTGTTTATTTCCATGAGTGCTAACCTGAAAACAGAATCTTTCTCTATGGAGAACTTGTGTGGTTTTGGGGCGGTCTTGAAGTGTAGATAGTGATCAGTGCTGCTTGTTCTTCAAGGAACACAAAGCAGCAGCTTCCAGGTAACACCGAGCTGAGAACTTGTTCATCTTTTAAAAAGCAAATCTTCGGATTTGGGGTGGGTCAGGCTGATGAAACAGGAGCGTACAGGCAGGGAAACAGACTCCAGCAGCTTGTGAGGCTCCTTGCCTTGCTCGTTGATCCTTGGCACAGAGGAGTAGTGTGTCCTCAGGACACTGCCTCCCACCTGAGGAGCTGCTTGCTCTAGGCTTTCAGTGGTTTGGTTGGGTTTTTTTTAAGGATGCTAATCCATGAAAAACCAAGACAGCTGCAACTGGATTCAGGACTGGAGAGGTGGCTGTAATACACTGGGTTTTTTTCTTAAAAGAACTGTGACTATTTTTGCTCTGAAGTCCCTTCAAAAATTCTGTGGATGTACAAAAGCTGGTAAGCAGCTAAAGGAAGTGGAGTATAGAAACTCCCTGTGTTCAGTTGTGGTAGCAAACAGTCTGTCAGCTGCGTGCAGGTGCAAAGGAGCATCTCCCAAGCCTTGGACAGCAGCCTCTGAGCATCGCCTGCAATCCTGCTAAAATCAACTCTTTGATATGCAAAAAGGAAAGGGATTGGATTCAGCCATCCGAGACAAGGCAGCCCAGGCAGAGAAAGCACAAGCGTGTCCCGAAGAATGAGCCACTTGTACCTACTGGAGTCAAGCAAGCAGATGTCTTTCTGCTCTCTTGTACTCCACAAATATGGTATTTGCTGCTGTATAAGCAGCTATGCAAGCCAGTTGCTGGAGAATCTTTTCATCAAATGGCACAAAACTGATAATCAGCACAGTCTATTTCAAGGTGGAGGAGGGCATGCAGCAGAAAAAAAAGCAAAGCAGTAGCTTTTACTAAGTCTACAGATGTTGGACGTGACCTCAGCCAAAGTTTGTGTTGGCCCTCTGGGGAATTGCAGTTGGTGCCATCTGAAACATTGGAACTTGGGTCTGTGTCTTTTTTGTTTTTTTCTTTTTTTCCCCCCTTTTTTCCCCTGGAATATTATTTTTATTATCTTCCTGACTATGCAGTTTTCTGGTAATCGGGTGCATGCAGAGTTTCTGTTGGTGACAGCAGAAGGACTGCTATCATAAAAATATTTTTCAGCTCTAGGCTGGTACCATTAGTCTCCTGTGAACCGTGGATAGAACAGGCCAGAGCATCAGTCCTGCTGGTAGGAGCAAATGCCATTCCCTGGGAGTCTCTTTTGCTGCAAGTAGCTGAGCTTGGTGAAGGGAACACCCAAACTAAAAGTCACCGTTCTGCTCTTTTGATTTTTGATATAAACACTGTAATTAACTTTTGATCACCATCAATTTTCATGTGCCTAATTCCATGGAAATGCTAATGTAGGATAGCAAAGGCACAGACATTTATCAGCTCTCAACCAAGTAATGTAGGGGTGTCTGTTCTGCCAAGTGCATTAGGTTTTTGATACCAATGTATTATTTACCATTTCCCCAAATATCTCATAAAACAGTGGTGAGTGAAGAGACTGCAATATCGAAGCATGAAGTGTGAAGCTTTTAACTGTCTTTAATGGGTCATTTTGAGGGCTTTCTCCAAACCTCAGCTGTTCTAAATTAAGTACTGTTAGGTAGATGTTACAGAATTTGCCTTCTGCATGAAGAGAGGGAATTTTTCCACCCCCACTTTTCAGCCTACTATTACTGCTACAAGAGGCTTGTCATCCTACACTTCTTAAGGAAGCCAGATTTTTGGCTTGGGTTCAAACATATGTTTCTCTGCTGCTGCCTTGTGTGCTCTCTGATCTGCCATTGGAAACCAGTTTCAAGCGATGCTCTTCCCCAGATTTCCTTCCCCCACTCCTGAAATGTTGTAAGCATCTATGAAGTACGATTGGTGGATTGACAAGAAAATTCACGTCTCCTCAGAAGACTGAACTTTATTGTTCTATGGCCACTTTATAGATTTTTCAGTCTGTTTAAAATAAGTATTAAAAAAATCTATAGCAAAGTTATCCCAGACATCAGGAACCTGTACTAAAAAAGAAAGGCACTCTATTTATTAATAGCAGTATTGTTAGTATTGTTTAAATATTTAATGGAGAAATTATAGACTGTTCATTGGCTGCAGTGCAGGAGTTTCAAGGACCTGAATTCCCATGTTAGCAATTTGTACGGGTCTGTGGTGCTTTCTAGTCTGTGTGAATGTGACCTGCATCTAAATGAAAGCAGCTGGTGGAGGCATGAAGTGCAAAGCATGATGTTTAAACACATAAAGGCTGGCTGCTCCCGTGGGCAGGCAGTGTCCTGGGACCTTTGCCTTCTCAGCTTTTGCAAGTTTTAATAGCCAGTTCGTGGGAGTAGCTAAAGCAGCAGATGCTTTGTCCTCTGAATTTGTAACCGGGCCATCCTCAGATTGTTTCAGCCTGCAATGAAGTGTCAGTGAAAGGATGCTCAGTGGGGTTACTGGATGTGTGTTTTAAAAAGTACTTCTATATGGAGCAAAAAATGTAAAGAAAAGTCTCAAATTTGGGCCATGGGTATGTAAGAGGAGGCTTAAATCCTGTGCCAACTGTCTGAGGCATAAGGGAAAGAGTAGTTAGTGCTTTCTATTCATCCAGTTAGGAAGTGCTAGAGGACTTTAGCAGCTGCTTAATTGTGTGAAGTCAGGGTTTATTATAAGATTTGGGCAGTCCTTTGTTCTAGGTTTGGTGCAGGTAATTTCAAATACTGCATTAAAGAAGAAAAAAGGCCTCTGCAGAGTCCCAATGCTCTGTGGGTGTTTTTCCTTTGTAAATTACCAACTTTTAGAATCTCTCTCTATGCAGATAAATAAACCTGCTGCTTCTGCCTACCAGTCAGTTCCTGCACTCCGGTGGGTGCTGCTGGGGTTCTAATGCTGCCCATCAGTCTCAGGTTTGAGACAGGGCTTAGCCAAGCTGGCATTTGGCTGCCAGCCCTGCAAACCCTGCCAAACCTGGCCCTCAGGCCCATTGGGTTTGATGCTCTTGCTCCCCAGTGGTGATAAACTCCTCTAGCGCGGGCTCTGCACCACAGTAATTGCAGAGGACTTGAGTCACTGACTGAGCTCATGGTGACTTTACTGAGACACTTCTCACCCTACTTTCTCTAGTCCTGAATCTGCACCTTTAAGGAGGAAGCAGCAGTCAAACAAACAAAAGCAAAAATTCAAGAAAGAGCGAGTTAAAACTCAGCAGTTTTATATCTAGGTATTCTCCCAAGTTTTGGGACTACAGAGAGATGTTGGGTCACCTCTGGCAGCTTTTAGGGGATTTGTTGCAGAAATCAGAAGAACATACCCGCTTCTGCTCTAGCATATATTTACCAATCTGCAGAGCTCCCTGGAGCCTCTGCCATACCTGTTCTGGGCATCACCTCTCTGTTCCTACCTGCAAGCTGCTAGCAGGTGCATCACAGCTTCATCTTCCTGTTACGGCTCAAACAGCAGCAAGCATTTCTGCCAGAAGGAGACATTTTCACGTATTTATTTATTCAAGGTTAGGGTTTCCAAGAAGGCACGTAAGCATACAATAATGGATGTAGGCACATGGATGCATTTTCATAAAGGCTTCAGAAAGACTTTTATAAGTAGATGTTGAATGACAGCTGCGTGCTTTGTTTGCAAGTTTTTGAGAAACGCTGGAAGAAAATATTTAGATCCGGTTTGGTTTTCTGGGGGTTTGTTTGTTTTTCGAAGGGGTATGGTTTGTATTCTTCGATTCACAAGGTTTGTTCATAAAGGGATACTTTTTCCACAGTATTTGAAATTCTCACAACAGAGGGAGAAAAGCTTCAGTTAGCCTTTTAGCTTTCCATTCAAGTAAACAATAGTGGGCATAGCCAAAAATCTTGCTAACAGGCAAAAGCCTGTTTCTACTGATGCTGATACAAATAAAGTTAATTATACCAAAGAGTCAAGGGTGTACATTTACTCCAAATCTCTGTTTGACAGCTCTCAGACTGTGACTGGAGGTGTTACTTGCAAATACAGCCCTGCTGTCCAGGGGCCCCTGCAGATAAAGGGGTTTCACTTACCCTCTTTTGACCATCATTTCCCTCCTTTTTATCTTCTTTTGGCTGTTGTTCTCTGTGGCTGCAGGGGTGCGTGTGCGCTTTGATTTAAAGGAGAATTTTTGAAAGAAATAATGATAAATATTTTCCAAATTATGTCAAAATCTGATACATTTTTCATCAGCCTGACATTTCAGGATAGAAACAGGATGGAAACATTGTGCTTCACCAGGATCATCACAATGATCTATGTAATGTTGTCCTTACCCTGAAATGCCTCATGTGCCAGATGATGCACTTTCATGCTTAGATAAATTTTCCAAAACCTTAAGTTTTCCTGTTTTGAAGGAAAAGTAGTAACAAATTGATTGGAAAGAACAGCATAAAGAAATACCCATTAAAAAATTCCATGGTCTCTCAGTCCCAGGAGTGAGTGTGGGCAGGGCCTTGGCAACTTTTTCTTTGGCAGCGGCTTCCCACAAGCGTCTTGGGGCAGTGGCCTGTCAGGGTTCCAGAGGCAGCAGCAGCTCTGGGCCATTGCTCACAGTGCAGGGAAGGCTTTGCAGGAAGGGAAGAAAGCTTGAGCAGCTTTCAAGTCCTCAGCACTAAGGAGACATGGTTGTTATAGAGGAAAACTGTTGGGGTTTCCTTTGTACCTTTGGTTTAAAATTGAGGGCTAATTTAAGTGTAGCTTCCAGAAAGTTGAAAGGCTTTGTGGTTGGAAATGTAGATCAGTAGGAAAATGGAAAGGACTTGCTCAGGAACCAAAGCTCTTGACTCTGACAAACCCTTGTCTTTTTGTTCCATTGACCCTCTCCAGACTAAATACTAATGTTTCTTCCAAGTGCTCCTCCTGCCCTGACCTTTCTGCCTGTGCTGATGAAACACTGTCCAGGTCCTTCTCATCTCTTGATGGCTTCAAGCCTCTCATTGCTGACCTCTTATAGATTTTATACCTTTCCTTTCTCTGCTCTGCCTGCACAATTGTTCAAGATGCAATTTAGACATAATCTCTCAGGCTTATCTCTGGCTGTGCCATCCCTGGTGTTGCTGCGTTAGATTAAAATGAGGAAGGGGACCAGCTTCAGAATTAGTGAGTGTGAGTAGTGGACAAGAGGTTTGTCCTAGAAAAGTCTGTATTTGCCAAGTGGGGAGATCCCAGCCAAATCACTTATTTATTCATTCTTCTGTTCCCCAGCCTGCCTTGGCTGCAGGTGTTCTGATATCAAAAGGGCTGGTTACTCTACTGGTGGCAGTACATGTTTGCTTTATCTTTAACCTGACAAGCCATTTGTGCTCCAGGGCATGTGTAAGAAGAATTAAATGCAAACAGTCAGAGTCCTCTGCAGGTTAGAGACAAGAAAGATAGTGCAAAGGGATTAAGGATTAAAGGGAGAACAGCCATAAGCAGGATAGAAGGTTCATTTATGCACTTGGCTCCAACTAGATAAATATTTATGAGCAAAGGGAATGGATGGTTGTAAGAATTTCTGGCGTTTGTATAAGCAGGGCAAATATAAAATTCTTGAAGATTTTGGCACTATTGACGTTCAGAGATTATTTTTTTTCTAGCAGTTTGAAGGAGTTAGGAGCACAGATCCCGTTAAAAGCTCCCATTAGCTAGATATTTATGACCACTCCAATTCTCTTCAAAAGTTTGAAAAGATTGTATTTCTCAGTTGAGCTGTACTTGATCTGCTTTTGGTACTCTTTTCACTTGCTTCTGTTCAGAGTAAGTTTTCTATTCATGGGTTTTCCCTGTGCTATGAAGATAATACTCTCACCATACAGTATAATTTTCAATTTATTGTGCAGATTTCAATTTATTGTGGATCTACACAATAAAGTAGTATGACGTGAGAGGGACTCTTTGACCTGGGTTTTTTTGTGGGGTTTTTTCTTGTTTTGAAACAAATGAACAATAAAAAGACATTGAAGGGAGTGGGAAGTCTGTTGGCGATGGAGATGAAGGGAGGATTCTTTGAAAATGAAATGATGACACTAGGCCAAATTCCAGCAAAGTTTCAGGGAGACACTTGCAGGGAGATGAGGCTTGTTAATTGTTTGCCTTGAAGTATTGAATGATTAAGAGAGAGAATGCTTGCCCTTAATGATTTGATGCTTTGGCTACTTGACTGGCAGCAGTCATTTGTGCAGTCTCAAGGGTCTAGGTTGGGTTTAACCTGCCAACTTTTGCTAGACAGGATAAAGGCGTTACACTGACTTGGCTAAAGACATGGGCAAGCATGAAGAAAGTTCATTTATATAATTTTTGTGATAATTCTTATGAATATATTCAGTACCTCATTTTGCAGGGATGAGTGAAATCATAATTGCAGGAGTGTTTAAACAAAAACTTTGCATGGGGAAGACATGAAGTTGTGGCACTTTCAGAGCTGTTACTGCAGCTAGAAGGAAAACGAGGAGCTTTGCCTGGTCTATGTTGCAGACTCACTTCAAGAAGTCCTTGTGGTTGTTCCTGCCAGGCAGGATAAGGGGCTTGTCAGTTCTAGTGACATGAAAGCCACAGAAAAATGACACGACCAAATTTGCCAAGTACTTTCCTTGGTGGGCAGAATGTAAGGAGGACAAATCCCTGGTGAGCATGCAAGCTGCTTGCAGAGCTGTGTGGGACTGACAGGAGAGAGTTGTCAGCTTCTCCCGGGCTGGATGTTTTAGGAAAGCTCCCAGTCCCTGCCTGCCCAGGCTCCCTGCCTTACTCCAGGCTATTCCTGCCAAGTACAAGGAAAAGCAACACCTTCCTTCAACCTTGGGATGTGCTCAGTGCTGGGGGATAAGGTGCTATTCAGGCTCTCATTGCTGTGTAATATGCAGTGTTGCCCATGAAACTGCCATTTTACATTGATTTCCTACACCTCTGCATGAATTTATCATTAACAGCTTTATCATGCTGTTCTTATGAGAAATTCCAGATTGTCGCCCCTAGGAAGTTTATCCAGGGCTATCTTTATAGCTCTTTGGGAAGTGGGAAGAGGAATCTGAGCGTGGATTTAATGTCTTTAGATGTGGGGATTTAGAGACACCTGTTCTGCAGCTAATCTTAGGTTTTCTTTGCACTTAAATTTAATTCTTTGCCTTTTATTTTCATCCTAAGTCCAGAATCTCAGCACTGACAAGGACCAGAAAGTCATAACCTCACTATTTTGCAGGTGAAGTTGCTTTTGTTGTCACTGGTGTTACTGATTCATTAAAGGACAAACCCCACTAAGATGAAGGATGTGCCTCATTCCTGAGTTGTCCCTGTCTTTGTGTGCATGTGAGACTTCACAGCAGACCTGAAATCCTTTTAAAAATGTGTCACTAGTGTGGAAAGTAGGCATCTTTCTTTGTGGCACACAGAGGCAGCAAAAATGTTTCACTTTTTTCCTTGCACTGGCTTTTTAGCAGCATTTAAAGTATGTGGTTTCCAGATCTTAGAGCTGGAGTGGCTCAAGATCAGAGTTATTTGAGAGATTAAGGTACGTGTGATTTTATGCCATCAGGAGCACTTCTTAAAGAACAGAATTGGCTTTGATTGAGAACAAGCAGCAATGTAAGAACAAATGGCAGAACTTTGCACTGACTTCTGCATGTGCAAGCATGGTGGTGCTGCTGGGAGGACAGCAGCGGCAGGCACTGCTGTCATGAGGATGAAGATTTAGACCCAGAGGATTCAGCTATGTATGTTTAGATATTATTTAGATGCATTCCTTGCATCCCTTTGTCATGCTTGCTTGTCCATCAGGGACTTATCTCCAGCAGGGCTTGTAGAAACATGATGTTGGCTGTGGTTGTGGCTTTTCAAAGAGACTGCAGAGCAGCAGAAAGAGTTTGCAATTGCGATATTTTGATACAGAGAAATCTATTTTAAGCACAAAAATGGGGAGTGTGAAGTCTGGTGGCAAGTGGGAGCTCCTGGCTGGTTTCCTGATACATGTTTTTTTTGTGGAGAAGAGGAAGGAGGGGAGTGCATTTCATCACTGGGCGTGACCATCTAGCCTGGATGACCTCCTGTTCCAATCCTCTAGGATTTAGAAGAAGCTATGCAATAACCACACAAAATAACTTGTGCTGTTATGGATCAGCAAGCTCACTCTCAAAATACTTTCTTTTCTTCAAGTGGAGCTGCAGAGCGTGGTTGTCCTGTGCAGCTGCCGTGGATGGATGAGGCTGGGAGCTCGTGGTGGAGTTGGCTGAGCTCTGGCTGGGGCTGCTCGCACTGAGCAAGGAATGGGACACATCTTGCACAGCCTCCTACTCCTCTGGAGAGCCTTGTTCTCATTGCACTTAAATCTCCTCCCATTACAGATAATCTAATTCTATCATGGTGGGATTAGGGGACCCCACTGAGAGGGGCTAAGGGGACCAGCTGCTCTGTGCTTCAAAGGCACAACCCTGGTTTCTCTAATCTCAGAAGGCCACCCTACATAACCCTGAGGAGCTTCCTCTGGGAGTAGAAGCTTTCCCTTCCTCTGCTGGGTGTGCTGCCAGTGCTCCTCCCAGGCCCGAGAACGTCACAGGTTTGTGACACCCCCAGACACGCAGCTCTGCTCTCCAGAGGGACAGTGGCAGGGCAGGCAGATGGATGTGGATCCTTGGGCACTTTACAAACTTTATGCTATCCGCATGGTAGTTGGTAGCTCTGTTTTTCTCTGAGAGCTGCTGCAGTCAGCTGTGAAAGCCCCAGATACCTGGTTCAATATATTTTGAAGTTGAGCGGTTTTGTCCCAGCTTTATTATTTGTTGATGCAGATATTGAACAGAAGCAGCATGAGAGCTGGATTCCAAACTGGAAGGTCTCAAAACTGGGCAGACAAAAGCAGTTTCCAGAAGGTATGTTTGTACTAGGTTCTTAGCATAGTACTATTTAACTTCTTTTAATCAGTGACCTGGAGGAGAAAAAATAAAACCATTACTCATAAAGCTCTCAGATAACACACAGATTAGGTGGAGTGCAAGATAAGACAGGGCCTGAGTGACTGGGATTGCTCTGTGAACAGTGTGTTCTGATGCAATAAAATGCCATACTCTAGAGACAAAATGAGGGCCCTTCTGGTATAATGAGGAGATGGAGGAGGGATAGCAGTCTCCTGGGAAATGGCTAGCCTGAAAGAGGCTGGCGTGTCAAGGTAGATAACCATCTGAATGGGAGTTTTCACTGCCTAACTGTGCCCAAGATTGAACGTGTAGACAGGCAAGTACTGAGCTGAGTAGGTCCAGGGTGGTTATAGCCCTGTGCACTGACACTGACACAAGTGTAACCTGAATTCTGTATTCCATCCTGATGCTTGCAGTTCAAGAACATTGGTTAAAATTGGAGGAACTTTAAGAGAAGTGCCGTGAGGACTGTTAAAGATTCGGAAAATCTGTCTGGCAGGGAAGGACTCCAGGAGCTCTGTTTTATTGTAGGAGGGCAAGGGGTGACATGACTACAATTTATAACAGCCTGTGCAGGGAAGAGAAATTTGATAATAGAGAGCTCTTCTGTCTGGCAGTCAAAACTGTAAGGAGATCCAGTGGCTGGGAGGCTCTAACACTGATACTTTTAGACAAGAGATAAGCTGCAAAATTTTACTGGGGTGAATAATTAATGACTGTAGCAGTTTACCAAGGGTTGTGATGACTCCATCTCTGGATATCTCTGAACTGAACCTTTATAAACAAGAGGCTGTGTTTGAGTCTGGGATTAATTCAGACAAGTCTGCTGGCCTGTGTTGTGGCAGCGTACCTGCAATTTTGAGGCAGTAGATTTTTCTCTTAAAACAGTCTGGGAAATAATTTACACCTGAAGACACAAAGCTGCTGCCCAGGTATGTGAGCTTTAAGAATTTTCTGTGTGCTTGACATTTTTTTATGTTGTTCTCAAAGATCTTGTACAGTTCCAACTTGTAGATGCTGCTACCGCTCTCGTTAGGAAAACTGCATTTTTGAGGTTAGTTGTACACCAGAGAGAAGTGGATGTCTTTCCCTGTCATGCTGTTGCTTCTCAAGATTCAGAACCATTGGGGAAGCAGTGTTTGCTGTTTTTTCTGTGATATTGCAGTTATATTTTGTGAACTGTTGAATGCTCAGTTGGAACTTTTGAAATGGAAGAGATGGGGACACCTGTCACCTTTGATGCATTGGTGCCTTTTGTTTGCAGTGAGGAGGGTTTGCCTTGAGCTACACTGATGTTTGTGCTGGAGAGTTATCTGAGTTCTTGCTTTTGACCTCACTCTAGGGGATCCTGCCTGCCTCCCTCCCTGTCTAGGATTTTGGGGGAATCTATTAACAACTGACATTGATGATGTCGAGAAAACATTGTAATATAGGTGCATTAAAATTGCTGGGGCTCTAAGCACTCTAATCTCTTAGTTCTTTATGAGGTTTGTGCTTGTTTTGCTTATATGTCACCAAGTGGGTCATGACTCAAATTTAGCCAGTGCTGTTATTAATGCTGGAGCAAGTCTTCAGCGGGCTATTTTTAGCAGCCAGGGCTGTTGTTGAGAGCTTGCGCTTGCTAAAAATGCCTTGGAATGATTTCACAAGCGATACTGTCTGTGGTGGAATTTGCGCACCAGCTGTCTGTCTTCAGGCCAGTTGATTGTGTTGACACGTATTCCCTGTGATTTGTCATCTCTGCCTCCCGCTCTGCGATGGCTGTGACAGGCGTGCTATCAGTGTCTGATGGCAGGGAGTGAAGGAGGGGTAAGTGACAGCAGCAGCCTCATTACTGACAGCTTGGGAAACGCTGAGATCGCAGGGAGGACTTTGGCCTTCGTGATGCTTGATTTTCCCTCTGCCACCCCGTCTCGTGCAGCCCACCTCGCTGCTGCCATCCTCCCTGGGAGCCGTCTGCTCCAGCAGTACTTTAAACATCTCCCTGATTTCAGTGGGTTCCTCTGCTGCTGAGCTTTATTTTGTTGCTGGGGGTGGCCTTCTCTCCTAAGATAATAGGATAGATCAAATATAAGGCAAATTTTCAGAGAGAGAATGCCCCAGGGAACAAGGCTTGGTGTGGGATCCCTACAAACTGTGATTCTGGGTTTGACTTGTCTGCTGATTTCATGTGTAGTCTGACTGTAGGATTCAGTTCTCCCATCAGAAGTTACAGGGTAAAGGAAAGATACGAGCTTTATAACTTAAGTGATTACATTATTAAAATTTATTACCTAATGTATATCCGGGGTAGCTTTTAACCTCCAATATAAAATAAAATTAAAAAGACTTGCTAATATTGGCAAGTGCCCTTGCTCCTGTAAACATAATACATAGAGATGTGAAACTGCACCTGTGACTATTTTCTTAGTGAAATTACTAGTTCAGTTAGTGAAATAAAAGGGTGTTAACTCTTATCCAGGGATTTCAATGTGTTGTAAGTGCTGGAAATACAAAATCTTGACATACCTTTGTGTTTTGTGACTGAGAGATGAATCAAAGCTGCTGTGATTAAATGATTATGAATTCGTTTCAGGACTTTGTTTTATAACAAATCCACTGATGAATGCAAACAGTACTAAACTTTCAATTCACACACCTTCAAAGCAGCCCTTTGCTCTTGTCTCTTGAATCTGAAATATTCCACTAATTTTTTAACATTATACAGATACAGATTCCCAGTAAATGTAAAACTATGCTAGGCAGGCAAACAGGAAGCCAGTGATGCTTTATAATGCTGTAGGATTTTTGCCTCCAGAGACTTTGATGCAAATCTTGGCCCAAGCCTGTAGAGAAAATGAGTTTGGTTTTAGACTAATTCTTAGTGGATTTTAGTCCGCGTTACAAGTGATGTGTGGCTCATCTGGCAGCAGCAACCTTCCCTGAGTAAAGGCTGAATTGGAGAATGTGTTTTAATAGGGCTTAATGGGGAAATGTGTCTGGATGAAGCTCTGAACAATTTTGCATCACTTGTTTTTATAAGCACTAAGTTTGGCAGAAATTATTATAAAAAAGGGGGGAACACAAACTGTTAGCGGTGGTATATTTATAAGTTGCTGTGGAAGAAATCAGTCTCGTTACGAGCCTGTAATGGTGTTTGTGCCCTCTTGTTGGATATATACAGTATTGTATTTCTGTCCTTCAGCTCCTGAGTTTTGCCACCTGAGAGAGACTCTGTTCTACCACAAAGGCATCTTTCTCTTTCTTTGTCAGTCTGAGCCCGGCACTGAGTTATCTGTCCTGGAGGGGAAGGGACTGCACCAGCAGCAATAAGCAATGGTTGAAAATCCCATGCACATGGCTCCTAAATAATTCAGCTGGCAGGTACCTTGTGCTTCTGCCTGCTCTGTGAAACGAGTGCCTGACCTGAGAGCCTGCTTGGGGCTTTCTGGTTCTGAGTCCTTGGAAGTGATTTCAGAGGAAGGCATTTGAATTGTGCCAAAATAATTCATGCCAGAAAGAGCTTTCGGGATAAGGGAAGTTTAAGCTGGGGGGGACCTGATGCCTCCCGTTGGAGAGGTGATGTGAAGGGTGCTCAGCCCCAGTTCCTGCATGGGGATCTGTGTTTCTGGCTGCTCAGCAGCTGATTTCTGTGTGGGCAAACTTGCTTGACAGCCCAGATCTCTTTTCCTTAGAGTGCATGAAGACTGGAGGGAGGGATGTGTGCATCAAACTCCTTCACTGCCCTCAAAAGAATGACATTCTTAGCCCAGCTGTTTGAAAAATGAACTTTATTTCCTTTACTATTCCCTTCCCAATATCGACATTCTCTTCTTCTCAGTACTTTCCTTCTATTGACTTACGTATTTTTACCCTGGCTAAAGGCTGGGATTAACTGAGTGTGTGACTGTACATGCAGCCTCAAATTACACACTTCAATCTTATGGAAAGGTCCAGAATGAAATATTCTGGGGATCAAGCAGCAAGGAAAGGGAAGGCGGAAGGTATGTTGCACTGACTGGCTGAGCAACTTGTTAAAAATTCTGTGATACAACCACCCCTGCTGCAGGGAGGTGAGCACAGAGATATTTTCAAGACTCCCCAGTTCCTGTCACTTTGTAAACTAACCCTGTGGTGTGAATCCAGATGTGTGGTGCTGGGCAGTGAAGAAGAAAAGCAGATTTTGAAAGGTGCTTGTTGGCAAGTTCAAGTTGCAGTTCTATGTCTGGTTCACTTGTGCTCTGCACGGGGGTCAGAGTGGTCTGAAGCTGATGAGAAGTTCAGTCATGTTTAGTTTGTAACCTGTAAATATCACTAGTTTGTGACCTCATCACTTGTGCCCGGGGCCTTTAGTCTTTGCAAGTCTTGGTGGCTCAAAGGTTCACTGCAGATGTGTGTTGGAGATCTTCAGGAACTGACCTGCCCAGATTTTTCCTGTTGGACAGAACAAATTTCAGTCCTGTGTTTCTTGAGCCTGGCTACATACTGGTTCATTTATTTAACAGATCGTTTATATTCTGGGTTTATCTACTGGGGTGGTGTCTGTGATCAGAAAAAGGAAAATGTAGTGG
Organism: Gymnorhina tibicen; assembly: GCA_013399875.1. Lineage (NCBI taxonomy): Eukaryota > Metazoa > Chordata > Aves > Passeriformes > Artamidae > Gymnorhina > Gymnorhina tibicen. The sequence continues at coordinate 1,190,443 of VXAZ01007126.1, read as the reverse complement.
TAGATGTGAACTGATTAATGTAAGGCAAGTGAATCAGGTGTTGTGAAGTGAGTGCTGCTTCTAGAACAGTGTTTGCTCTTTAGTTATTGCTATGAATCTCTGAGCTGGTGCTATTAGTTAATCCTTTTAATCTGTTATAAAGAGATTCAGACATGGAGTTCTGTTTGTTGTTCTTTTTACCCCCCCTTAACATCTTTCCCTTCACTAAAATCATAAGTCACCATGGCATATTCAGAGCATCAGGATTTTTTGGTTCCTTGTGGTACAAGGAACTTAGAAAAAGGTGCAGCAACAGGAGTTTCTTATTCAGATTTCTAGCCGCTTAATGCAGCCTCTGACTGATAAGAGTGACTGGAAATAAAGTATATACATTTTTACTGCAGTGTCCTTAAATATCCTTAATACTTAGCAAAGGCCTATGAGTTTATTTAAAGAATATTGAGAGCATTTGGATTTGGTGACCTTTTTTTCAGTCAAACACTGGTGGAACTTCATCATCACTTCTGAATGAGATGATTTGACCTTTATCAAGAATTTAAAACCTCTGGACCCAGAAGAAGAATCCAAAAGACCTACTTCTTTCCAAGTGATTATAACCATATAGATAGATCTAGCAGTGCCATTTCTTTTTTAATTGGAGTAATGTGCTCACACAAATACGTGCAGAATCTGAGCACTATTAAAGGAGGCTTTTTCAAGTGAAAGGAAATTCCTGGGCTGGTTCTTGTTGAAAGTAGTTGCAGAAAATGCAAGTTTTTACAACATTCCAGTTTTTGGTTTTTATTTTCTTCCCGGTTAAAATGCTTCCCCTATGGAAGTCAGATGGGGGCAACCAGCGTGGTTATTTACATAAATAACTTAAAACTTGCATCAGAAGAAAAGATAGTGAATGGGACACCTATTACTGTGCTGGATCAATCTTTGCAGGCAAAGATCCACTTTCCCCCATGAAGAAGTTAGGAGGGTCTTAAAACAATGAAATGCTGTTTCCTTGCTGTTTCCTTGTAGGCCCAAGCACAAGGTAAATTCAGCTACTTCTGCAAAAGCGTTCTTTGGGGGGGAGAATGAAATCCACACTTTTGAGTGCGTAAGTTCAGCTGGTGTAGATTATTGCCTCTTCCTTTGGTGCACAACAGTACTTTGCTTGCTTGTTTAAGTCTGTAACCCGTAACAAACCCTTAATTTTTGTGTGGTTAGCTTGAATTTACAGTTCTCCTTTTCTATTTTTTTTAAAGCTTCCTTCATCTCTGTAACCAACAAGCTGCATGAATCCTTTCTGTATACACAGATTCATAATCTGTTGTTGAAAGTATTATCCTTTGCTTCTAGGGATCAGATGTCAAAAGCAGAGTGTTTGGGATTCTCTCTTTTTCTTCAGATTGCTGCAACGGTGGCGTTTTTTCTTCACTGGATGTAGGATAAACCACTCTCTTCCTTAAGTACTTACACAGCCTGTCTGAAAACTCTGTAGCCCAACATAATGGTTTCAACTTTGTAATGAGGGGTTACTCTTCTTTTAATACATAAGAAGCAAGGGCAGAGAGATGAGGGATGCAGAGTCATTGTCCCTGTGGGCTTCTGCTGCAGCAGCTGAAGGTGATTTAACTGTGATCAATTTATAGTTCACAGTAATCCATCAGGTTATGAAGCGCAGGGGCTGTGGGCGGGGTAAGCGCTGTGCTGTCAGCTGTACTTGCGGGGTGGTAAATTCCAGCAGAAGGGCAGGGAGGAGTCAGGTCAGAGCTCTCCCAGCCACTGTAATTAAATCTAGCCGAGGTCACGGAGCCAGGTGCATTAAGGACACACCTTTGCAGCTGTCAGTGCCAAGGGATGGCTGGAGGGATGGCCCAGCGTGGTGGCCAGTGGCTCGCTGGTGGCAGTGGCACCCTGTTCAGGACACGTGCGGTGCCACAGATGTGTCGGTGCTGTGTGTGCATGTGGCAGCTTTTGTTACACAGGCGGGTCCTGAGCTCGCTGCACTCGGCAGCCCTGTGATACCGGCCAGCGTAACCAGCATCACCTGAGCCAGCCATTACATTGTCCTGCCCAAGCCCCAAACTTTGTGCTTCCAGATGCCTCGTGCCTGCCTTTCTGCCAGGTGCTTGTTCTGCCTGGAGCCTTGGGAGGAGCCTTGGTAATGGTTTTCCTGCGATGGTCCTGAAATTTCAATCTCAATTACTTTCAGCTGCACTTCTCTGAGAACTGTGCTTCCACAGTACATGCTAAATTGTTTGGAAGGACTACATATGCCTCAGGATCAAAATGCAACAGGAAACGTCAGCAGCATGTCTAAATAAACATCTCTGTCTCTCTTACAAGAGTGTTTAGCAGCTCTGTTGGCAGATGTTTCTATAAAATGTTAAATACTGTGCTTTCCAATCCTCTAAACTGTTTGTAATGCAGTAAATAGCAAAGGACAGGGAAACCAGCTGAGGAAGGTACAGCAAAGAATGGGAGAGTCCTAAAGAATTAGTGGTTCTACAGAAACAAAAAGTGAAAGTGGGTCCTGGGAATTAGTATTTCGTTGATAATGGTGGGATTTAAAATCCTTTATTACCGAAGTGCTTTGGTTTAGATGTGTAAAAGTACAGAACGCAATAGGTTGGTTTCATGCAAGTAAGCGGCTTTGTGACTGATGTCTGATTTTAATGTACTGGGTGTTTTCTACGTGCATTTTTGTATCAGTAGCCTGTCCTACCAAGTTTTAGCATTGTAAAACCTGAACGGAATTTAGTGGTCTGCTTTGTGGATTGTTTTTGTTGTTGTTTTGTTTGGGGATTTTTTTTTCTTGTGCATCCCATGCATCCTCTTAAAATGCCTTTTTTTTTTTTTTTTCCCCAATTACTTTTAGTTTGGTGTGCTAGGGGAACAAGGGACTTACTCTTTCCTTTTCAGTTCCTCTTTGTGTCTCCTGTCTCTTCATTCCTTCATCACACAAGATGTTTCAACTTAAGCTCAGGGATATCATTTGTTTCAAAACTTGTCAGTGACTTTGCTGACCGGGGCAGTCACGGACACCTCGTCCTCCGCTTCCCAAGCTCAGCTGTCTCTGTGTGGTGTCAGTGGGGCTGCCTGGTGAACTGGGGCAGCAAACTGGTCCAGTTCGCTGTGCTGCTGCCCAGATGTTTGTGCTGGTGCAGCGGCAGGGACTGATAAAGGAATTCTGAGTTGTCCCACGGGTGTTCCATCACCCCTGATGAAGGAAAAAGGCTTTCTCAAGGTTGTTCTCAGCAGGTGCGGGCACAGCTGGGATGGGTAGCAGGGATGGGAGCCCGACATGGCTGCAGAGCGCTGGCCCTTGCACCAGCACCTCCTCCCTGGCCAGCAGAGACAATTAGCGCCTTCATTCTAATCTCCCCGGGTGCTTCTGCAGGCTGTTTTTCTTCCAGATGCTTTAAATGCCAGACCTGCGATACTGTCAAGTACCAGAAAGTAAGATTAGATAAGGGGAAGTAGCAAGTGTGTGCTGAGAGCCGGTGGAAGTTGCCTGAATGAAGCCTTTGCATGGGGACAGCGGTGGGTGCAGGCTGGGCTCTGTGTGGGAGCAGGGGGCTGGTTTTCCATGCCCCTGTCCCATGTTCCTTGGCTCTGGAACCACTCCTCACGTTTCAGGCTTGAGGCAGGCGCTGGATCCTGAAACCAGGGGCCGGGCATTAGGGGCTGGAGCTGGGAGAAAGCACTGCGCTGGCAGCGTTATCACTGCACAATTGAGGAAGGGATAATTGGCTTGTTCTGTAAAGCCAGCTGATCTCTGGGAATGAATGGAAAACAGGTCAGGCTCAGAACAAGGTTTGACTGCTCTGTGTAAAATACTGGGTTTTTAGGAGGTGGATAGGTTGTCTGTATTTTCTTAAACTGTAATAGGTATTTGGTCCAATTACTCAGTGATTCCTGGGGTTTTTTTGAGTTGGCATAAACTGAGATCATGATTGTTCTCTCTTCTCCACCACTGTGACTTTCCTTGTCTCAGTGGAGTTCACAGCTGCATAAAACCATGGAGGTGAATGCAGAATTGGATGGTAGATGCGATATGAGACATCCCACTTGTTCTCTTGAACAGATTGCAATTCATGCTGTTACCTAAGTATTCTCACTTCCTTACTGCCAAATCATCCCTGAAACGCTAGAAACTGGAACTAGAAGAATCTAGTGCACTGTATCCTGGTAGCAGGAGAGAAGGAAGGAGTGGCCTGTGCCATGGCTGGGAGGCCAAGCTTTAAGAAATTCTAAGCCATGGAATAACATGTTGGTTTTGTCTGCTCTGTGATGACCAGGAGACTGTCATGCAAGAGTGAATGTAAAAATAGAGGTGGAAAAAGGGGGCTTTTAAACTTAGGGAGTAGTCTTGGGGCAGGAGAAGAAATGTGACACCCTCTGCTTCAAATCTACCCCAGGAAAAACATTTTGCATTTTTGTTTGGGTTTGGTTTGTTTGTTTGTGGGTTTTGTTTGTTTTGTTTGTTTTTTGGTTTGGCTTTTTTTTTTTTTTTTTACTGTTGGCAATGTTTTCTACAAACAAAACAAATGCTTACCTGGATCTTACGTGCATGAGAAATTCTCAGCCCCGCTATTGCCCTGAAGTCATTTAACTGGCCCTGTGTTTGCAGCGTGCTGAGCTGGCTTTGCAAAGGCTGAAGAGATTTGGAGTCCGTGTTGCTGCACTGATATGTCACTTTATCTGTCAGCCAGGAGTCTCTTCTGTCCTCTTTGTACACACATGCCCATGCTGGCCAGATGGTGCTGGATTTGGGTGCCATCCAGAGCAGCGCATTAGAAAGGCCAGGTTATGTGTCATATTTCAAAAGCCAAGAAGTGCTGCCAGTTCTGCTCTTCTGGTAACAAACAGCTTGACTTAATATATTGATCATGTTGTCCTTGCTATTCTCAAGCTGATTTCATCTGAGACACTCAAAGGGATATAAGGTTGAAGCTGTACAGATACCACCTGTTGCCCACTCTGTAGCTAATATCTGCATTTGCACATACTGTGTGTCCTAGAAAAATCTGCTCTCTACCACCACCATGAAACCCTTCTGAGTGCCAGAAGGAGATTTTGACAGTGTTTGACTGTTGGTTCCCCTGCAGCACAGTATGATTAGGAACTGGGAGATGTGGATTTGCCAGAGAACTGATGTTTGATTTGGGGCGAGCTGCTTTGCATTTGTTAATTTCTCGTCCTGTAAAAATAGAGGTCAAAATGCTGATTCCCTTTGTGGTGTGCTTTAAGAATTGCTAATGAGAAAAGCCTGATAAAAGCCAAATGGTGATGTTATTTATAAATTATGAAAGAACTTTCCCTCACCTTCTCGGCATGCTTTTTTTTTTCTTCCTAGAGGCAGACTTTTGCTAATGGGATGTGAAAGCCACAAACCCCATCTGTATCAATAAGAGAGTCGTGTGGAGAGAGAGGGAGGTGTGGTGTGGAGAGAGATGGGGAATTAAGTGCCATTAAGCACGTGTTAATTAACATGGCCCTGCACTCCCCGGGTTGCTGCCTTCTGTGGGCTGGGTGCACCTTGAAGCCGGTCTTTCTGGTTTTTAAGGCCTTTATACTGTCAGCCCAGATCTGTGAGGTTTAAGAATACACTTGCCTCTGATACCTTTGCAAAACGACTGCTAGTGTCTCGGTCACCTGCTTTTACAGATTCTGCTGAAATCTGAGAACCAGCGCTTACAATTTTGCTCGGTCACAGTGGGGAACTTGTGAAATCCAGATCCTTCACTGGAAACAAATACCTCAAAACCCCTGTGTTTTTAAACCGCTTTCTGCCTTAGTGAGCACTTCTGTTCTGATGTGTGAAATTTCCCCTTGTGCCCTTCTGTCAGCTTTTTGAAATGGAATACTCTCGATATTATCTTTTTATCAGCAGTTTTTACTATCATAGGGCTCCCTGAATTCCTCGACAAGAGCTGCTTTGCACACAAAAGCGAGATTATCAAAGGCTCCGGGAGAGACGCCGTGACCCGTTGGGTGCCGGGTTTGGGAATGGGGCTGAGGCACTGCGGGGCAGAGCCGGAGGATTTTGCAGACACCCGTGGCACTTTGTCTCTTAGCAACAGCCTCCCGAGATGGAGGTGGCAGAGGGGACGCTGGCCTGCTGCAGCCCAGCATCTCCCTGCTCTGCTGGCCGGGTTCTCTCACTCGTGCCCGGAGTGCTGCGGGAACAGCTGGGCACCAAGGGTCCCCTGGTTATGACTGTGACGGAGATTAGAGCTTTATTAACAAACAGGAGTTGCAAAATGCTTTTAGAGATCTTTCTCGTCTTGAAAGTTGTGTTGTTGCACGTTTGAGCTGTGCTGCAACTCTTATGAGCAGTTTTTAGAACAACTTTTAGACCAAGTATCTCACACGTGAGACGTGCTTGCTCTCCGTTGCTTGTGCTGTTGCAGAGTTGTTAGGCCGTGTGTGTGTGTGCAATACAAGTGCCATGTCAGCGTTTCTGCTTCTGGTTATCTACATAAGGAAGCAGAGAGCTGGTGGGGATGTCAGCTGTGATGTGGATTATTAAGAACTACAAGACAGAAGTAATCACAAGAAACCCTGCTTCCACACAGGCTGTTCCCCTGAGTCTCTGGTTGCATCTGTTCTGTCTTAACCCTTCTGACGCTGACTGCGTTTTTTGGTTCTTGCCAAAGGGTTATGGCTGTTTGAACAAAAAATGCTGTGTGCTGCATCTGTATTTCTCCTCTGTGATGCTTACTGTTGATAAGGTGCTGTGAACAGAAAATGAGAGGCAAAGTTGAACTCTGAGATGTACAAGAATCAGATGTTCAAGTGCCACTTAAGAGTGGGTCAGCAGGGATGAGAGTTGCTGCTCTGTATCATGTTTTAATTCCCTATTGTGTTTCAAAGTTGAGGGCTACCAGCAAATGGAAAACTTTGCATGAATGCCCCTTTCTCTAGTGTCTGACTGGCAAAGTCTTGTTCCAGTAAGGAAAAAAAATGTCCTACAAGCCAGCCAGCTTTCAGTTTCAGGTCTGGGAAGTGCAGATACCTGTTTCTATATCTGAAAGCTTTTTATATCTGAAAGTTTCTATATCTGAAAGCTAAGCATTAAGAGAAACTTATAATTTAGCATGGCAATGGAGGAAATGGTTGCAAAGAGACCCATCTTGGAACCTCTTGGTTGGGGGAAGACTGAGGTCCTCTAAACATAATGGAAAGAATGTGTCAAAGCCAATGAAAACTTGGAGCACTGGCTCTGGATTTGGTGAGAGAGCGTGGAGTGAGTGACAGCACCTGCTCTGCCGAGCTCTGTCTCTGCAGTGGGTCGTTGTCCTGGCAGCTCTGCCTGCCCCAGGCCGTATTTGACATGCTTGGGTGAGTGGATCACATCATTCCCATTCTGCAGATGTTCTCGCTGCAGCTTGCTGTGTTTGTTCGCTTTTATGCTTTAATTGTCTGCTATCCTGATGGTTTGTTTGGTTACTTCTTCCTTCGTGGCAAGTGAGACTAACCAGGCGAAGTACGGAGGCTCCTTTTCCTCAGGAACAGTAATGGATGTGCTGATGTACCTGGTTCCTTCTTGTACGGCCCGTTGTGAGCTGATGTACCCAGGAATTGGTGGTGTCATTTGTCAGCCTCTCAGAAGTCTCTCTTCCCATTAGCACTGCACTTGCCCTCCGTTTCTTGCTTTCAGGTTCATGTCCCAGAGGAAACCGGGCTGGAAATGAGAATGAAATATGGGTTTCCTTCTTAAAAAGAAAATAAACCAAACCTTAAGGGCTTCCTATTGGAATGTGATGGGATTGGACTCCTATCTCTTACCCTTTGAAAATCCCAGCTGGAATTATTTAATGTCAAAGCCTGGAATTTCCCAGTGTGAAATTCATGGCTGGCTAAGGATGCACTGGGGATTAGAGAGACATCACTTTGCCAGGGTAGCGTTGCTGTCACTGCAGGAGACCTCAGTCGCACAAAGGGACATTGCTGGTCTGTCCTGCTTCAAAGCTAAATCTTGGGGATGAGATTCCTCAATTCCCATTGAGGTTACATGCTGTGTGACTGACAGCTGGATTGGGGCAGAATAAACCAGAGCGAGTAACACTTTGCACTGCCTGGGAATAGAGAGGAAAAAAAATGAGGGAGATGAGCAAAATGTAATCTGCTGATTTTCTTATGTGGTAAGAGGATAGTTTGCTAGTGCACATCCAGAATTTCCCTGAGACCACAGTTGGGTGACTTTGCTCATTTGGCTGCATGATAAAAGAGTCAGATCAGATGATTACAATTATTTCTTCTTCTTCAAAATTAAAATAAAATAGAAACCTATGGTATGGAAGCCTGACGTCTTGCAAAGCTTTGGCTTAGATAACAGCACTCTCCTTAGGAGAAATCTCTACGTTTTGGAGGGTGTCTTCTCAGTTTCAAAGTAGTTGTATGAAGAAGAAACAGCATATTTAAACAGGATACTGGGTAACCACTAAATGCTTTTTTGTCCCTCTGATCAAGGATGAATACTTTAAGTAGGCATCAATGTCTGTGTTAGGGATCTATAAAGGACTTCAGCAAAAAAAGAGCTGGTGGCTGGATGTGCACTGACTGGTGAGGTGTTAACAAGGTGTTGTTTCTGAGACTTATAAATCAGTAGTGTTTTGGGTGATGGGGGGAGAGAGAAGAGCAGCTCTGTAAAACCTTTCTGGCCTCTTTTTCTAAACTGTTGATCTCTATAAAAGAGGATTTGCCCTGCTGCTTTAATAAGAGTGATAATATATGTGTAATTAGAATTTAATAATTATTTGTGTGACTGGATCTACTGCATAAGCTGGTTCAAGTGATTGTGTAACCTTTGCATTGTGTTCATTATCTAATGTTAAAATAACAGCTGGAAGTTGAGAGACTGACATGCAGTTTTAAAATTACAGAGCCTGAAATTGCTGCTGTCTGTAAACATATGAAAATCTATTAATGACCTTTGAGCTCTCTGACTGAAAATGTTTTGTAACATAGAATACATTAAAATTGCCTGCTACTATAGTGTATGTTTCCCATTTCTCAGCAATTGCCTAGGATATAAATGAATGTTTTGCCTCTGCCGCAGATATCAGAATATTTGAAACTATTCTAGGAAGCCCTAAGGCAATATTGAAACATTTGGCTGCTTGTTGTTTGTTCAAGCAAACCAGTTATAGAAGAGCTGCTCAGGAGCACGTGGTGTGCTCGGCCCCATCTCTGCCGGCCAGGCTGACAGCTGCAGGCCTGCACTGTACAGTGCATCTCTCCAGCAGCACGTGAGGAGGAGCAGGGCTGGCCAGGGTGGCGCAGATGCACCGTCCTGGGCTTTTCACCAGCACATGTGACATTTAGACAGTTAGAAAGGCATCTCTCTGCTGCTAGAAATCATCCTGCTCAGAGCTTTCCCCTTAGGTTGCAGTAATGTGCTATGGGCAGCTGTTTCTGGAGAAAGCTGGCTTCTACATATTTCTTCTTGTTGAACCATTTATATTTCTCGTCGTTCGTTTGGCAGCCAGAAGAAACTACCAGAGGACTAATTATTGAATACACATTCTAGAGCTCATGACAGCTGAACTGAAAATTGTTGCCTACCACTGAGGGCAACTGCAGAGTTGGTAAAAAAATGCCTCTAGTGTCATGGTGTTTAAACATAAATTAATTTATAATGCAGCACCAGGGATCAGGATATGACTGTTTTTATTTCTGGAGACTCTCGCCCCTACAGCAGAGTTGGCAGGAGCGCGTTTGCGAGCGCTCGTCTCTCTTGGCGCGGCGTGCGCTGGCTTCGTGCAGGCTGTGTCAAACTGCGGCTGAGGCGGAGCTCGCAGCCTGCTCTGCTGGAGCTGAGGAACGCTCACCCCTCTGTTCTGCAGCAGCACTGGGATCGGCACCCTTCCTGGAAGGTGGGAATAAAGAGTGTAGGCTGGAAGCAGAGCCTCAAAACGTCTGCAGTTACTGGTAGAGTGAATGTGTTCGAGGCTGTCACCGTGTGGGAGATTCGTCTGGAGCTTTCGTGCTGTAGGTGCTACTGCCTTAAGAGCAGTACATTTCTCATGGCTGTGTTTTAAAAGTATGTACCATGAAGTGAACGTGTGGTGGAATCCTAAAAAATAGAGATAAACTTCATATTTAGCAGGTGGAAGCTTTGAATTACTTAAGAAATCAGGCTGAGGTTCTTGAAGTCATGACCAAGCTACCTAAGGTTACAGCTGTATCTCTTCAGGCTCAGTATGAAGCTGCTCACATGGTAGTCAGTACAATCACGCTGTGGTTGTTGTGTATTTCACACTGTGAAGATCAAAACTTTAAATGTAGAAGTATAGATGGAGGAGAGCAATTTAGGCCCCTGCCTTTGGTAAATGAGCCATGTGTCCAGTCCATCTGCCCAGCCTCAGCTTGGCTCAGCTCCATTTCCAGAGTCCAGCTCATGGGTGCATGACATTCCCCCCTCAACAGAGGTAGAAACAGTTGTGTCTTCTCCTTTTGTTATTAATTTTAAAGACAGATTTCAAAGCATTCCTGCTTATAGTAATAAATAGGCTGGAGGCATTTTTACTCAACATTGTGTTTCTGATTTTATCTGGCTAGTTTAGCTGAAAATTGGTAATGATGAATGCATCCAGCTGCCGTACCAGTTTGTGCTGGTAGGATCCTCATGCCTTTTCCTTTGGCAGCTTTGGGCCAGCTGGGGACTGGGAGTTGCGTTACCTTCCTGGCAGGATTGGAAATGAGTGATGAAATGGCCACATCTGGCTTCAGGGAAGGAGCTGCTTCTTCAGGTCCTAATTCTGCCACTTGGTGGGAGCTGTTTGAATTCAATGAGTGCCTGTTTGAATAATCTGGGGAGAGGGAAATTAGTTCAGATTAAGTGTTTAAAGGCTGCTCTGTCAAGAAGCATGTGGCTGCTGGCTATCATCAGCGTGGGCTCAGCAGTGTCCTTGGATATTGGCACACTTGAGGAATGTCTTCCCAAAACACTGGACCTGGAGTGTGTGCCTGTGTCACTCGCTTACTTGCTGGATACCTTTGGAAGTTAGTTGAGATTGATGGCCCCAGGTCACATTCTTCAAGATGGGGGTGTTTTTGCATAGTCTGTCACCTGTGGGATGCCGGGCAGTGTGTGGTGCTGCTGCCATTCCTGATGGGTCCCTTGGGAAGGAACTCCCGGGAGGGTGGGAGTTTGCAGGAAGGATGTGCTCTGTGCTCAGCGTTCACGCCCGGCAGCGCAGCGATCAAATCAGCTGGAGTAGGTGCTGCTGTCTGACAGGCACAAGCTCCGTCCAGCTCCTTTGTACACGACATAAACCAGGCAGGCTGAGCTCCCAGTCTTGGCTGAAAGCAGCTTCAGCCAAAATGCACTTCTTATCTGCAGTGAAAGCTGGGCAGGGTGGCCTGGTGGTGCATGGGCAGCAGCACCTTTCAGCACTCCTGCAGCCTGTAAAAGCTGGGCAGGCTGCGCTTGCAATATGCCTCATTTCATCTACCTGAAAATGGTGCCCCAGCTTCCCTTCAATCATTTAAGCTCCCTTGCTCTCTGACACACTTTCCGCTGACAGTAATTCTGTGAGCACTCGTCGGGCATTTACTGCCATCACTGGAGGAAATACTGATGGCTTAAAATGGGATAATTTCCTTTCTGATGGACAGCAAGCACCTGTGGGAGTCCTAATAGCTGTGCAGTGTCTGTAAGTAGGCAGCGAGGAAGACGGGTGCAGTTCTCTGCAGTGAGGCGCCCGCAGGCTCTGAGGAGGAAATTGGAGGAGAGGGAGAAAGTCACGGCTGGCTGCCTGTGGAGCTTGTGGAGTGCAGCTTCAAACAGGAGATTTTGTGTATCCAGCTCCCCGATGGGTGATGGTGGAGAAGGGCTTATACCAAAAACATGGACGACCGTATGCTCACGTTGGTGCGGATTTCCTTGACCTCTTACTGAAGTGAAGGTGTTTGCTGTGTGCATTCTTACTTTTATTGTCCCCTAAAGGACTGTTAAACGTTCTGTTTCCAGGTACTTCCTGCTACTGTGGAGGGAGAGGATTGGATTTTTCCTTGAGTAATTGAAAAGGAAGGGAACAGTATCACCCCCTTTCTCCTCAGTTTTTAAATCTATTATAGTGCTCAGCACTTAGCATTATTTATTCAGGTCTCATGCAAGCAAAAAAGAGCAATCAAAGGCTTGTAAATTAAACGTGGATTGAAATGCATGTAAAAGTAGAGTGAACTAACCTTCCTTTTTGTAATTTTTAATTATGTTGTTTTGAAGTAACATTTGTCCAAGCTTTCTCTACTTGTTGCTGTGTCTTTGAGGTCCTAGAAGCAAAGGTCTTAATTCTTGGGAGACATAACAAGTGGGCATTCAGCAGAGTATGGCAGTTTGCTCTTCAGCCATTCATAGGTGACAGGAGTGTAGCCTCCGGTAATAAATCTGAGTGTTTCAATTACAGCGAGCTTCTTGGTTCATCCACTTGTATTTTTAAGTTAAGTCATGTATCATAAACCTGCAAGCCAGTGTCAGCTTCAAATGTCTTAACATTTCCAAAGCTGTCTTGTCAAAAAGTCATCCTATTCTTGAGCTAAACATGTGACCAGGTCAGAGCAAATGCGATGCATTTTAAAAAGCAGGACCCGAACTCATCTGGAATATGTCAGCTGTGAAAGGAGAATTGCAGTCCAAGGTTAAACAAGCAAGGATTTCTTTTGCAATCATTTTAATTGATATTGATTGCGTTGCTTGAATGTAGGGTCAAAGCAAGAAAGTCACTTCAGATCTAGACTCTTGTTTCTGCCTTTTAAAACAGCTTTAGTGTCTTTGGCTGAGAGGCTGGGGGGCTTGAGTTATGTTTGCAGTGGAGTTCACAGTGGGGGAGAAGAGAGGGCTGGAACGTAAAACAAACAAGTGTGTGTTATGTTACAGGAGAACTGAGAACTTCCCCATCGGTGGAAATTGAGCCGTCTGGCTGGACATGCATCAAGACTGCTTCCCAAAGTGCCCTGGGCTCTGGGAGAGTGAATCCAGGCTGGCCTCCTGCCGTGGTGGGGCTTCCAGCAAGGAGCCCCAGTGCTGAGCTCTGGGCCAGCTCTCCTTCCACAGTGCCTACCCCTGGCTGTCCCCACTGCCAGCAGACTCTGCCCCACAGCTCTCCAGAGCAGAGCTCAAACTTCTCCCCTCCCCCACTGTTAAATGTGCTTCTACTCATTTTCGCAATCTCCAGTTGTGTTTGCTGCCTGTTCACCATGCTGAGTTCAAATTCAGTCACCTTGGTGTGGTCCTTCCTGATACCCTTCAGTGGTCCTTTTTTATCCCTTTTTTCTTTCCTTATTATTCACCTAATTTCATTTGCCTGTTGGCTATTCATCTCTTCTTGTGCTGGCTCCTGTTCTTGCAGTGGTTTCTCTCTCTCTATGGACCCGTCTTCAAATCCATGCTTTAAAGTTAGTCTTTCATGTATATTTCTCATATGTATCGCCAATATTATCGTTCCATTTGAATTACTGTCTCCTATGTCCTCTTTATGCAAATAAATGGACAGTAGGTTTGCATTAGTAGTGGTCCTGTTCATATTTGTGATGTGTTTTGTCTACTCAGAAAGCATGAGAATATTGTCAGCAATTGTTTCTGTGGTGCTGTTCTTTAAACTGAGTATCAGGTCAGTAGGATATTTAAAAATATTTTAAAATTAACCTAATTAAAAATAAAATCTGTTTCAGGTCCTTTCCAAGCCAGGATCTCTCCCTGAACTATTAAACAAACATGTTTGACAACCCTACTGCTAATTGCATGATGAAGTTGATATAAGGATAGATGGTGCTGAGATCCTCAGGGGCTTTTCCATTCTGATTTTTTGAGAGAAGCTGGAGGCAGAAACAGGGACAAGCGGGGTCAGTTTCACAGACAGCAGTGTTTTTTATTTCCTTTGTGTGGATTCTTCTCCTATTTGATGTTCGGTAGGATATTTCACATTGCCCAACTTAAGGAATAAGTGCTGCAGTGAAGAGCTGTGGAGAGAGAAGCTGGAGGCTGTTTCCCTTCTGGGAAATCAGCCCCATATAATCTTCTGAAGTCGGCAGAGGCAGTCTGGCAGGAATGGAGTATAACCAGTCCTTGGCTGAGCCTCGCAGTGTCCGATGGGCCCTGGGGACGGGGATTGTAATGGACTTGATTTCGCACCAGGGCTGCATTTCGAACTGATGCTTGAGGGCTAAGGATAGTTATATTATTATCTGTAGGTGCTATTTTTACCCTCTGCATCCCAGCAGCATACTCAAGGGTTTCCATCTAGCTGTGTGGGGTTTGGACACTTTCTTCAGGTTCTTTAAGCGCTCCCTGTGTATGAAAGGTATTTACAACCACAGCCTTCCCCTGCATGCTTTCTGAGATCTCAAAGCTGTGTAAATTCAGAGGATTAAGGCTGGGTTTGAGCTGGGCTGAGCAAACAGGCAGTGATAACTCCAGCCAGCGGATGGCTGTGGGATGTGAGCTTGTGCCAGGCTCCTCCAGGGCTGATCATTATTTCCTGATCAAACAGACAACGTGGAGTCCATTGTGCGGAAGTCTCTTGCTGTGGCATTTTAGGGGTAAGAACAGTCTCATTCCAGAGCTGAGGGCTGTGCACCCACGTTATTCCCAGCTTTACTTATAAACTGAGCAGTGTGTACCTTGAGTGTCTTTGGAGATTGCAGCTGTGCCTTGGTGACAGAAGAAAAACAGCTTTTCAGGAGGGAGTGTTCCAAGTGATTAAGAGCTCCTGCCAGATCCGCTGCAAGCAGAGGTACAATTGCATAACTAGCTTGGGCTGAATAGAGATGGAAAAAAAAGAATCACAAAGGTTTTTATTTTGGACTCCCAAAATCTGTTGCAGAGCCTAAGTTACATACTTGGATTGCCAGCCTTTGCCAGGGTCTTTGTCAGTGGATCTTCACAGCTGCTGGTGTGCGAGGTATTCCAGGGGGAGCTGGAGGAGGTACCACAATCCCATTTTCAGATGAAGTGTTCTTTGGTGTCTGTACATCCAAATAAACAAATAGGGAAATAGAATCTGTGTGTTTCATGGAGTAACTGCCAGGAAAGAGGCTCTGAAGAAAGGCCTAATTCTTCCTTATCTGCAACCATGCAGCCAATTAGAACCATCTGCTCTCCGTCTGCAGCCCAGACAGACAAGGGGCTGCAGATGGAGAGGCTGTAGCCTGCCCTGGAAGGTGTCAGAGAAATTCTGAAGTGAGGACAGGTAGGAGACAGTCCTGGAAGCAATGAGTAGTAAGGAACAAAACAGTTTTCTATATTCTGCAGCAAGATTTAGCAGTCTTGTTTCTGGAACTGAGAAGAGAGAATGGGCCTGGATCCACCAGCCTTCCCTGGGAGAAGGAGATTTACTGGACCTGTGACAGCAAAGGTAGTCAGGTCTGCAGACTCCTGGGTTGGGCAGAAACCACAAGGCTGATGTGGAGACCTTTTGACTTTGGGGTCTGACTTCAGATACTGTCACTGTGTGAATCTCTAGGCTTTACGTGATGTGCAAAGGGTGAAAATATCTGCTGCTCTGGGCTTGCCTGGGGGGAAGGCTCCAGTGGGGCAGTTTTTCAGGAGGCCAGTTTCACCTGCAGGCTGGTATTTCTGGATTGGGGTCAGTCAAGGTGCATCAATAAACGTCCACTCTTGTCATGTACTGTATATTCTGGATGTGCTTAAATTTTCTAGCTTTTGCCTGTGCACAAGCACAGATGCACATCCCAAAATAGCAAGCTCTCATGCTAAGTGAGGTCCCCAACTTGGAGGTCGTAAACTTTAGTAAAAGAGCAATCACTGGAAGGCTCTTTTAGTAGAGCAAATAGAAAGGAAACAAAGGAGGCAAGAACAGAAACGCCATTAGCCCCCTCCTGCTCTCTGCCTGAGGCTGCAGAGGTCTGCATTTAGCAGCCTGGAGAACACCCCGCTGTCACCCTCTGTCAGCAAGGACATGCTGAGTTCAGTGTCCTGCCTTCCCAGGAGAAAGTCCTGTGAGCTGTGTCCTCTGCTGAAGCAGGGAGGAGCAGGGCTGAGTGGGTTTTGTTGTCACGGGCTGCCAGACGTGGCTTTGTCCCCGTGGGCTGCCCCAGGTCTCCCGCCACTGTCCTCCTGCTGGAGGAAGGAGCAGCCTCGGCCTTGGGGCTTAAATTCACGGCTGTTTGGAAAGTGCTTGAGATTCTTGGATGCAAGTGGCACTACAAGTGAATGAATTATTTCCTTGGCTTTGATCCAGCTATAACTGTATTCCATGAATTAATTTTGCTAGTAGCTCAGCGATGAGACAAATCTGAAATCTCCAGACAAAATAGGGATAAAAAGCTGCATTTCGAAGTGGGGAATTTTGTAGGATTCAGTAAGGAGAAAAACACAGATTTCCAGACCAGTTCTGTGGTGAAAGGAATTGTCTGAAAAACCTACAGTGAATGTGCTGTGGGTACCAAGGGAAGACTTTCCCTAAAGCATTAACGGAGGCCCAATCACCATGTGAAACCAGATAGAGTTTAAACCAAAATGGTAACTTACTGGCTTTGAAGGCATCGTTAGAAGTGAATATTTCACCTCAGGCCAGGAGTGCATGATTTGCTGGTGCTCTCAGGTGGTGGCATTCCCCTGCCCCAGCCTCCTTTCTCCCCCATCAGGGGTCCAAGTCGCCTCATGCAGCATCTTCCATGCACCGGCTGTCACATCACAAGCTGCATCTGGCTTTGTGAAGAAGTGCACGTTTGTGGTGATTTCTGTTTCTAATGTTTTGCTGAATATCAGTCAGCAGATATCATTTCCATATGACCAATTTTTGATTAGTTACTGAAGATTAGCATTTTGATTTTTATCTCAGTAGCTTCCCAGTAAACAGCACAATGTGACCTCCTTCAATTGGCACCTCGAACTGCTGCTGTAAAGTGTCATCTTTAAACTAAAAACCAAACCGAGCAGCCAAACCCTGATTTATATTCCTTGTTTTATCATTCACAGAGAATAATGCCAGACAGGTATTCTCCTTGCTCTTTCACTAGTTTATGGACTTGGCAAGCTGAGCTGTGTTCTGGTGTGTTCTGTGCCTCCACGACAGTGCTAGTTATTTTAATTTTGGTGGAAGGGTTGTATCTTTGGGGGTTTTGCAACTTGCTGTATCTTTGTGTGCTCTAAGAGGAGCCTCCAGCCCCACAGGACCCCTGTGCAAGGTGCACAGAGGTTGGGTGCTGGCTGATTGTCTGGGAGCCTGGGCTGGAATTAAAAACAGCTGTAAGTATTTTATTGCCATGGTTCTAATTTCAATGTGTCTGTGACCCTAAAGTGCCAGTGCATCATCTCACTTCCCAGGGAAGGGTAACTTTAAACAAGTGAGTGATTTGGAATGGAATCAGCATGTTGCACACTGAGGCAGTCAATTCACTAATTAAAGGAGAGGGGGAGGAAGTAATCTGGAGCAATCAGCAGGGCATTTCATTCCAGTTCCTAATTTTCTTTTTCTGTCGGGCTTCAGTTTTTGAGAGACTAGAGAGCTAATGATTTTCATGAGCTCTTTTGCAGTACTGAAGGTGTGTGCATTGATGTGAGCAGTTGTATTGTGATCTCCATTCATGTAAGATACAAATACCTGTCATGTAACTGCTTGAGTCAGAAGCGAGGCACTTAGAAAAGTATCAGTGGCTGAAGTTGACAAATTTCGGCATAGTAAGCAGTGCTTTTAAGGTATTTCCTAATCTATTTACCTCACATAAAAAAATAATTGGAATGAATATTCTGCAAAACATTCCCGCAAGAACTCAGTTTTTATCCTTGAGCAGTAAATAAAAGACATAAGGGAAAAATTTATCTAGCTGTAGTGACCTAATGTCATAGTGATTTGGCATGTTATTTCTTCAACTCCTTTTCCACGCCGTGTGCGTAGAGAGTTTGGTACATTGTCACCGGGAGTTCAGCTTTCAGTCCTCAGAGATGCCAGGGATAGCAGGAGTAATTCCCTTCTCTGATCTCACTTCCAATGTTAATCATTATGACACGACATACCCGCTTTTAAGCTGTGCTTAGATTGTATGTTACAGCCCTGGTTCAGGGCAGACACTTAACACTTAGAAGTGTTCAACCTCTGTTGTGTGTTTGGATCCCATTGATCTCTCTGGCTCAGGGAATGCGCGGTAGGGCTTTAGAAGTGCCAGCATCCATATGAATGCTGCTGTGAATCAGAGACTGTCAGCCCCAAGGGGGGTCTGATGTGTTTCGTTCTGAGATCAGAAACAAATGAAACCAACCTCTGTTTCAGTTGAACAGTTTAAGGCTTCCCTTCAGGATGCTGATTTGTTCACGTGCTGTTGACGTATGGTTTCTGAATTAATCTGAAGTGAACTCATTTTCATAGCCCGTTCCAGCATCACTGAAATTAATCAAACACATAGCCTGGAGAGTATTCATCCTAATCTAATCTGAAATTACTGTTTGCATTGTGCATGCCTAATTATTCATCTGAAGTCATCTCTGGAAGAAACATGCTGTCTTGTTTGTGTTTTTATTCAATACTCATACAGCTTAATGCTTAAAGGTAGCCTCAAAGAACTTAAAGAACTTACCATTCTTTTTTTTAATCTCTTTACAGAAGGACATGTCACTAAAGCCTCAGGAGCGGAAGGAGAAATGGGAGAGGCATCCAGGCAAGAAACCTAGAGAATCTGAAAACTGTGTACCTGCTGAGCCAAGTGAAAATGGCCATAACAATGATGCGGGGAGCTCTGAGAGAGAGGCAGAAAGAGGCAAGGAACGGATGAAGAAGAAACTCCCCTTGAAGCTATCCAAACAGGTAGGGAAATTCCTTCTCATCTGAAGTGACTCTCGTGGTGTTGGCCACTGTGAAACGTTGTCCTTGCTGGTAGGTGAGGTTGTCTGGTAGGTAAATGGCTTCTCTGGTGATTTGTGCTGGTGAAAACAATGCCTCTTAGAAGACTCGTGGCCAAGTGTGCCCATCCTGTGTTGAGGGCAGGTTCCATAAGCTGAAGTGGAAGCCAGGTGTGTAATGTAGGAGGGAAGGAGCAGACCTGCCTTGTATCCTGCAGCTTTTAGACAGTGCAGTGATTCGTAGCATAGATTTGTGGCTCTTATGGTCTTGGGCACAAATAGAAATCATCCATCAGATCATAACCTCCTTTGGAGAATGTGTGCTGCGCAATGTGCACCTGGAAGTTGCAAACATGGCTGTGTCCATCTCGTGAATCAAGCTTCACATACCCCCAAAACAGTATGTTGAGGAGGAGAGACTATTCAAGTATTTTAGAAGTGGAAAGTCATTTTGGAGGAAGTTGTCCTGTGCACCCCTCTAAAATGTGGTAGAGCGTGAATGAATGAAGAGTTGTGATGCCAGAGGGAATGATTCTGGAGACTCCCATCTGAGCCACAGTGTGTACAGAGGGGTAGGTGACAGAGAAAAGGCGCTGTGGCTGGCAGGCTCTTTATCACTGAGCTGCTGCTCAGCAGGGAGATTTGTTAGTGCCTTAGTGTGCGTTCATGGGTTGGCAATCCCCGTGGCACAGCAGCATCTCTCCGTGGTCACTTTTCCAGTTGTCCTTCACAGGGTGCCAGGTGGCAGCCGGTGGGAACACCAGCGTACTTGACTTTCCAGCATTTGTTCCAGCTAAGAAACACACTACGATGAAAAAGTGGTTTTTAGACTCCATTTCTCCAGCAGAAAAAGGGCTGTTTAACCCAAGTGCACCTTCTGTTCTTTGAAACTAATCCTGTGCGTGTGCCAGACAGCCAAAGATTGAATTGTCCAGTTACTGGAAATGTTTTTTCAGACTTGCAATTTTTTAAGATTTAAGAAGATGGTGAAGGTTATCTCATGTAACCCTCCCCTATAACCTCTCCACCACGTACAGTCTTTTGGGATGGTGTTTTAGTATGTTGGTTTAGAAGTGCTCATTATGTTTTAAGTTAGAAATTCTCATGGTCTGGTGAAAGTTGTTTCTTTGATCCAGAACTACACTGCAGGAAATCCAGTGCGTGGCGGGGATTTGCATAGTTGTGGTTATGTGAGACAGTGGGGAGGTTCCCTCTTCCTGCAGGAGGAAAAGGTTGTTAATAGTGACATCTTCTACATGAAACTTAAAACTCAGTTTCACACAGTTGTGTCCACTAGGGATTTCGGGACACTTGCACAGAAGCCTCTGGGGTAAGAGATCTTGTTGCTCTGGCAGACTCCAGTTTCTCTCATACTCTGCTGCCTTAGTTTACCAAATATTTAGTTTATTGGTATTTCAGCTTTGAAAAATGAGGACATTGTTATCTATTTCTTCTGACTAGGATTTGGCTGCCATCAGTGATTAAATAGGGGATTTGCTGCCACATTCATAAAAACCTGAATTCAACCTGAATTCAACTTTCATTGTTTAATTTTTTTTTTTAACCTGTAAGGATAAGTAACAAACTCTAAGAAGAGTGAGGAGCTTGCACAAAGAATATCAAATAAAACCTGTGACGAGTGACTCATTAATACACTGTGCCTCTTTAAAGAAGTCACACTTAGAATTCCTCTCTTGTTGGAAAGGGAGGTTTTTTAAATACCTATTGCTATTGTCCTACCTGATACAGTTGTGACAACCAGACAAGTTTGGAGGTCTGTAAGGTTGAGGAAAGTAGCAGCAAAATGTAAGCTACATAAACTAGGCTATTCTTAGGTCAAACTAATTATGCAAATGACATAGACAAGTTCAATAATTTTTCCTTCTTTTTAGTAACCACAAAGTTCACACCTAGAATTCTGGCATTTCCTGCCAAGCTGTCTAGACAAATTGGCTGTAATATTAAGTTTCCTGGAATTTGGGGAGTGATTTTTGCATCTCAGGGTCATTAAACATAGGTTTATACCTAATTTGGATAGCTTACTGTAATTAATGCTAATTATATTGAGATGCTGCTTAGAAATTACTGTTCAATTTGAAGCTTTCCTTCTACTCTCATCCCTTCTCTTCACAATGCTAGTGAATTGTCATCTTTTCTACACAGCCTCCTCTAATAAATCAAATTGGGCATTATAATTATGGCATTCTGCTAATCCTTGTAGAGAGGTGCAAAGTGGTAAGCTGATTTCAGTGCCAGGTTGTCTGCTTTGTTTAGAAAATTAGATTTATACTTCACTCCATTTGACAAAGCATCCAGATTGCTATTGCTCCTGAATATTTGGTTGTTCTGTACCTCAGGCTACGGGGAGAAGGCTGCAAGAACCAATCTGTCCTTTCCAGCCTATTACTCCCAACTGTGTATAAAAATCATTCAAACACATTTATCTCTTGCTGTAACTAAGCAGAGGGAGAAAAAGGCATTTCAGGTAGTTCTAGGTCCTTTGGCCAAAGATTTGTCAGGGTTTGGGGCTGCTCTCAACACATGTACACGGGGAAAGGTGCTGACTTGAAACTGCTGTTCTACAATGGGGGTCAACAAAAGCTCTTGCAGTCATCAGGATCAGGTGTGTCAAGGAGTGAGAAGATGTTCAAAGCTGTGGTGTATTTCCGTGTAGCCAGAGTGGCCTGCAGTAAATCCAGCCCCTCTGAAAGGCTGGAACTGCCTCCAGCACAGGAGCATTCCTTGGAAGTTTTCATTGCCTTTCAAAAGGTTGTGTCCAAGGCTAACCCACTGGTTGGGGGAAAGGGATCCCCACCACAACTGCAGGCAGTGCTGGCAGGGGAGAGCAGCCCATCACCTCTTTAAGGGATTTAAAGGGTTGGATGTACAATTTGATTAGATTAAATAAGAGGTACATATAAAATGAAACCTCTTAGTTCCAGTGCTCCCTTATGTGTCCTATGTCGTTCCTCTAGTTTTTGGGAGAGTCACTCTTTGAATTTTGAGTTGATCTTTGATTAGTCTTAGCCGAGCTGTTCTTCTCTTTTCTGGTTTCATTTTTCAGAGTTGCTTATTCCTCTGAAAGTCTGAGCAGCATGGATGTAGAACAGTTGGGCTTTTGGGGGTTTTCCCTTTTTTTCTGGGCTTTTGGACCCATTGCCCTTTCTGTACAATGACCACCTTCGGAAAAGAGTTGGGGCTAATAGGAAAGAGTCGCTGGTATTTCCAGTTAGCTTAACCTCAGGCTCTCTGTTTAGTCAGCTTGGGAGCATCACGGTGTGTTGAATATATTTAGATGTTAAATGCTGCTGTAATAACACACTGTTCTGCAAATAGTCATTTGTCACGAAGATTAGTGTCTTACACCTCCTCCTTCCTTTTCTCACCCACTGTTTAAATCACCCAAGATGAGGAAGAGTCTCAGAGAAGCTGAGGAGCACAGGGTGGTGTAGCACGTACTTAGTGCTCATAAATAGCGTGCTGGGTTTGGAGCATGGGAGGAGAGGGCAGGGAAGTTAACACGGTCGTGTTGCTCCGGAGGCGTGCCACCTCTGTGACTTCAGCAGAGCTCCTGGAGGGAGGGAAAGCACAGCTAATTCCTGAGTCTCATTCACTCCCCAGCCTTCCCCAAACTGCTGAGCGCTATCAGTGATTAATGTATCTTGTTGCCGTGGCTCTTGCTGGACTGGAACTGCTAAATTGCATTAACAAGTTTGATTACCTATTCATGTGGTTTTTCTGTGATGCTCATCATCTCGTTATCCAACATTCATTAATGGATATAACACCCTCCCTGCCCCCCCAGGAGAGCCGTGCTCTGGATTACTGCTGATCTGAGCTAAAGGTGATACGCTAAGTCATTTTTTCCATCCAGGATGCGCGTTGTTTCTTCTGATGCCTAGGTGAAAATTGATAGCTCCTTTTCAAACCGTTTACGTACTCTTGGCCCCGTTTGTGTGTGGTGGTAGTATTGTAAGGCTGTGGGGCCTTTTCCCAAGACAGAGAAAAACAGTCTAGAAACTCGTCTGGATAATTAAATACTTTGTGTGGAAAATTTCCTTTGGCATCATATTGCTCGTGCTGATGGTTGGGCAACAGGAGCGTGTAGCTGCTTGAGTTTTACTTGTGTTTTTCAGATAGTAAGTAGTAATTGGAAAGCTTGGATTTGAAGCCACTGGTGGGCTGGAGGCTGTGTGTGCTTAGTGGTGCACAGTTCAGAGACTGAAATGTCCCTTTCTCAGCTGAGGTGCAGCAGCCACGTAGGAGATTGAGTCTGAAAAATAACCTTTGGAGTCTATGTCTTTAGCCAGAGGACATGGATATGCCTGTTCTTCCATGTCTTAATAATGTAGCATTTGGAAGCTGAATTGTGTCTAAGAGGTCTAGATACAACAGTAATTTATTCTGTTACCTTCAGTATCTCAGGCTTCTAAAACCCAATGAATTCTAGGCAGTCAGCTTACAGGAAAAAAAAAAAAGAAAAAGAAGAAAGGTTGCCTTTAATGTGGGTTTTGGGGATTGGTTTGGTTTGGTGTGTGCTGCTTTGGTTGTTTGCATTTCACTGCTTTTGAACGCTGAAATTATACAGACTAGTTTCTTTTTGTTTCTAATTGATGTTACCCTTTCTGTTAGCAGATATTGTTATTTAAACGTTCTTTGAAACTAAACAACAAAGCAAGAGGAAAAAAGTCCATTTTCTTTTAATCAGCAAAATGTTGCTTAAAAGCAGAATCCATTTCTACCTTTGTAAGTACAAGAATGTACAATTTGGACATGAAAGCTCTGCACCGATTATTTTTAAGTAGGCATTTGTGTTGGCTGGAGAGTAGGGCTGGTAAGGTAGTGCCATTACCTGCGTGAAGCCTCTGTCACAGACTTTGGCCAGGCTGTCTGGAAAGGTGAAGCCTCTGTCCCAGACTTTGGCCAGGCTGTCTGGAAAGCTGGGATTTGACTTGTCACGGTGCTTTGGTTCCATCCAGCGTGGCCATGGCTGGCAGTGGAGGTCACTGGGCTTGGTGAGCTGTGGTACTGGGCTCCAGCAAAGCCTTCCCAAACACAGGCTCCTTCCTGAACTTATGAACAGCCTCGCTGGCTCCAAAGCTCCTAATGAGGGTGTAGAGCAGGGTCCTGGCCCCAGGGATTTGGGAGGAGGCCCTTGTTCTGGCTGAGCAGGGCTGCAGGCGCAGCCACAGATGGCCCTGCCCTGCTCTCTCACGCTAATCTGCAACTGCAGAGACTCCACAGCTGCCTGGGAACCCACTGGGGAGCAACGGTGCAAAGTACTGAAATGGGCAACACAGCATTGAGGCATTAGGTTTGCTAATCCAAGGCCTAAAATCAGCCTCATTTCAATCAATAGCAATCTGTTTGCACTGTCAGGAACTAATTTAAAAATCTGCTTTAAGTCCTGGTTAGGCACTTGGTATTCTGTTTTCTGGATCAAAGTAGAGGGAAGCAGTGGGCATAGCACAGCAGTGGCAGGAGGAGGAAAAATCCTTTGTAAATAAAAAGTGGATGTTTATTTCCCAAATGAAACCCTGCTATTACAAAGAAGTGCTGTTGTTTTTGCTAAATTTATCCAAGAATTCATCAAGATTCTTGAAGTGGCTGCAGAGCCCGCTCTGCAGCAGAGGGAGAACTTTGCAGTGTGTGTAGCTTGTTTAAAATGCTGTACCAACATCAGACCAATAAAGTCTGTATTATAGCTGTGGCACAGGTAACTTCATCATGGGATTGCAGCCACCTTTGGAGAGCTACAGCACGGCTTCCATAACAGATTTCTGTAACACACTGTGCTTCAGGAGTAGTGCAAAACAGTGCCATAAACCCTCTGGGAACTCTGACAAGAGGCGGCCTTTGCTGAAGCCAGAAATATGGATTTCAAAACCCTCTGCAGTTCTGGTAGGGAAACATAAATTGAAGAGATCATGCTTATTACAATTGTGGGGTGTCCAACTATTTTTAGACTAATGCTGAAGAATGAAACAGAAGCATATGCTGGATTTTACTACACTGCAAATATTATTGTCTGAACAGTGATGTAAAGCATGTTTTGGCTGCTGGAAGTGTTATATGTAAGAGAATGTGGCTTTTTCTTTTTCACTGAATAGTGAAATGCTTGCTTGTGTGGACCAGTGGGTTCCCCTTTTTGTAGCTGACCCTCCCGTGCCAGTATTGCTGGTCCATGTGCCCCACTTGTCCCTGCATTTGTAGAGCTCCCCTGATTCTGCCAGAGAGGCTCAGCTGCCTCTTGAGTGCAGCTCCTTGGTGTGCCCATGCTGGGTTGGGCAGGGCTGGCTCACCTGGCCAGCACTTCACTGCCATGGGCTTTGCTTGGGTGGGGATTTGTTCCTGGGTGTCAGAGCAAGCAGGGCTTGGCGGGGGGACCATGGGGACGGACGGGGATGCAGTGCCTTGCCACGTGCACTCTGCTCCCTGCTTTGTATTTAAGGATCATACTGCTGCTGTCACGGCATCAACCATGCTGTGTTCACAACTAGACCCCAAGGCTTTGCCTGCAGCATTGGCTTCTCTGCCTTCTTAGTCTCTGCTTTTCCTCTTCTCCAAGATTTCTGTTTGTCCCCACTCACCTCTCCCACTTCACAGCATCTGGGCAACAGCGAGGTGGTCAGGCCTCCAGATGGCTGCTGGCACTTCAGGACGTGTTGGAGTAGGTTTAGAGAGCCCAGTGATGAAAGCACAGGGTGCTACGTGGGTGCCTGCAGTGGAGCTGAACTGCAGTGACTTCAGGGGCCTCAGGCTTCCAGCTCAGCTCCCCATCGCAGCAGGTGCAGGAGCTGCAGCCCCAGTGAAGCGTGGCTGAGCAGAGCTCTGCAAGTGGAGACATTTCCTAAAGGGAGCAATCCAGGGGAAGCTGCCCAGAGCAGCTCCCATCGGGCAGGACTCGTCCCCAGCAAACAGGTGCTTGCAAACAAGTCTTGACATGATGTTCCTGGTGGTTTCAAAGTTAAGAAAGGTCAGAAAATTCAAGTGGTAGGTAGTTGAGCCACTCTGGTACATTGTGAAGAAGTGATGTTGCATGTATGTGGAGAATCAAACCACTTATGAATTCCATGTCTTAAAACTCTTGCTGGCCACCTTTAACTTCTCTGCTTGCATTTAGATGACTGATAAGGACTTTAGGTCACATTTGCTTAAATATAGCCTCAGAGAGGAGCAGAATAAAGGGAAACAAAGCGATCCTCTCTTCTCAATGACAGTCTGTAAGTAGCTGTGAATGAATCTCATTATAGCAGCTTCTTTTGAAAGGGAGAAATAAAAAGGAAATTTCATTGCTAACAACTTACATGGCATTAGATGCTATAAAAAAGGTTGGTGGTCATTGGTTACACTGTTATAAAAGAAGAGCTAAATGGTCTGTAATTTAGTGAAGGGGATTTAATTACATGAAGTAATTTACAGGAAGCTATAGCCACTTGTATCTTTTCCCCCCGTGTAATATAGTTGGTTGACACAATGCACAAAGTCCTCTTTCTTTTCCTTTTTCCTTCCTCTCACTTTTTTTTATTTGTATATTTCTTTTGGAGAAGTTGCCAAGATAGAGCACTTCTATTGTATCTTGTGATTTTAGCAAGTTGAAAATGGAGTAGTGTGGGCTGTTTGAACAGATTCAAAGCCCTGGCTGCAGGTTTTTATTGTACATTTCTTCATAGCTGTGAGACAGGACATGTTCCAGGTGTCCTGGGAGATGTGTAGAGACGTTATTCCTGGGTTCAGTGGGGATGCTGCAGGAGGGGCTAGAACCCTGAAGAAGCCACAGTCTTTTCTGGATTTTGTTTTCCTGATTTGGACAACAAGCGTCTAAATGGCTGGTTCGTCTTGATTTAAGCACTAGCTGCCCAATATTTTAACTAACTTTGCAGAAGAGGCTGGGATCTGTTACCTAACTGTAGCCTCTGTTCCTCTGCTTGCACCACATGTCTGCAGTGATAGTTGGGATGATCACAGGTATTTTTATTGGTGTGAAATAAGCACAGTTGATGCAGACAGCCAATATTCTTCTCCTAGCATGCTTATCAGTATGATAACTAAACCATCTGTGCTGCTCCAGTCTAAATCTGAGCTGATTTAAAACAAACAAAATGACATCCCAACGTCACGTGTGGTTGAGGCAGGATAAATACCTTTTTCATGAGGTGCTGTCACTTTCCTCATGCAGAACTTGTCCTTGCTCAGTGCTGGCCGTGGATCTCAGCTTCTGCAGGAGACTGCTGGGATACCCAGTGTGCCAGGAGCTGTAGCAGGATTGCTTTGGCAGCTGCCAGTCTTTGCCTGAAGTCATTCAGTGGCACCGGTCCAGCTCACTTGGCTTTCCTCGTGGAAGCGTATCAAAGATGATGCTGTTTTCCACCTCTCAGTTGCTCTCGCCTCACAAACTGCAGCCTCGGGCAGTGTTACCCACATCCCTCAGCCTCTTTCTGTGTGGATTCTTAAGGGAGATAATTTTCATACTTCTGCCTGATGGATGGTTTACACGAGCTGTTGAGAATATACGCAGCTTGAGTGAGCACATCTTTGGTTTGAAGACATCTCTTAGGTAAAATAAGCACTTGCATTTTTCCTCCAAGCAAGGTTATTAGTAGCTATTCAAGTGAATGCCATTGCACAATTGTTTTGTCAAAATCAGTCTGTTTTCCCTAATGTTTTGTCTTAAAGAAACACAAAAATTAAATAAAGCCAGCAAGGGTTTGTGATAGGTGTAAAGCTCTTCCCAACTTAGTGGTTGAGAGAGTCCTAAGGTGTAGTTGGGAATGTATCTTTTAACTCGAGAGTTGAAATACGTTCTGTGTGTATGTAGGCTTTTCCAGCTATTAGCACTCTAAATTGATTCTAACATTTTTCTGAAGTTGAGCCTTGAAATTAATCTATTAAAAAAAAATCCTAACAAGGTTTCATATATTAAGTTTAGGAATTATACTTGTGAATCTTTATTATCATTATATGCAAAAGTTGAGGCTTTTTTTTCTTTCTGGTTGCTTTCAATTTTGCTTTTTCGCAGTCGGCATTGTTGAGATTACAAAACAAAGTCTTCTTTGGGTAGCTGCTGGATTCTGGATGTTGGTGTCTAAAGTCAGTTGTGTAAATATGTGCAGCTTTTTTAATTTAAAACCAAATCTTTAATCTTCACCTTTTCCTCCTCATTCCACTTTGTTCTGGTTAAAGGGTTTCAGTTCAGCTCTAGGGAAAGGTGCACAGGCTCGATTCTTCCTTCAGCTGCAGATCCATTGCCAGTTAAAGATGAAGATTAGCAATGGGGTTTCACTTTGCTCTCTGATGTTTCCTCGTACAGCTCTGCTTGTCTCATTGACACTGAATAGTAAAAACAAGGAAAAAACTCTTTCCAGGGGAAATCTTATCCACTGGAATAGTGTTGCTAAAAGAATCCAGCAACGAGGTAATGGATCAAGTGGTGGGTGCTGTCCAGGGCAGTTTGAATAACAGAGCCATGATGAACAGCCCTGTGGTGCTGTAACACTGCAGCCTCCTGGAAAGTGGTACTAGATCTCATAAAGTTGTCTTTCTGTTGGTTCTCAAAACTTTTGAGTGGTCATAGGGCAATATTTCATAATTTAACAAGACATTTATTGGCTGTAGTGTCAGTCAGAAGTGTCTCTTTGGAGTTAGGGCTTCAGTCCTTTTAGAATTGAAGATGGAGGTAGCTCAGCTGGACATTGTGGAATACATCTGCAGCTTTAACATGAAAAAAATGAATGTTCCAGTTTCCAGTTACTTTTTAGCTCATACGGAGCAATTTCAGTGTACAAAGGTGTAAATGGGGATGACACAAAGAAAGAGAGTCACATTGCAAGTGTTGCCTGAATTGAGGGCTTTGAACTTGTTCCACATTTGTACATGTGCTCTTTTTCTTCCTGGTTCAGAGTGCAAAAACTGGCGATATAAAAATAAACCAGTTATTCTTTCCTTACCGCGTAGGAAATAACCATCACAGCAGAACAAAGTTGAGGTCCTCGAAACCCAAACCCTGTTCTGCAGAGCTGGATTTGGTGTTTTCCCACCACGTGTCCGTGCCCTCTGTGAGAGGGGCTGGCAGCGTGACCTGGAATGTTCCTGGGCTGTGGTGGTGTGATGGCTGTGAGCCACTGAACATTGCTTCCCCATTTTCGTCTCTCACTTTCCTTGCGACTGCCTCGTTTTGTTCATAAAGCAGCTTGTAATTGAGTGTTTGACAAAGAAGTGTTTACAAGCAGTGTTTCTTGTGCATAACTGCCTAGCTGAGGGGAATAACAATTTGGGTCTGAATTTCAGCCCTCCTTTGTCACTGTCGTATCATCGTCAGTGGCAGTGCTGTCTCTGCTTAAAGAGAAAGATGGATTAAAATTGTTTCAGGGCATGACACTCGAGTGGGAACGCGTGGTCTTGGAAGAAGCTGGCAACTGTTCTTCGTGGCCCCTGCTCATCCTTTGTCTGTGTCCTGATTTTGGAGCACACCAAGGTGTGTGCTAATTAATTACCACGTGTGGTGACTTAGGGGTTTTTACACGTGGAGTCTGCTTATTTAGGAGGAATTCAATTCTAGATGTGAAGCTGGAGTTCTGCCAGATTTTAAGCCTTCTCTAGCCATTGTGTGGGGTGAGATGCTGTCCTAATCTGTGTGGGGATGTGGTTGGAGTTCAGTCTTCATGGGTAGAAACAGACAGTGCAGATGGGACCAGTGCTATCAAAATAAAAGCCATGTTTAGCTATCACACAGGAAGAAAGGGGCTCTAGGATTAAGCTTTTTAGTTCAGGCAGCATGTGGGTGTTTCAATTGTCCATGCTAAAACCCTTCTGCAAATTATGCCAACTGGGCAGGGTGTGAAGGGAATAGAAGCAATGAAGTTATGCATGAGTAAGGAACAGCTCAGGCTTTATTTAGACCCATTATGGGCCATTAGCAAAGGGTATTTTTTTTTTTTTCTTTTGAGGTGGGTGTCTTTAAAGGGGCTGTTTGCAGGAATTAGCATGTTTGTTCAGAAGTGATGGGAATCAGCCATAAGGAGTAAGCAAAGACAATCCCTAGAATCACCCACAAATAAATGGAGGCACGTGGACTCACTCCAGGTTGGGGGGCTGAACGGGACAGCTCCCGTTAACGTCGGTGCCAGTCTGGGACTAAAACCCGCACACAGAGTGAAAATAAATAGATCACAACATATGAAACAAAAGTCATGCAGTCAGGCATGAGGAAGAGTGGTACTCGGGCATTGTGGCCAATGAGATTAACTCCTTTCCTGCTGCTTGGTGCAAGCCTGAAGTGATTTCTGTAGCAACTCTGCCAGTGTCAAATCTGCTTTTCTGGGTGGAGTTATTACTTACTGGTTGATACTGGTGTGTTGAGCAAAACCGGACAAACAGTCACAGCTTTACTGACAAAACTAGGAGGGGGTTAATGTGATGACTACGCTGCTCAGAGCTGCTCTGAATTAGTGCTATTGCTTGTCAGAGTTATTTGACTGTAGCAATGTACTGAACTGTTAAATTCCTGTACAAAGATGACCACACAACACTCACATCCAGAGTGCCTTTTATTTGTCCTCATGCAAAATACTGCAGGTGTTTTGCTAAGACATCTTCCCAATCCCCTTAGCCTTGTTCTGAATCATCTTGATGCGTTGAGTAGGTTGGTAAATAAACAGTGTGGTTTTATATGCCTGTACAAATGCTGGTCTCTTACAGTCCTTTGCAGCTGGGTATTCCCTCCCTGTTCACCTGACTTGTCAAGAGCAGAGGGAGAAGAAAAATGTCTTTGTGACAGCTTTTTTTTTTTTTTTTTCCTTATAGTGAAGCAGAGGAATAAAGGGATTATTTTTTTCCCCAGACAGTCTACCCACAGCAGCAGCACCAGGGACCTCTGGTAAATTGATCAAGGAACATATTTGACCTTAGGGCTGCTTGTTAGAGAACATTGTTATAGGCACGTTGTAATAGCAGATGTAATAAAGTCTGCATTGTCCCAGAGAAAAAAAACCAGTAATATGTTTTGTGGTGGGTTTTTTGTTGGTGTTGATGGGGGTTTTGGGGGTTTTTTGTGTGCGTGTGTTATTTAGTAGGAACTGAATTGTTGTCTGGCAACCTTGGGGTAACCTCAAATAGGCATAAGCCTAAGGCAGAGCCAAAAGCAGATATTTTGGTGGTTAATAGGGGATTTACTGACCCAAGAAACAAGGAAATAATATTTTTCAGGAATTGGCTATTTTTATAGTGCTTTGTGTTCATCCAACTATCATGTAGGTTTGTAAAGATGATTTCTTTCAAAAACCCCTTTTTATTCCTGCAGCTTTTAAGTCCTTGCTGCTTGAATTGCATTTTTTTTTCTTAACTTTTCTTCAGTTATACAATTATCACCACTCTGGATCTCAGCACTTACTGACCTGCCACTATACTTTAAGAATAGGAATTTATTTACAGTCCCATGATAACTGGTCATCACAAATCATAATTTTTCTGTGAGAAGGTTTCAGTGGCTTGAAACTTGGTGCTTGTGGAGTCTGTTCCTCTTATGAATAAAAAAATACAGAAAGAGATAAACTGTGTTGGGAATTTCTTCACTAGGAGGGTGATGAGGCCCTGGCACAGGTTGCCCAGAGAAGCTGTGGCTGCCCCATCCCTAGAAGTGTCCGAGGCCAGGTTGGATGGGGCTGAAAGTGCCCCCATAAGGATTCAGTTAGCTGAGAGCCTAAATCCCAGTGACTTGTTGGTGCAGTGTGCTCCTCGTTCACTTAAGCATTTATGCGAATCCCACTTACCAAGTTTACTGGGATTTCTAGTTTCATATTCTGATACCTTTCACTAGAATCAATGTCTGTCTTCTGCTTTGATCGATCCAGGCACATAAAATGCACAAGCTGTTCTAAGATGTTTGTTGTGCTCCATTAATGGGACTCAGAATAGGATTTCTTACCATTCCAGAGGCTTCCTTCTGTGGCATCATGTGCTCGCTTTCCTAATGGTGATTATTTATTTATTTCGGCAGAATGTCTGTAACTCACACAGGCAACAACAGGAATTTCTCCTGCTTCGGCCATATTCATTTGCAGGATGTAGAAAAGGGAGAGGATTTTTGCAGCATTCAGCACCACGTGAGCCACATTGATCGGGTGTATCCTGCCGTTCAGAGACCTGTGGAGATGTGCTCTAATGGCCTAAGGTGGATCTGCTAAACCTGCTAAAAAGCTGAAGGGCTTTTTCACTTGTTTGGTGCAGCAAAGGCTGTTAATACAACTACACAAATGGGAGCCCTTAGTTAATTCCTAGTTAAGTATTGACATACTTGTTGACTTGAAGCTTGTTCTGACAGAATTAGGATTCAGTCAGTAGAAGTCAATCTTTTCTTTCTACCTATCCAAAAAATAAGCTGTTTCCAGTTCTGAACTATATATTTTAAAATAAAAATTAAACAAGTGATACATTCATTTTCACTATCAGATAGTGGCTTTCACCTGGTAGTCACTCTATAAGGAATTAACTTGTATGTGATATTTTTATTTCTGTATTGAATAGGAATCTTGACGTCTAGCATCATGGTCCTTGGTATCTGAGGTTTTTTACGTTTCTAGACAGTGCAGACACATAATTTGAAAACCCGTTCTCCTCATCCTCCTCAAAAAATAACCCTGTCTGGGAGAGGAGGAGAGGCCATATTCTTGCCAGGAATGCTAGTTGGTAAAGTTGTTGAGTTTAAAGGATTTATGCTACCAAGTTGTGCTACTAGATTATTGGGCAAGAGTATAAATTGCCTAGCCATCCTTTGTGTGCTTGCTTATCTGTAATGGGGAGAAAATAAGTTTTACTTGTTTTTTAAAATGCTTGCAATACACAGAGGTAAAGTAGTAGGGGACATGATGAATATTGTGTTACCACACAGCAAAACACAAGACTATTTTTTCAACCTAAAGAAGGAAGGGAGGAGGTCGTTGCTGTAGGAGTCTGGGTCTTGCAAGATTTAAGGGACTAGCCTTAAGCTGTGGAACCTCATCATCCACAGACTGGTGGATTTGGAAACAGCACTGGCACATCAGCTCAGAGCTGACTCAGAGCACAACGAGCTGGTTCAGAGGGAGGACATGAGAGAAGTGACTCCATCCAAGTCAGTATTTCTGCATCGTGCCGGATGGATGTGCCAGATCAGGTGCCCAGGATGGATGCCAGATCAGGTTTCAAGGGCTTGCTTAGAGGTGCTGAGCACCATTCAATGATTTAATCCAGCAAGAACCTTGCAGAAAGCTCTGGCAATTGCCGAGGATGATCTAATGCCAGTATTAATCATCATCTCATGATTGAGAACTAGGTGTGAGTACTGAGGGTGTTTCCACAGTACAAACCCTGGCAAGGATCTTGATAGCAAACTCACTGGGCCAGTTTTTAAGCCTAACCATTTTCTTTTTCTTAATTGTATACCCTCTAAAAGTCTTCTAGGGTGAAGAGCTGGTTAGAAGTACTGAATGTGTAATTTTGTGGTTTTCTGTCTTTGGTAACTGGCTTCTCGGGTAGCTTTAGGAAGGAATAGAGCCACTTAAGGAAGCTTGAAATAGGACTCAGGTATCTACTACTCTGAAATAGCCCCACTTTATTATGAGCTTGGAGCATGAAATGTATGTAGAGCTGATTGCAGTGAGCTAAAAAGGCTTGCCAAGAAAAAAAAATTCTGCAATTCAGTGTTAATTCGTCTCTTTTATTCTTCCCAGAAGTGGCATTTGTTTATGTATTGCCCTTAGCTTAGAGACCCAGACCATCACCTCTCATGTGGTCTTCTGGTCCTCCTGCCGTGAGTGCAGGAGCCCTTTGCTTTCCTCACTGACCTCAGAAGAGGCAAAAGGAGCTGTTAAGGTCTAACCGGGTGGGAGGGTGGCAGATCTGTGCTTCAGGGAGTTTGGCATCCAAAAGATTTTCCCAAACAGGAGATGGGAGGGAAATAGCAGCTGCTGGTGGGTTGTGTTGGCACCTCCGGTGTTGGTGGCTTACATTCTGTTTGCTGAAACTAACTGGAAAATATTCCAAATTCTTAAAATTCTGCCTGCCCAGCAAAATCCATAGGGAGTGTGGCATTACTAGGCATGGGAATGATTGCCTCATTTAGCAACAAGTAATGACTACTCAGCGGCATAGGCTTCAGCAGAGAGGAGAAACAGGAATGCAAGCCCATGGGGATCCCAGCTTGTTAACCTCTGCTGCCGTGGGCTCTACTACCCCGTGTGTGTGCTACCTGGAAGGAAATCGCTGAGGGTGCACTCATCCATGTCACAACCCAACCTGCGCTTTGCTTTGTAGATGTTCCCTTGGAGCTGCTCATGTGGAAGTGGGACAGTTGGGCTTTGTGTGAATGTGAATGCATGTGCACGTCTGTCAGGTTTACTCTTGCAGCTTAACCGTAATTCATTACATAAAGCCTGTTTGTCACACATGACTTTAAATATCCACGGGCCAGTCTCGTGTACTAACTCCAGTGTCAGTTTTAAGTACAGCAAGGAGGGGGCTGCGGTTTACCTCAGATCTAAGCACGGAGGATGAATGTGGCCTGTGATGGGAATCTTGCTCCTGACCCAGTGCTGTACCTGCCTTCATTGAAGCACCAGAGGTTCAAGTGACTTGTCAAAGGTTGCAGAGCGAGGGAACAACTCCAGTGACATTTGATATCGGGAGCCTTCTGCTTCCCAGTCTGCTGCTGATTTACACTTTCATCCTCCAGTACACATAACTGCTGCTTGAATTAAGCTGTGACACATCTTCACTTCAGTGTAAAATTATTTCAAGTTAGACCTTGCAAAAGGAATGTCGTTCCTTCCGCAAACACTGCGTAGGTTCAGCCCGTTCCCACCTGGTTCGTATGCTAGTTCAGCAGCACCGACTAATAAATTACAATTATTGAGGTATCAATTCATCATGTCTGAGGCATGGTGTTGCCTGTTCCACTGCATTGACCGAAGCCGTTTGCTGGCTGCTAATGTACTGCGGTTTTACTCTGTCTTGTCCCGTAATGATGGGATCCCTTGTACCAATTTGAATCCTATTAGATTGCAATTAATTTCTCTCTGCTGCAAACTGAGGCTGAGTCAAGTGCTGTTCAGTGCAGAGCTTACAACACGGATATATCACAAGGGTGAAGTGCTAAGAACCCAGCCTGAACAATTTTTTAATCTTTGCTTCATGTTCCCCAACTTCCCTAATGGCACTAATTAGCAAAGCAAATTCCTTGCTTTGGGAGCAAGAGTGTGAGCAAGTGAGGAGCAGAAGGATATAACTGTTTTGAGAATGAGAATCAGAAAGGGGAGCAGTTGCAGAAAGTTGGTCTTGTGGGGGAGGGATCTCTGCCTTCAGGTACAAGAGGTTTTTATTTCACTGCAGTGGAACATTCTGCTACAAGATTCGTTGAGCTAGCTTTGTTCCACAGTGAGTCATTTAATGCACGGAAAGTCCTGCTACAGGATCCGTGAGGAGCCTGTTCAGGCATTGCTTTGATGTTCTTGGTAGGAGAGTGCCTGGGCAAGGTTAGTGCTGTGTTAGGATCGATGGGTCTCTGGCAGTGCAGGTGCAGGCGTAGCCTCGTGGGCGCAGTGTCAATACGCAGGTGCATTGAAACTCCTCCCTGAGAGGGCAGTCCTCAGGGCCTCTGGAAATCTGGAGATGGTCTTCCTAAGCTCTGACTCTGTAAACATCCTGAGAATGCCAACACGCAGTGCAGTCGCCTGGAAAATAGCAAAAGTAAAGTTGCTCCATGGAGGAAAACTGAAAAAAACCATCTTGGGACAAGAACCCCCATCTGTCCTTCTTGCCTGTCAATGCAGTGCTGGAGCTGTGCTTTCAGTGCTAAATAAATATGTAAATGTCAGCATGCAGTCATAAAACAAGTTTTGTTTTATAGTTCAAGTTCAGATTTTGGAGAAGAAGGAACGTGATTGCACCATCACGTTGCGGTTTCTACTGGATAAATTGATCCTTGGAGGCAAACTAGATTAATACTAGGAGGAGACGGATTTAGAATTTGTCCTTCTCTGTGGTTTCTATAAACTGAGCAATACTTCTGGGCTCTTTGTTGCTCTAGCAATTTTCTCTCTGTTGGATGATGACCCTTTCAATAAGTGGTCATCCACATTGAATTTTTCTGGCTCAGAGCTTAAAAAACAGGGCTTTTTATTGACTATAGAATTCCCATACTGTAGCTTGACCTCGCTGTCGGCTTTCTTTGGAGACTATACAGAGATTTCAGCTAATGCCAAAAGAAGCCATTCACCTTTTAAGCTTTCTTTTCCCTGGCTCGTAATCTACATCTGAGTGAAATATAAAGTATTGCTTATCTCTCATCTGCAAAGCTCCAGTAAGCTCTGGGCTGCGAGTGTGCTGCCCGACAGCTGTGACACCGCTCTGCAGCACCGGGAGCTGCCGCGCCGCGGCCCTGGCAGAGGCGGCTTTTGGGGCGGGCGGTTGCTCAGGCAAAGTTCCCATATTGCTTTAATTTTTCTTTACTTACAGAACCACTCAGATTGGAAAAGAGCTTTAGGATCAAGTATTGCATGTAAGCTTTGTAAGCTTACTGTCTTTTATTAACTTACGATTGCTGTCACATATGACACTGAGAGCCCGCTTGGCTCCCTTCAGGCAAGGGAGTGGATTTCTACTCAGTGTAAATCCAAACAAGAGAAAGAAATGATGTTACATGTTAGTATTTACAATTTGTATTTGAAATCTCATGTTGTATTTGTTCCAATTTTTTTGTTGGCCTTTCGCTGAGAATTTACAGCTCTCTGGGGATATTAGCACAGAAAAGGTACTTGGGGTGGGGTAGGAAGGAGAAGGAATGAAGGAGACGATGCAAAGAAATTAAGGAAGCTAAGGTATAATTCTAGTATTGTTTGTCAAGTTGAAATGGTTTTGTCTTTAATTTTGAGGCAGGCGCTCTGAATGCCGTGCTGCTTTTCTCCTTAATTAAAGTAATTTTGTTCTACTGCATATTTATACTGTGTCTTACTACTGTAAGTAAGTGGCTACAATATTACCTCTAAACAAGGCTTCTTGAAATGATTAAAAGTTGATGTTTATGCGTACTTGTAGTTTTGGGGTCTTTTTACTAGAAAGAAATATTTCACCCTAATTTATACTACATAAAATTCCCCTTAACACAATCATAGAAGGAAGAAAGGTGGTTTCTCGAGTGAGGTGCAAAAGGCGTATGGGTCATCTCTAGATCCATATATGACCTTCAGCAGGTTATTTAAGGTACTTTGCTCCATGCTGTTCTATGTCTAAAGCCAGGCATAACACCTTCCTATTACGCACAGAAGCTGTAAGTTGACATTTTGTGACCATTACATACTCCAATATCCCTGAGGCTGGGATAGCCTGTAAAGGGAGCCACTCTAACCTTCCATGTGCTAGGAGCAGCAATCTGACTTTGAAAGACTCCCTTCAGAACACGCCTAATATAAAGCTATTAAATCTACATGTCGGATTATAAAATAATGTAAATGGTGGACGTTGGTGGATGAAGGGAGAGCACCTTGTTAGGTTTGTGTGGGGGTTTCACGCTGGGCTTTTGCTTTGAATTACTCTGTGCTGGTTAGCAGAGAGGTGGTGACTTTACAGCTGCATCCATGGGCTGTGAATGCAGCCTGCAACACGTGTAGGCTTTTTTCTCTGTACTTGGAAGATATCTCTGGATGATGGACCCCTGATTTACTCCTAAAATTAAAAAATGTAGGGGGGGGTAGGTCCGTCAGCCTGACACGCGCTGATTTGTGCTCTCTCAGTGAACAGTACTTCTCGGGAAGGGAAGTGCAGCGTGGCACAGATAAGCACATTGAGATGGAGCTCCAGGGAAGCAGAGCACGGCAGGTCTCCATCCTGGTTCTGAGCTTGGAATGCCGTATTTCCCCACCATGGCTTCCTGTCTGCCCCCTCCTCCTGAGAACTGCTTTGCCTTGCGGGCTGCCCCAGTGACTCCAGTGAGTGTTTGAGACTGGCTGCGAGCTGCTTGCAGTCAGAGGA
Organism: Gymnorhina tibicen; assembly: GCA_013399875.1. NCBI lineage: Eukaryota > Metazoa > Chordata > Aves > Passeriformes > Artamidae > Gymnorhina > Gymnorhina tibicen. Next base: position 1,152,663 of record VXAZ01007126.1, on the reverse strand, counting down.
GTTATTTTTACAGTTTACATTGCCAGAGGGTCTGACCTGTGTTCCCCTCTTTGCAGCTCTCCCCCCCTCTCCGTGCCAGGGATGTGAAATCCAGAACATTTCCTAACATGCACTTGGCAGTTTGTGTCTGTATCTCTCCAGCTGGATGGGCAGTGGGGGTTGTGTGCATTGATTGCTGACCCTTTGAAATGTTGGCTCTTCCAACTGCTTGAATTTTTTATAAATATTAAGTCTCTGCATAAATGATCTTGTACAACTTCTACAAAGCATAAAAGAGGAGAGGTTAAATTGAAAATGAGGTATATTGGACTTCAGAGCACAAAGATAAATACGTATTTAAGTTGAAGTTTAAATGAATAGTTCCTCTTGGATATGTGCTAGTGGGTTCAGAGGGTAATTTTTTTTTTTAACCTTAATACGTTCCACTCTAGCCGTGCAGATCTAATTAGCACGAGCAGCACTGACAGGACTGCAGCACTATCACTTGCAGGCAAACTGGGCAAGGCAGAAGGAAACCAGAGTCAATGTTCTGGACTTTTTCCCCTATTTGTCATTAAGCTTTATTCATCTCAGTCCTGGCAACTTGCTGATGTTTCCCATCAGCGGCCTGGCCAGGGAGGATATTCCATATGCTGCATAAACCCAGGGGATCAGTGGAAAGTGTGGACACTCCAAATATACTGCAAGGTAGGAACTCTTGGATTATTTCTGTTTTGGATCCTTTTTTTCTTTTTTCTTTGACTTTTCTTGAGCTACTGGTTCTTACGATAAGTGATGCACGAAGACAGTAAGTGATAGCCAATCTCATTTTGTCTTCGGTGGTTTTTTGCTGGTGCACCTTCAAGGATGTGACTATCTCCTTTTGTTCCTCTGCCACTTGACATGTCCTATGTGGCTTCTTACAGAAGTACCAGACTTTGCACAGATCCATCTGTGTTCTTCTCAGGGGCCCTATTTGGAAAACACATTTTCCAGACAGGAAATTTTTCAAGAATACTGCTGGGTACTTTCACAGTAATGCAGACAAACCCCTTGTGAATATCCTCAAAGTGCAGGGGTATTTTCAGATCAGAGATGGATTAAAAGAGTTAAAAAGACCATTTTGTCATGTAAGAATTAGTTGATCGTGATTTCTGTATTATTCTAACATCAATCACAACTGTTTGCAAGTCATCACAATTGTGCAGCTCTAACAAAAATGAGAGTTAGGCCCATGGTTTTGAGAATTCCTCTGTCTTTGTTTTGTAAGCAGTCATAAACTGTCTTTAAAAGATAAACCAATGGAAGATTTGGGTTTTGATCTAGAGATAAGCAAGTCCTGTATGCTGGTTGTTCAGAGTTATCAAACCTAATGTTCAGAATCCTAATATTGTCCTCAAAATAGATGATACTTCAACATAAAATGCTTAAATCTGTATACTTGCCATTTAGGTACATAACATTAAAATCTTGCAGTGATGAGGGCTGCTTAAAAGGCTTTATGAAAGGAAGAAAATTTAGATTTTCAGATCCCAAGACTCCAGGGTGTTGAATTTGAGAAAAATCTACCAAATATCAGAAGACTGCCAACTCTCTTGAGTTAATGACTGTGTTCTCCTGTCACAATGGTTGTGCTTCATTTTGCATTATAATGTTGTCTAACAGCAAGTGGCACTTCTGATTCTTTTGTAATTTCCAAGCAAAATGCTGTTTGCAAAATAAACGTGCTGAGCATTTCCTAAACCTAATGTCATCAGCAGAAGTGAACTGCATAGCTAGGTCAGTTCTTTGGTGGAACAGAGATGGGTGGTTTCTCTTAATAGTTGCTGCACAGATGTGAACCCCAAATTGTTTTCTTCCTTCCTTCAGCTTGAGCAGACTGCAGCTGTGCTGTGTCAATTTATTGCTGCGCAGTGAAGAATGAAGCAAAACCTTCCTACTTTGCTGCTTTTCAACAGAGTTGACAGTAAGACAAAGCAGAATTGCTGTGCTGCCATTCTTGGAGCACTTCTTTGGTGAAATGGCCCGAGGACGGCTGCCACACCACGAGGTTTGAGCACCAGCTCAGGACAGATCTCGTAAAGGGAATTGAGCATTTCTCCTTTGTATCAGCCCTCCATAGGGAAGGGAGAGAGGGAAAAACAAGAAAGGTTTTGCTTAATCCGTATTGCTGTGGATTGTTCTATTATTTAATTAAAATAATAATCTAAGTAATATAACAAGACTATATTATGTATTCTAAAATACAATAGATGAGGGAGGTGGCGGGGTGGGCAGTGATGCAGGGACCTGGTATTTCTTCCCTGCATCTTTTAATGCTAGAACAATTCAGGCCAGAAATTCATGTATCTGTAACAGTGAAGCTTATATAGCAGTGGGCCAACTTAACTGGGATGTGATCAGAGGGTTTTTTGGCCAAGACTGAGTTTCTTCCTCAGAGAAGCCTTCAAAATTTCAGGGTAAATGCCATTAATGAGCATGGTTACTCTCACCTCTTCACGTATGCCATGAAGTTTATCAGCCTTGTGCTCGTGAAATACTGCCCTGCGTTAGGGTGCAGGGCATAACTCTTGGTAATAATCAACTAGCTACAAAATTTACCTTTTGTCATTGATTTCTTAGTCTTCTGCAGAGAAGTTATTCTTGCAGTGTTGCAGGTGGGAAAGCTGAAGGCAGGGCTTGTGGGGAGGGCTGGGCTCATTGTGGGTATCCAGCAAGCAAACAGGGGAGGGTTAGAAGCAGAGTCCAGGCCCCCTGTTCTCAGTTACCCTGGTGGACTGCATTTCCTCCCCATTACTGAGCCTGCATTACGAGTGGAGATAACTTTCAAGAGAGAAACCACAGGAGAGCAGTCAGCCATGCAGTGGTATTTGAGTTTGTTCCTACACATGGGCGATAACTGCTGGTAGTTAGATAGCACTGTAGGAAAACTGCGGGTAAACGTTGATTCATGTGTTTAAGGGTATCCGCTGTGTGAGCGGGGGAGGTACTGAAGTTGTCTCTCTGCGTGTGTGTAGGAGGGATATTAAAGATCCAACTTGTCAGGGTGTAAACTGATGCCAGAATGAAGAAAACGCTCCAAGTGGAGGCTCGCTGTATGGTTAAATTCCCGTGGTGCATCGGGGAGACAAGGAAGGTGATGCAAACCGAGCACTGAGGTTGTGTGATGCAGAGGAACTGGAAAGGAAACCACAAACCCCTGCTCTCAGTGCAAATGAGAACAGTAGTGGCAGTGAAGATTCGTGTCTTCTGAGAAAGCTTCAGTGGTAGGCAGTGTAGAGCGAGTCCTGTCTGCAGGTCAGGGTGCTGGACCTCCTGGGCTGTGGGTAAAATTGAGCTAAAACACAGGAACTGTCTTAAAAATTTGCATGTAATCTGCTGAACTTTCTTGGAGCAGAAGTTGTAGAAAGAAAAGGGAACTAGGACACAAAGCTAGTCAGTAGCCCTGAGAGAGTGGTGCTCATATGTTAGGTTTCTGTTATTCTTGTAGAGCACATCCCCCTTGGAAGGGGCAAATGGCCCAGGCTCTCCTGTACGTGATGTCTGCCACTGGCACACAAACACTCCGTGGTATCTTTTGGTGACTTAATATTTATGGCATGAACCACAGACCATCCAAGCCAGTCAGACCTAGTCTGGGAGAGCTGAAAATATGACAGCCTGAGTAAGTACCATTTGAGAGTATCAAAGAGCTATAATAATGTGGATAGCATTACATTAGAAAACCAAGGTGGGAGGATTACATGAAAGCAAAACACACAGACAGGCCCCAAGGGGAGACCATCCACCACAAAGGATAATTTCCTACGGGATTCAGACCCAAGAGCACATTCCTCTGAGGCTGCTTTAAAGCATCCAGGCAAGACATCTAAAGAGAGAGAAAAAATTCATAATGCTTTTCTTAAACAACTGTGTGTAGCTGGAGCAGATGCAGCAGTGCCTGGTCTACAGCTCGTCTGGACTCCTACATGTTTTCCTCCCTGTGATCTTCTTTTCAACCTAAGAAGATGTTTTTGAGATTTTTTTTCCCTTCAGGGAGAGAAGAGGGGAAACATCTTTCATCTGTGCTTTGGTTTTGTTTTTGCTATGTAGGCAGTGCTGCAGCCAGATCCAGGCTGTTCCCTGGGAATTGTTCTGACTTTGCAGGACAGCACAGTGGTGTTACCACAGCTTTCCCCATGAAACTGGAAATGTTTTCAAAGTGTTCAGCACTTAATCCTGGTGGCTGATAACCTAAATTCAATAACTAGTAATTTTCCTTCCCCCCTCCCCCAAGTTAGATGCTGTTTATAGCCCTTTCTCCCAGACGTCCTTTGGAGTAACTGAATCCCACACGGACTTGAGTGCGTGCTTGTACATGTAGTGTCTGTATACGCTGCCACAAAGGATTATATACAGACTTGGACAGGGCAGGTTTAGACTCTTTGTAAAGCTGTTGCAGTGCTTTGCCCTTTAGTGTTTGTGTGAAGGGCCAGGAGGAGAATGCTGGCTATATTTCTCCTTTTTCCCCCCTCTAGTCCGTGATGGAAACACAGCAGGAGCGTGAAGTCCAGCGGTGCTGCTGTTCCAGACACAGTGCACTCACAGGAGGGTTGGGATGTATGGAGCACAGGTTTCTGGTGTGACAGCAGGATCTGCCTGTGGGCTCCTGTGCAGAGAAAAGCTGTAGTGCAGTTTGTCATTTCAGCTTCAGGCCTCTGGGAACAGAGAGACTTTTATTATGGGGAATGTGCCGAGGAAGGAGCAACAGCATTTAAAAAAAACCAACAAAAAACAGTCCAGTCCCTCTGCGTGACAGTAAAATATTCAGAGAAATATGTGCTCTTTATGCAGTAGGCATCCTGAAACAAGGCACTGGCACCTCTATAATACAGAAACTGAAGCAAGATGTTTGGAAAAGACAGATAGACAGCTGGTTTGTGCCCAACTTGGGGTTGTACGTAATCCATCACTGCCAGGCCTGAAAACAAGCAGGAGCTCACAGGCACTGACTTCCTGGCACTGTGTCTATTCAGCAAAAGCTCAGTGGTGGCACGAAGCTTTTCAGGCCTGTGGAGAGATGCAAACAATCCCTTCATTCTCCCTTTGCTGGGGAAGCTGCTGGTAGGTGGAAGCAGCTGAAGTCTTTGGGCTGCTGCCGTCCTGGAGGAGCTGGGAGTCTGATGTATTTTTCCTTATGATGAATCTACACCACTGGCCAGCTGGTGGGATAAGCCATGTTTTCAGGGAAAAGGAGAACGAAGCAGGAGGATTTGGCTTGGGGCAGAAGGCTGTGTTAGAAAGTTTGCTAAAAACTCTTTTACTGTTCTTGCACAAAATTTGTTGTTTTTACTCCAGAAACTTGTAGTGTGATAAAAATTCCTTCTGGCCATAGTGCCAATACTGGTAGTTTCTGCTGTGCCCTCAGTGGGGATGACAGAGCAGTTTTGTGGGACCATGCTGTTGACAGCTGTGCCTGTATTGAAATACCCATCTTACTGCCATGAGTCTTGGGACCAGTTTGTTCCTTGTTACCTCATTGGCCTGAATTCCTTAATTCAGGTATGGACACCAGTCTTTCTTGTAGCTTATTGGAGGCCACAGCTTAGATATTCGTAGTGTGTGTGGTGTGTGAACTGAATTTGGTGGCTGTGAGGATTTTGTGGGTGGTTTTTGGTTTAGAAGGGACAGCAGTACAACCCGTAGTGCTGTGTGGTTCCGAGCATGCTGAATGTAGCAGAAAAGGTGCCTGTGGACTATGTAGGATTTGGAAGCCAGCCAAAGACCATTTTATTGCACATTTCATGTCTTTTTCTGAAGATGTTTGCTACTGGATATATGTTCAGGCCTGCTACTGATTAACAGCCCAACAGGGAAATATCCTCTTTTCCCAAAATTGTTAATGGTTTGCGAGCTGGTGCTCATGTTGGGAGATGTTTTGGTGCTGGGCTCTACACAGAATGGGACTGATGTGTGATGTAACTTCAAGTGTCTGCTGTCAACATTTACGGCCTCTGTAAAATAATAGAAAAGGTATTACAGAATCATGAAATTAAATATCCTGTTACAAGCCCTTTGAAGGCAAAGTATAGAACCAAAGAAAGGGACTAATTTTTAATTTTTTTTTGTATTTTGGAGCCCACACTTCAACACTTAACATCGTAGTCGGCTGCCCTGTACAGTTCTGCTCACTGCCCTGCACAGGCTGAATAATGCGTCTTTTCTCTGCAGCAGGTGAATAAAATATTTGGGTAATTACTGTGGCTTAGCCCTATGGACTTCAGGACAACTACTGACATATTTGGGGTTCATTCTTTGTTGTTTCAAAAGCAACAGTCTCTGGGATTTGGGGTTTGATTTTTTCACAGCCCTCCTCCCCAGTCTACTATTACACAAATATTGCACAATCCCTTTGACCTTCAATTGCTTTCTTGCTCTTTATTTAAGCATGTTTATGACAGCTTCTCCTGGGTTGGAAAGATGGTTGGTAATAACGTATGTTCCAGTAAAACATGACACAAACAAACAAGTGATTCTGCAAGAAGTCCTGCTCAACAAAACACGGTAAAAAACACAAAGCCTGTGATACAGTGTCTTTTCCTTTGGCAGTAATTGTTCTGCTCTTTGTATTATCTTACACAACATGACCACACCACCCGCTGCTCTGAATTCTGAAAAAACAAAACTGTTCATCCACGAGCCAAGAGGAACCAGAGTGATTTTGAATTACATAAATTGTAGAGGAAATGACTTGTTTGGTTGGGCTACTTCTACTGAACGAGCTTCTCTTTGTCTGCAGCATGACATTGATCAACTCTACAAAATTTCTGTTACCCACAGCTTCCTCAGGGCCGCTGGTAGAGGCTGAAATGGCAGGTGTAGAGGCTGGTGGGTCCAAGTCCATGGTGCTGGACTCTGTTGAGTTGTTGGTCTCCAGAACGGTGCCCTGGTAGGCACAGGCACAGGATTTCATAGCAGGAAACCCCGGGACAGCACTCCTGGCGTGACTGTCCTAAGACTGTCTGGCCTTCAGTCAGATACACGGTGCTGCCAGCCGAAACCCCACATCCCAGCTGTATGCAAATGAAGCAGAATTATGGCAAAACTGCAGTGATTGGTTGTCCAGGGTTTTAACTTAGGACAGATGCGTGTGTTAGTTGGTTCAGACATCCTTTTTTTGTTGTTATTGCTTTTTATTGTAGCAGTTGAAAACATCTCAACTCCCAAGGCTTCTGCTGAAAATTTCTTCCCCACGCACTGTCTTATCACACATCCTCCCTCATTCTCACTTTGCATCCACTGTGAAACGACAGTTTCCCAAAGGGGAATTCACCTTAGTGGTTGCTAAGCTGTTTATTTCACTGGTCCCTAACACCCTGCAATTTCCTGCAGACAACTGGAGGGTTTAATTTGTGAGATGTCTCTGGTGGGTTGTGCCCTGCCTTTGCAGGGGATGGAGCATGTAATCTAGTAAGTGGTTTGTTTGCTTTCCTTTTCCAAGTGCTGTAGTTGTGTTTCTGTTGGAATACGTTTTCAGTTTTTGAGGATAATGGATGTTAACAAATCACTGGAAGTGAAAATAAAAATAGAGAAGGAAAGTAGGTGAGATACCACTGCAAACTTGGCTTGTGCTTTGTGGATCCTTTTTTAATAGCAAAAAAAAGTGACATCAGCTCTGCTGCAGGCATGAATTAAAGATGAGAACTTAATAAAACTTGTTGGAGGGGAGAGGGAGGCAGGAAAGTGGAGCTAAAGCAACGATGTCTTTATTTTTAAGCAGACAGCACCACCTCTGCTTCAGCTCTCTGAGATGGCGCTGGAGAAGAACAAAAAGCGGCTTCCGAAGTGGTGTGTGAATCAAAAGTGCCCTCTGCTGGGAAAACCCTGCATGAGGGAGCGTCTCCAGACCATGCCCGAAAGCCTAATTACCCTCTTCTGCTGGGGAAGAGGCTGGATGTGATCCAGGATGCTCTCAGCAGTTGCCTTTGCCATTACATGCCCTGTCGGGATTGCAGTCTGAACATGTCACAGGGTATTGGTGCAGTCTGTGATTTCATTAGGGCTTGACATCACGTGTGTGTGGTTGCTCAGTCACTGCTCTGTTCCTTGTGAATAGAAAACAGGAATTTGCATTTGCAATATTGCCACATGACGGATAAGAATCTGGATGCAAATCCTGTGCAGATAACATCGCCCTTGGCAAATAAATAAGTGATAAAATGGGATGGAGCTGGGAAGGAGCCTTCAGTAGCCCTGATTTAATTCTTATTTGTTTTACGTGAGCAGCATTGATGAAACATGTGGTGTCAGTGCCAAACTACACAGCCCTGCAGGGAGCCCTTGTTCTTCTGAGGCTCTTCTGTGCCTCTGGCACAGGCACTGCCCCAGTCTGAACCTGCTGGTGGCTTGGTTGCCCCAGCAGGAATATTCACGTGATCTCTGCTGCTCAGTCCAGTGGTTCTCCTGCATCTTCCATCGGCTCCTTCACGGGACTGTATGGAGTGGGTTTCAAGGGTGGAGAATGAAGGGGCTGGGGTGGGGGTGCAGTGGTGTGAGCCAGGAGGTCAGAGCTGGGACATTTCCTGTAGGTTTCTTGGAGTTCTGTGGGCGTCAAGTCCTCCTGTTCTTGCAAAGCTGTGTACAGCCTGGACATCCTTCAAATTTGGAAGAGTGCAGGCTCCATCTACATCCATGTCCTGTGGCTCAAACCCATTGTGAAAGGAACTAGTTGTAAAAATACAGCTCTCACCAGTTAGATCTTTGCTGCGAGTTCAGCTGCTTGTCTTCTCCAGCTGGATGTTGCTGTTCCAATCTGTAAGTGCACAGAAGCACAAGCAAGAAAAATCAACAAAGAACAATAAAAATCCAATTGAAAAAAATCAACAAAGAACAATAAAAATCCAATTAAAAACGTCAACCTGAGTGTATAAGGTTTCAGCTGTTAGTACTCTGTTCTGAGCTTCTTTAGCAATTTCAGTGACAAGGGCTGTTTCTTATCTAAAGTAATTTATCTTAACATCTGGAGCAAAAAGGAATTGATCTGTCTTGTTATTTGTCATCACAAAAGACTGTTTTAGAAGATGAATAGTCAGAGATATAAAAATAGCAGAAATCAGAGCAAATAGCTAAACTGAACTTAAAAATACGGTTAGCACTGGTGTGCTGTTTGTGCCCCTTGGGAAGAGAAGCTGCTGTATGATGCATCATGTTGATGTTATATAGCAGCAAGGAGTGATACTGATGAATTCTGAAAGAAGAGCTGGCCAGGAAAGGAGGGAAATAATCCTTGTGGCTATGAAACAAGCTTGAAATCCTCTGGGATTTGTAACGGAAGCCTTTTTTGTCAAAGGAGCTGTGGAGCAAGTGTCCCAGGTTTCATTGTGCTGGCACTGGTTGATTTTGGCAGGCAGGAGTTTTTCCTATAATTGTCCTTGAGAAGCCTTTGATTGTTCTGCCTGCACTCATGGGTGGGAAGGCAGCTTTATTTAAGGAGGAATAAATATTTATTCTCTTAGAGCGCTTGCCACAGCTGCTGCTTTGCAAAAAGATGGTGGTTTCAGTTAGAAGCGAGTCATCCAAACTCTGTGCTTTTATGAATTTGCACCTGCTGAGCTGTGGTTTGGGTTTGAATGAATCTAAAATCTCAGAGGTAAAGTTCACCAAAAGTGGTAAGTTTTGACTGTCTAAACCCAGTGAATTATTCATTTCTTTCTCCCAATACCATTGAATTACCACCTAATGCTCCTGCTGGGGATCTGGGTGGATTTCTTAGTAAATTTGGATGTTTCAGGTGCACAGCAATCATTTGGCCTGTTTTCAGATTTGACTTCAGAAGAAATGCAGAGCTAAATCTTCTCATCTAAAATACCTGTGAATCCAGAAACGGGGGTTTGGTGCGTGATCTCTCTCTGTTTCTCTTTACAGGAAGAAATGGTGGTTTTAAACTATGTGAAATGCCTGTTTGGTGTAGAGAGCTGTTCTCTGAAACCCACCGCCAGTTAAATGTCATACTGCCTGTTAGAGTGTGTTGTGTGCTTGGCAAGATGGGCTTGAGCAAAACGTGGGTTGTGCAGGAAGTATTTATATAATACATATGCTCCTAATGGCGTTTGGTCTCTTGGTTACTGGATGTTTGTTGGTCTGTTTTGGCACTTCATCCTGTTGTGGACTTTTGGATCCAGACATTCAGGAGTGTCCTTTTAGGAGCTGTAGGAATGGAGAAATGTGCTGCAGGCAAAACTCAAGTTCAAATGCCATGAGTGTGCAGGATTTTTGTCATTGGTTTCTTCAGAAGTGGGGAATTAAGTGACTTTCTAATAGTTACTTTTTAATCCACTCCAGTTTCTCCCTGCTTTTCCATGCACACTTCTAACATAGAATTTACAGATTGATGTTCCTCTTTCCAGGTAGTGAATATGAATCAGCAAACTGAGATTAGAAAAAAGGAAAGGCCCCATATTGTAATAATATAATGCTTATTTCTAAGCAATATTTGGTGCATTTGTAAGAGTCACAGTGATGTTTACAGAGGGATTTGGTGCTCAGTTCAGCCCCAGGATATGGTTGTCTTGTAATGGAGAGACTTATGCTGGGCTTCTCTAAAAAGGCACCTGGTGCTGAAAGCCCCTCAGGAATGGTGTCCTAGGACCACACTGCCCTTCCTCTTGCACTGTGGAAGCTCCGGATGCTCCGTGTTGGTGCATGCAACACAGATGAGTCGTGTCCACCTCCAAAGGGGAAAAACAACAGCTGGCAGTGCCTGAGGGGCAATGCCAGCCTCATGCCCCAGTTCCTGTCTCTCCCAGCAGAAGCAGAGCTTTAGCAGCTCAGTGCCCTCAATTAAGGTTAATTGGGTGTGCTTGGGGGGAGAGAGCCAAGTGGTGATGATGGAGAGGAATGACATGGCACAAACCCTGTCAGAGGCTGCTGATGTGTCTGTACCAGGTCAGGATTTGGTCTCTTGGTCCACACCGGAGTTTCCTGGGAAAGGTCTGGGGAGTGCTTCTAATCACAGGCATCGCAGTGAAGGTCTGCACCCGGGGATGGGACATGCACAGGCCTTCTCCTCTGGAGAAGCAGCACATTGCTTTCTTCACACCTTAGTGAAAGGGAATACATCTCAAGGGATTGATCCAGTGGTTTGGAGTACGTGTTTAGTCGGCAAATGAAAGGAGTCTCAGCTGAGAGAACTGCCTTGCAATCTCAGCATGGGTCATGAAACGAGATCTGTGAAATGACTCCTCGTTAATTTGTCTCATTAGCAAGATGGGGGGCTGTATGTGATGCAGAGTGTTCCTTTTCTGTTGTTCCCCATGCTGGTGATTTCTAAGTATAACAAACAAAATTCCCTCTGCATAAGCAGTCCCTGAAGGCAGCCGATCCACTGGTGTTCTCATCTTCGCACCTCACTCCTGGGTTTCTGCATGGAGAAACAACTGCTTGTCTCAGTGCAGAAAGAAGCAGATTAAAAAGCAACACTTGGCTGCTCTTTTGTCAGTATTTCAGCATGGGATTCCTCCTCAAAGAAGTTACAAGTTCTAAAATCCCTGAAAGCTCAAGCGGGGTGTGCTGCTGTCCCTCACCGAGGAAGCAAAGGCAGCCTGAGCTCTGGGCCGTGCACTTGCTGAGGTCAGACTTTCTTGTCTCTTCCTTCCAGTGCTTTTCCTCTTTCCATTTTCTGATTAAATGAGGCCATCCTGATAGAAAGGAATGCCATGTACTCTCGGTGTGTCTGGTTTGTTTGTTTTTTAAAAAGACTCGAACTTCTTTTCAGTAGTACTTTAGGAAGGAAAATAAAAATTCATGCAGCAGCCTTCATTATTTTGATCATGATTCTTTTAAAAGACTTTTTTCCCTAATACGAAGTCCTGCTGTGTACATGTGTACATGATGTTTGATAGTGTTTGGTCATTAAAAATAAACTTTATGAGGAAGTTAAATTTTAGGAATTTCCTCTTACAGTGCAATAACAGGTTTTGCTTGTGATGGAGCATTCCAAATACCAGCACTTTCCCACTCCTTCTCAGGAGCTGTCACCCCAGCACATGTTCATTGGTCTGCAGCAAAACCTGAAGATGGGGAGGTAGAGAGAAGGGAGATGGAGATGTTGGGCTGCTTTGTTTGACATGGAGACAGTGAGATGGCATCCTGAAGGCTGTGATGAAGGTCTTTTTGGTTTGGACATTCAAGAATGAGCAAATCAAAAGATTTTGCACGCTGCTCTGTCTCTGTACTCCTGACCCTCTCTCCACCTCATGACTTCCTGTAGCTCATCCCTGCTGCTCCGACCTCTGCTCCTTGGGTTCTCCTTTGTCAAGCACTTTGAGAAATGATGGGTCTGATGAACATCAGAGGTGTTCCACCACCTACTCTGAATGAAGCCTTGTAGTCCAGTGTCAGTGGAACAGGAGTTTGAGGGAGTGCCCTGGAGTTGTCATGTGCATAGGAAGCTCGTGTTTTGGGGGAATGATCATTTACCCAAAGAATCCTGCAAAATGAAATGACAAAAGCAGCAAATGGAACACTAAGTTTAAGCATGCTTGAGTGTGAAACCAATTAAGAAACTCAGCCTGAGTTATTTTCTACGCATAAACTGAGCCAGGTGTTTCTGGAATAACGTTTTACCTATTGATATCTGTATTGGTGAGCACCTTCTGCTTATTGCCCCGGCCTGCCTCTGGGGCCTTGTTTGTTGTTGAATGTGAACTGCTGGTGAGAACCAGTCCAGCTGGGGATTTGGTTTCCTGCTGGTTGAACTGGTATTTGCAAACACGGAAGGATTAACAGTGTTGTGATTTGCAGAGCTTTGCTCTGCAGAGGGGAAAGCTGCTGCCATGGACCTATCGCACACTGGGAAGTGCTTAAGCACCATCTCGGGCAGGATCTTCACTGTCAGGGCAGTGTTAAACAAGATGCTTAAACCCTTCTAAAGCTGCTGATTAGTGAACAGAAACACTGAGCTCAGGAAAGCTATTAGTATGCTAAACCAGCCTTGTTTTCTCACTTAATTTTAATGTGAATAACTTTTTTTTTTAATTGGTGCTGGTAAGGATTGGGAAAAGCTTTCTGAGAGAGTTTTTTCCTTGCTGTTAGAATAACCTCATTTCAGGCTCCGCTGTGAGACTTTGTGGCAGCTCCTTTTCGTTGGAAGGTTGCCCCAGGTGACTTACGGTTCATGCACTCTTGTAAGTGCTATTAATTTGTGAGGTTTCAGTGGTTAGACTGAGCTGCTAAGTGGGCTCTGAGCAGATAATGAGGTCAAGCAGGGAAGAGAGGGAAGAGTCCTGCAGGTTCCCACTTGGCATTTGTACCCAGATTGCACATTTTATGGAGATTTTGTCCTAAAAGCAAAGTTCCTGTAAAGTCATCGTTTTGCAGAGGTGATTTACAATACTTGTCCAAACCTGAAAACAAACCTAGTTGTTCATGCTCTGTGGTGCTGCTGTTGAGATCACTTCTGTCACGGTGAAATGCAAATTTACTGCTGTTTGTTGTGGATCATTTTGCTGCATTACAATGAAGAAATTACTCAAATGCTGGTCGTTGTTGGTGGAGGGGTTTTGCAAGGCAAGTTGCACCGTTAGTAAGGTGGAAGAGCACTGCTTAGGATACTAAGATTGTGAAGCACAGGAGGGTGCAAAACTAGCTGTAGAAGGGGTATTATTGTCATGTATTTCATAGTTGGAAAGCCTCAAAAACATTAGCTGAAGCAGTTTGCAAACAATTATCTTCTATATTTTACCCTAATCAGCTCCCTGACTTTGATCTTATAATAATCTTCATACTGTAATTATATCACAGAGGTCCTAGGCTACACAAGGATTTAGTATCATTTCTGGGATTTGATTATCCATTACATTCACTCTGAAAGTTTCAAATACAGTCATTCAGCATGTCCAGGGTGGGAGGTAGCTGTAAGTACCTCATGAGAGGCCCTCTTTTTGCCTTTTGAAGCGGGTGCATGACCCTACACTCTACAGAGTTGACACAAGTGGAGGCTTTGGTGGATGTTAAGTCAAACCAAGAGTTTAAGGAAAGTCCCGCTGTTTCTGGCAGGGTACCAGCAATCCTGTCCATTGAAGCTTTGTGTGTAACGCTGAATTCTTGCAGAAGTTACTCTGCTGATTACCTTTCAGGTGGTAATTTCGGGGGGATTACCGATGGTGCGTCAAGTGAAGCACTAATGTAGGATCAGGATCACCTTTAAATCTGCTCCCTCCAGGTCTAGATACAAATGGACCTGCAAAAAGTTCTGCAAAAGGGAACAGGCAGCACTGGTTCTGGCCTACAGCCAGCTGCTCGTTCACAGATGAATCAGAAGTTACTTGAAGAAACCAGGTCTTGAAAGGATCTCTCTCGATTTCTGAAAGCATGGTATGATTTTAAACAGCTGTCTTATTGACCCGGGCGAGGAAAGCTTCAGTCTTTTTTAATAGAGCCATGAGAACATGCCTGTTCAGTAATACTGCAGATGGCAAATATTTCTGTGCTATGCAAAGTCTGCTGGGTGAAGGTGACCGTGGTAGTCATAAGATGTTTTCTGTAATAGCCCACTGTGGTTTCAAAATGTGCGCTTACGCTCCCTTGACGCTTATTTTTTCAGTGCTCAGGGTTTCATTAACATTTTAGTGATATCTTCAGTTGGATTTGATTTGCATACAGAATACTTGCTTGAAAAGGGGGTACACGGCTGAGTCTTCTGTTGCTTTTTGGCGGATGTGTCTTTCCTCCTGAGCTGCAGCTCAGTGAACAGCACAGAAATTCAGCGTTGCTCTGTTTCACTTGCCGTTAATTTCTTTGAGAGAGGGAATTAGCATCGTGGCAACCTCCTGCTCTGTAAGCACAAATACACGTGGAATAAATGTATCACATTGTGGCTGTGGGTCTTTTGCAAGACATATACTGGGTGATGGTATAATTTGGGCTTTTGCAACGTGAATGAGTCCCATGCTAGAAAACAGGGCCGTGGTGGTCACTGAGTGGGTTATGGGGAGACTGGGGAGGTGTTGAAAGTGGACAGAAGCTGTTCAGGTTTGGTGTGGTTAGCAGCACTGACTGCTGGAGTGGCTGAAGGAAGGGTGCTGGGGCCCTGCAGTGACAGGGCAGGTAAATGGCACCCGTGTCCTGTAGCCAAGGGTGCGCAGGGCAGTGCTGGGTGAGTGCTCACCTGTGTGGAAAGAAAAGAGATGTGTTAGTACAGAGAAGCAGGATATGTTCTAAAAACACTGTGATTAAGAAAATACAATGTGTATTGGATGTGGACAGGCTGGTCCCAAGGAGGGAGGCAGAAGGCAGAAAGCCTTTGGGACGATAGCAGTGTGTGAGCAGTGTGTGGTACTCTGAGCTGACTTTGGAGTCATCCTTTGGATTTACAGTGCACACAGGTCTGCAGAGGCACAATTCAACTCTCTTGCTTACCTAGGCAAGGCACAAATGTGTCTCTTCTACCACAAGTGGTGGTTTGAGTACCCCATTGAGCTCTATGAGGAATGTGGCTTTCCCCTCTCAGCCGCTCTGGGAAGAGCTTGGAGAATCACTTGTTCCTATAAGCATGTCCTTAGATCTGGGCGTCTGAGCACGTGAGAACATTTGTACTCTGCTTTGCTCAGGAACCTGCTTGAATAGAATGGGAATATTGGTAATAAGTAAATAAATGTGTAAAAAAAAATACTTCATCCGCTCTGCAAAACCCGTTACTGTCAGTGTTATTTACAGGTGGTGTATCAGAATCCCCCATAAGAGGTGAGAGCTGATGACACTGAGCAAATTGCAGCCTGTTGCAGGGGTTTTTTTCTTTACATTGAGCTACTGATGTCTGCAAAATAGAGGAGGTAGCTATCCCCAGCTGAAGTCACAGTCCTTTTTCATGCCAGGGTTTGGATATCAAAGTGTGCATCACCAAGGTAAAAATGTGGAAACTTTGTTCTGTGTGCCCCACTTGTTGTCTGTTGCCAAATATTAGTCATGGGCTACTACAGCAATAAACTCAGTTCCTTCCTTCTGAAAGTATAACCACTTGCTATAACCTTCATAAGTTTTAATTAAAAAGAGCATGTAATGATTTCGGGATTGAATCCAATTTCATGTGCTGTTTAAATTAAGAAATAAAATTATTTCCACCAGGCTTTTAGTTCAAGGTTTGTGACTGCTGGATCATTTCCTTTTTCATCAGTTTCTGAGTTTTAAAATGGCTTATGAACTTTAGTGAAATCATTTAGAAATGGATTTCATGCGGAATAGTTAATAAATGGATAGCACAACCATGTAGTGAAATGAATCTTGTTTGCATCTCAAGCAGCACAAATTTAAATAAAACGCAGGGCTTTGCATAACAGCATTTGTTTTTAATGCTGGCAGTATTTTTCAAGCCACCTCCAGTGTCCTTCATTTTTCACCAGGATATCTTTGGCAGCAAGGAGGATTTTCAGGGGCTGATTCGAGGTACATAATTGGAGCTGTGAGACTGCACACACAAAGTGTCGGTTAATGGATGAGGCTGGTTTAATTGTAGGCTGCTCAGAAATAACCCAAGAAACACTTCACTGGTAGCTAATGCAGAGGTGTAATTAGACTTCTACACAAGTGTAATTAGTCTGATTGCATAGAAAGAAAGAGAGTTCATAAGGTTTTTCAAATGTGTGCAGAGACATTTTGTCTCAACTGTCTTGTCCCTAAGCTTCTGCTGTATTTGTGTTGAACTTGAATAAATAAGCACATTGCTTTTTAGCTGGCAGTTACCTGTAATCTTTCATCCTTCCTCAGTGGGTTTTACATTGTTGTTTATTTTCTTTAAGGAAAGCTCCATCCCTGCCGTGCCCAAGCCAGGGTGAGGCTGTGCCCACGTTCAGCTGTGGGCCTTTAAAACAGGGATGGGGTAGAGAGTTCTAGAGAAAAAAAAAAAAAAAAAAAAAAAGCCTGGTTTTTGAGAAGTGGTGTCTAGGTTTATTCTGCATTTGTTTAAGTGGTGCTAAAGAAGAGGAGAATGTTTGCAGTAATCAGTAGTTGTTGCCAGTTGTGAGCATATACAAACCCAGAGGAAATGTATCTCTGAATCAGGAGCATAAAACACAGGACTGTTACTAGCAATATCTAACAAGGGAAACGATTTCTATTAAAAAAAGCAAATGTGCTGCAGAAGCGAGGGGACACTGAGGATTTCTTTACATCAGTATGAATCAGAAAGCATAAAGCCTTCCAACTGGTATTGCGTGTTCTCTGGATTTGGCATAATTGATGAATGGAGGTAAACTGGCAACATTTAGTGCTTATAAGCTGATGTTTTAATGAAAGAAACCCACGTTTTAATCAAATATGGGCTATGTCCCTGCTCCTGTTCCCAGCATCCCAGTGCATGGCCCAGAGACCCTTCTTTGGACTAAGGGGCAGAACAGGTTTTAATCTTAGCTTTGGAGAGGTTGAACTAGAGATCAATAAATTAGTAACTTTCTAAGGCAACTAGGCACGAGTTCATCCTTATTTCAAGTTATTTACTTCTCTGCTGAGAATGGAGTTATGTGAAGTTTCAGCATCGTTTTGCTGGGTATGTGCTCAGGTAGGTAAATAACTTCAGTGAAAAATGAGTGTCACAAAGAAGCATCTTAAGTTTGCTAGTTTATATTTCCACACTGGAGTATCTCTGAATGCTTTTGTGGAGGAAATCCCAACATATGGCTCAAAGTTGATTATAAAATACAGACACTTCTGTGTGGTTATCTGGCTCCATTCTTCTCCCGGCTCAGTAATGGCCGTAACTGTTCTGTCTGACAGCTGTGCAGTGGCTGTACAAAACGAGCCAGTGGATCCAGTCCAGCTCCCAGAG
This sequence comes from Gymnorhina tibicen, assembly GCA_013399875.1. Taxonomy (NCBI): domain Eukaryota; kingdom Metazoa; phylum Chordata; class Aves; order Passeriformes; family Artamidae; genus Gymnorhina; species Gymnorhina tibicen. The sequence goes on along the minus strand of VXAZ01007126.1, from coordinate 1,134,887 downwards.
TGCCAGCATCTGCACTCGTTGGCTCCAGCTCGCTTTTGGCAGTCCTGACTGAGAAACCACTGATTCATTCAGCAGAGAGTGAAGCTGAGTCTGACCCTTAGAGGAGCTGCTGCTGGGTCAGCGGAGACCCACACTGGTGTGTTAGGAAAGTTCACACCTTCAGGCCTCCTGCTGTGTTTTCCTGTGTGTAAATATGGCTTCAGCATCCTGGATACCTATGCAAGAGCAGGGCCACTTTCTCTAAGATCTCTGGATGCAGTGGTGCCTTGTATCACAATGGAATGGCCCACGGGGTTGGTCACCTCTAATGCAGGCAATGTCTTTGCTGCAGAAACAGAAAGAGAGTTCCCATAACCAAAGTCAGAGAACAAGAAACCAGATTGCAGTCAGTCATGACAGGCAGTCAGTACATGGTATGGAAGGGACAGAAGAGGAGAAACAAATCTCCTAAACCTTCCTGTTGCCTGTTTTGGATTATGATCTTATTGCTGTCCCCTGCTAGTCCAGCTTGCTCCTGTGTGACCCTTAATTTCCAGTCTTTCCCTTCTCCACTCGCATTTTTATTTCTTTCCTGGTTACTGTGGGTTGTACTGAAGGATGAAAAAAGTGGGACATCATATGTGCTTTGATACTGGATAGCATTCATGCCATGTGGGTTCAAAAAACAGAGCTGGGGGTATTTTCAAGAATGGTAAATAAATATTTCCTGTCCTGAATCGGTCACATTTCTTAAGCAGAAGGTTCCTGACTGAATCCTTAACTTTGGTGGTTTTCAGAGGACTTTTGCCTCCCAGTTGTTTCCTCATCCAAGATAATAGGAAACAATATAGAAGAGCGCCATCCTGAGTTGCTGTTACAGGCTGGCACCCTTTAGCTACCTTTAGCTGAGGCTCTTGAGCCCAGTGTAGCTTATTTTCTGTAGTTTTGTTAAGTGGTAGCATTTATTATCTGCCAGGTGCTGGTAAGTTGTGTGATTGCAGCAGCTTGTTTGTCTTTGCCCTCTAGCTTAGATAGCTCTTGTGGGCCTCGATAAGTGAAGAAACACCATCTGGCTGCTGCTGCAGGATGCTGGGAGATTTCCATCTTTCACTTCTTTAGAGCTGGAGTCTTTTTTTACATTTTAGAAAGCCCAGGGACACTTCAGCTCTGTTTTCCCCTTGTTTCTTTCCGAGCTGAAGAATGTCTCATACCCTCTTATTTACAGCTACTTGCTCCAGGCAGCCGTTGTCAGAGAGCATTAAGTGTTGGGAGCTGACAGAGCTTTTCAGGGTTACTGCCTTCCTGCTCTCCTGGTGACTCGGAGGGGAGGATCCTGGTGGTAGCTCGGTGAAATGTCTGACAGAGAATTGTTTTTCTGAAACGCTGCAGATGTTGCGTAGCTGAGCAAAGGTGGGTGTTCTCTAATTCCCCACACACAGAGCACGTAGGTCTGTTGTCAAGAGGAAAAACCCATCTTCAATGAGGTGTGTGTGTGTGTGTCAAATGAAAAGTTATATAATAGCAACTCGAATCTGACTGGGCTTTTGGGTTTAAATGAGTATTTATACCAAGGGGGAGAGAGAGAAATAGATGTAATGGTTATTACTGTGCAGAGCTAAAGGCAGCAGGGAGACAGCTGGGGAGCAGCAATATTTGGGCAGGTCGATTCTTATCCCTCTACCTCCGCTGCAGCTGCATTAAAAATGTTTTTTTTATAAAATACCTACTGTCAATCTAATGAGGCAATGTAATGTATCCATGCCTCTGTATTAGCTGCATAATTATAGGCAGTGTAACTTCATGAAGGAGGTGCAATAAAATAAATGTGAGAATTGCTCAGGACGGGGGGGTTGAAGGTGAGCTCTGTGGGTGGGAAATGTTTGTGCCTTTGCATATGTAATGCTGCCTGCAAACCACCTTCACAGGTTGTTTTTGCCCGTCCACCCTCCACTGAGGAAAACCAGGGTATTATTTTCCCTTGAGAAATATAAAGTGTTTGAGGCTTCCCCCATCTCCTCGTGTTAGAGGCTCCTGGTGGCACAGTGCTTGAAATGGAGCTCGTGCAGCCCTGAGTGTATCTGGGGTTCTGCCATCAGGCTCCTCCGGGGTGAGGATTAAAGCTGGCTGGGGGAACGACAGAGCTCTTTTGTTGCAGCTGCTGAGATTTCAAAGTTTGTTTTGGTTCAATGTTGCAACAAAAGGAAAAGCTTTTGAATGTTGTTTGCAACATAAGCCTGTGTTGAAATACCTCATTTTGGACAGCATGGGTGAGGAGCAGCCAAGTAGCTGCCAGATGTAAAATGGCTGGAGACAGCTGTGTGCTAGAAGAGCAAAGACTGGGTTGTATTTTATTTGCCCGGCCTTTTTCTTTAACACAGTGCTCTTGGCATCAGAGAAAATGACGTTTTTGCTTTGCTGGCCAAAAATAGCTACCTAACAGTCACCTCCAGGAAGAGTATTCTCCTTAATGCTGTATGGGGGGCACTTCCTGCGTACACTTCTGGAGCAAGGCTTTACGTAGGTGCTGGGCTGGTCCTGCTGCAAAGCAGCACTGCTGCCTCTTTCCAGCTGGCTTTCTCCCTAAAGCCAGCTGCTGCCTTGGGGCAGGACAACTGTGGGTTAGGATCAGGGTCAGCTGTGTTTTGTTAGTGGTTTAGTTTTGGTTTTTTCTTTTTCTTCCACATTTTGGGAGGGTTTTAGCCATACCAGTTTCCTGATGTACACCATCACCTTTGCTGAGGTGCAGGAGCAGCAGTGACCTGGAGAAGATCTCCACATTTCTGGCCTCTGTGTAGGTTTGTGTTGCACTGAACTCTCTGTGAAATTACATCCCTAAGGTTGCAGCATGTGCCGATATTTTACCCTCATTAACCTCCTGAAGTTGAGAGATGATTGATACGAATAAGTCTTGGCTGGATAGAGGATTTAGAGGGGAGGAGGATGAATTGCATTTAATAAAATAATACATCTCTCTCTCTCTCTCCAACCAGCAAGCCCCAGTGTTCTGCTTGGAGCTGTCTTATCCAACCACAATGGTTTACAAGAGCTAGAACAATCATAGGTGCAGTGTGATTGCAGGTTTATGATATGGGGATTTAGTTGAGCAATACTCTTCCACTGTGGACAAAACAATCTGCAATTTTAACAGCATATTAAAGAGTTTTTAGTTTTCAGGCAGTACAAGCTATGACAAATTGTGACTTCTTCAATTAAAATCAATAACAATGCAAACTAAATAAAAGATTTAACAGCAGGTGGATGGTTTAGCTGCTAAATTGATTTCCTTTGGGTGCAGGTAAATGTGCATCACAGTGCCTCTGTCATTAAATAATTTCTGTGGTGAGAGACACAATCAGCTTTATTAATGTGACTATTCCTGTGGACATCTAACATAAATCAATGCCTGCTGGAAAACTTTGTGTAATTGGTTAGAGAGATGTCAAAGCAATGTATTAGAGAACAGTTTACTAATCTTTGCAAAGTGGATAAAAAAGTGTGTTGACTGGAGAGGAGTAGTAAGTGTTCATACTGTCCTTTTCAGAGTAAAATCAAAATAAAGTTTGGACAGGCTAAGGAAAAAAAAAATCTACAGGATTTACAACTCCCTGTGTTGGTGCTACTGTGGCTTGAATGCGTGATCAAAAACAAGATTGTATTGTTTTAATGGCACAACTGAACAAAGTTCTGGATACTTCACATTTGGTAATAGTTTTCAACTGTGGAAAGATCACAAAGTAACTGGGATATTGTGAATCAAGCTGGTTAATAATACACCAGAAGTGATAAGATATGAGACTGAAAAGTCCCTGAGTCTTTACCTTTCTTATCTCTTATCACTCTCCTTAATAGTTATAGTTTTAGATTAAGTAACCTCTCATATAATAAAATAATTTACAGTTTATTGGTGCACAATACAATTTTGCTTCCTATTGCCATTTATTGAGCTTTCAAAAATGTCAAAGGTCAGCTTTTTTATTTTGTCCCTTGTATCAAGTGCTTTTCAATTCACAAGTAAGAACATTGTTACTTAAAAGACACTGATACTCACTTTCCTGATCGAGGTTTAGAAGAGAATAAACCAGAGCAGAGGACTTTCAGTCTAGCAGGCAGGATTAGAAGCCAGACACATTTTACTCGTGTTGCTGTGCCCTTCTCTGTGGCTTTAAGAGCTCATTCCTCACCTCAGTTTCCTCCTCTGCAAAATAGAAAGAAGACTCAACCACGTACTTTCCTTACTGTGGCTCTGTTAGTTAAACATTTTTAAAGATTTAGGGGATGGTAAGTCTTCAGTGTTAATAATTAACCTGCCTCTCTAACTGTCCTGTACCGTAGCTTTCACTTCTCCAATTTTACATTTTTCTTTCATTGTTCATCTTCGTGACTTCCACCATTTCTTGTTCTCTCTGCAGCGAAGAACAAGCTTTCCCTGGCTCTAGGGGACCGTGCAGGGTTGTGTCAGCCCAAATAATCACAGACCCTGGTGCTGTGGGAGCTTCAGCCAGGCTGTGGCTGGGCAAGGTGGGCTTTCCATGGCAGTCAGGGAAAACACACCTGGGGAGTTGTGGCTGCTGTAGCTGAAAGTGGGAGGTAGGAGGGAAATAGTTCTGGTCCTGCCTTTCTCTTCAGTTTCTCTGTTTCTCTGTGTGGGTGCAGCCAGCACGTTTTGACTGCTTGATTTCAGTTTGGTGAGATGGTGGAAGATAGAAGTGGTTTTGATTTCTCTTTTTTTTATTATTATTATTTTCCTTATTTTCCAACTTACTTGGTTTTGTTGGGGGTGGTAGTTGGTGTATACAATGCTATGCTGTACTCTAGGGATCCCAATCCTTTTTTCAGTCCTTGTTTTACTGAGAAACATTCTCGTTATCTTACTGGAACATGAAAATAAAGTGCAAACTCCTCTAATTGCTTATGGCAGATCTCCATCTGAAGGAGAAGCTTGAAAAGCTCAATGACAATAGACTCATCCTCTGATGGGAGATTATGCACATATTTCCAAATCCTCTATCAATTTGTGAATCATATTAGTATTGATTAAAAACTGTTGTGTGGTGCAAAGCATTGAGCAGGGGTTTAGGATGACGATGATAGCGTCTGATTCTCTGAATACAAAATTGGTGTTAATGAAAACATTTCTGGAGCCTGTGGAGTTAAGATCACAAAGGGGAGCAAGAGTTCTGAGTCTCAGCTGTTCTAACATACAGCAGATGGTTAACTTGCCTTCTAAATCTTTGCAAAAATTGAGTAAATTCTCAGGACTATCCATGATCTTTCAACCCATTCCCAATTTCTTTTGCACGCTTGGGAAAGAGTCATTTGCAAATCAGATCCAGGCTGTGGAAAAGGAAGGATTTTGCAACAGAGAGAAAGCGTGAGTCAGAAATAAGACCTCAGGTTCCATTTGCAGGATTTTGCCTACTGCAGGTTGGTTTGCTGGAAGCTGGGAATCCTGTCCTTGAGGCAGCGGGGAAGTGAACTGTTTAATGCCTCTTCTCTGATAGTCTCAGATGAAGTGCAGTATAGAAATGCTTAGTCTTGACATTCTTCAAATTATCCCAGCGACACTGTGAGAAATAATGTTATTCTAAGTTATCCTTTCTTGTAATATCAGTACTAATTTCAGTTTCTCTGAAATTTTCTGTTCTCCAGTCTCTCACAGAATCTTGAGTTTTGTTTCAGCATTTCTCATGCATTTTCTTTTATTTCCTTCATGAGGAATTCAATTTGCTGCAGCAAAATAATCTTAGTACTGAAATAATAGATATATTAAAGTTGGAATTACCTTGGTGGCAATAAAGGACAGGTTTTTATTGCTTGCTTATCGAGGGGGGTTTGTGTTTATGAGTTCGCTGAGAAGTAAGTGCATTACATTAGAACTAAATTTAACCTGGCTTGGTAACAGCAGCACGCATAGGTAATCCATACAGACAGTTCAGATTTATATGGTAATAGTTTAAAGAAGTTAAAAAAAAATAAATTAAGGGCTTTAATGTTTTTTACTTGACAATGAAGTTGTCAGTAGTATTGATAAAATAGATGAGTAGCTATTTTTAAAGATTTTCATGAAAAAAGCCAAACAACAGCTAATCAATAGGAAAGCTCTCGTAGATGGAAAGCATCCCTAGTGATCTGAGGAGGAGCTCAGGCTGCACAGGAAGGAAGTGTTGGAACCAGGAGCTGAGGTGGCAGAATGCTCCTCAGGGCAGAGCTGCTCTCCATGCAGCATTTCCAGCTTTTTAGGGCTTGTTTACCAGGAAAAATGACCCAAAAGAGCTTCACCACGTGGCTCTCTTAGCAGTTTACCTCAGTTCAATGTAGTAAAGGGAACTGGAAAAAGGCTCCTTGTCTGAAAGGAATATCACACACATAAATTCATATTCTGCAGCAATTTGGAGTCATTTCCATCTGCAGTCAGGCTGTAAGAATTGTGAGCAGCAATGGCCAAATTGTGTTTGGGCTTAGCAAAGCTCTGCAGAAGGGTTTGTGTTGGCAGTGTGGCAGCAGAATCATAGGAAGATTCTTTTCTGCTTGTAAGAAAAATGTTGTGTTGATTGCTTTTGGTGATGGCACAGAGGAGACGTGAGTTTGATGCTCTCAAAACCTAGTGAATATCACTGCAGCAATTTGGATAATACTGACTAAAATCCATCTCTGTCTCTTAAATAGAAATGAATGTTTCTTGTTCCAGACTGTACAGCTCAGCAAAATCAAGTGTTGTCAGCAACAGATTATAGGCCCCAAGTGTTTTATTCTTAGATCTTGTAAAAGTAGAGGGAAAGGACAGACCATTTTAGAGGGTAATTCCATTTTTCAGTTTAACTTCTATCTGATGAGCTAGAGCTTTTAGAAGGAGCATTCTCATGTCAAGATTAGAAGCATGGATTGACCAGGACTGTATAGTGTAAAGTGGTGAGTGAGTAGTTGGGCTGTCTCTGTTGAATTTCTTTTTAGTCATTATTCATCTATTTCTGTGATAGTACTGACAGCTGCTTTGTAATCTGAAAAACCTGATTTGAATAAAAACATCAAGAGGGTTACTTTCTTGCGTTGAGTTACTTCACCAGCCTGTTCCCTGGAAGCAGAGGAGTCTTCGGTTAGCGTGGAGTTCAGCTTGGCAACTCAGCAGCTCAGCACCCGAAATTCTTCTGATCCTTTGCAATTTAAGAATTTTCATGTGTGAAGGCATTTAATAGCAATTGTTTCAGATAACAGCATGAGTAACCACTCAAGACACCTGCTCCTCGGTCTCCATCTGGCTGCTGTTCATGTGGGTGCTTTCCAGGGCCTCTGCTGTAAACTTATGGATGGAAGATGATCTAATAATGATATCAACTGTTAAGCAGCAATTAATTAGAAGATTGTTAATTAAGTTCATTTAAGTTATGAGCAGTAAGTTGCATCCAACCTATTCTGTTTGAAGGGGCTATTGTTACTTTGCCAGTAAGAGAGTGAGGCTGTGGTGTGGGATAGAACAACCACGAAGGAGGAATAACTCAATTGGTGTGGAAAAAGTGTGGCTTTTGAAGGGCTTTTAATACTTGGTCAGACAGAAATACTGACTTTTGCTTGCTTCAGAAATGCTCTCGTTCATGCAACGTGGCCTAACATTTTTAGACTACGCTTGGTAAAAGGCAGATATAAGGGAATCTGAGTTCTTTTGTATTTTGTTACGTGGTGTTGGCTTTCATTTGTTAATTTGGTTAACCAAATCACCATCAGCAGCAGTGGCCTCCCTGTGATTCCAGTGGCTGTGCAGACACATCACGCTCATTCCTGATGGCTCTTGACCTTGGTATTGTCCCTGGGGTGCAGGAAGCAGCACGGGAACACACAGGGGACAGGGAGTCCCAAGTGCCACGCTGGGCTATCGACCCGAGCAGGTGGGCACAACTGAGGGCTGGGGTCGATGCACTGTTTGTCCAGCTCAGCACAGCTGGGTAGGGAATTGTTTCCATATGCTTTGCTTTAAAGGCAGGCTTTTGCTTTCAAGGGCAGGCAAGGAGGAAGCAAATCTACAAAGTCTGAGCAATGTAGCTTTAATTGGAGTTATACATCTTGATGGAGCAGAGGTAAAAAGGAGGAGACCATATGGTGTAACCTTTATTTTTGTTAAGTTCCCTGATAAGCCATTGATTTGATAAGAAATACTGCTCCATTGGCTGAGCTTGCAGGGTGCAGTTCCCTGATAAGCATGTGTTTACTGTCTGCCATAAATGCCTGAAGTGACAGTTTATGGTGGATTGGATTGGATGTTTTAAACCTGAGTGGCTGTATCATAACTGTGCCTTCACAGGCGAGCTTGCTGTGCGCTCAGGTTGGTTGAAGAAACAGGTTGAACTGTGATGTTCGTGTCTCCTTGGAGCAGAGCAGTTGGACCCTGGGTAATGCACAGCCCTTACAAATATTATACAATAGGAACCCTTTAGAACACAATATCCAGCCCAAATAACCTCCCAAAAAAGCCTTGCAGGAGGAACACAAAGATGATGTGCATTTTGATACAAACTGCATGCCTTTTACAACTAGATGATCGCTTTCTTCCTACATTGTAGACACTCATGCTATCCAGATCTTGATGTCACCTCCTTTAGAGCAATATTCATACACATCCAGATTTTTATACCTGGTGAATCAGACCACTGCTGGTGGGTTTCCTTGATGTCAGAGACCCAGTGCTTTCCCAGTCAGAGATAATCAGGGATGAAAAAATACCGGTTTTCACAGTGTAAGAGAAAGGCAATAACTCGTCTCTCTTTGGGCTGGTGAAGGCCACCATGGTGTATTTCTAGTTCTGTTCCTACCTGTGCTGGGTAATTTTTCTGAAACTCAGGATACATTTTTTCTGATTAACACTGAAGACACACTATTATTTCTATAACCACATTTAAGTCTTGTAGTGTAAACAAATTAGTTTGCATTTCACATGTCAGACACTGATTTATAGAGGAAAATGGGAGTTTGCATCTGGTATGTCTCTTGATTCATTAACTTCTGATTGAATAAAGGTTTTGAAGAGTGTAGAAGAATTTTCCATCTTTAGTGAAGGGATTTCTTGGGGTTTGCAGCATCTGGATGGGGTTTTTTCCCCCTGGTGTGCATATACCAAGAAATCTTGAATTCCCTTTCCTGATTTGGGAAGTTCAACCTGAGGGAATTGAGCAATTTCTCTAGTTTGCACTGTTCACTTTCTATTTGAGACAACAGCTCTGGCACACTCGCTGATGGCACCACAGGAGGGACCTGGCCACAGGCTTCTCCAGGAACTTTCCTCTGGTCGCTTGGGTGACTTTGGTGGCTCTGGCTGCTCTCTCTGCTGCAGCTGCAGGTGCTGGGTGTGCCCAGGGCCATTGCACAAGAGCTGAGCTCGGCTCCCCGGCCTTGTGGGAGCTGTGGAAAGCCCAGGGTAAACTCCTTTGGTTCTAAAGCTGCTCTGCCCTGTCCTGTGTACATAAACATTATGTGATACAGGCAAGTTGCTGCTTAGCATTGGAGACATAGCAATGTCTTAGTAGCTTAATATCACTTCTCTGCTCCAGCATAAAGAGAGGAAATAATCAGGAATTGTGTCAAGGCAGTGTCTAGTGACCAGAGGTAATTGCATCAGATGGACTGATGCTTCTTTCCAGTAGAGGTAGCTGGTTTTGGTTTTGTTGTGTATGCCATTTGCCAGCTACGTTTAGCATGAATAAGTGTTTTCAGATGTTCCATGTATCAAAGTCTGGCCTGATGTAAAAGGTCTGTTGCAAGAAAAAATGTAGAAAGAGATACTGGTTGTTCTGGCCAGTGAATGATTTTGGAAGATGACCCATTGAGCTAATCCTGCCTTGTGGCATGTGGGTGAGATGTTCTAGGTGAAAATCCCACAGGAGTACAAAGAACATATTTCCATTGTGTTACACCCAGTCACGCCAGGGCCAGGGCTGATCCTGCCTCATGTTTGCTGCCTTTGATTTGCCTCTCCTCTCCCTCACAGCAGCTTGTGACAGATGTAGCCACCGCTTTTAACGATGGACCTTTGTCAAGCCGGGGAAAATGGCCACTTGAATTCAGAGGGAAAATAATGATCCTTTTGATTAAGCAAGCTGGTGTTGGTGGCTGGGCTGCGCACGCTGAAGGGGAGAGCTCAAAGGGCACCTGCCTGTAACACAAGCGATGGCAGGAAGTGTGCCTGGCTACAGGAGAGAAGAATTGGCCCCGTGTTTGGAAAGAACAGAGGAAGAGAGATTAGAGGTTAAACTGGAAAGGGTGTTAAAATATTCTCAGTGTATGATGGCTGTAGCAGTGGATTTAAATTGCTGAAATTACCTTGTCAGGATGCCTTATCAGCTGCTGTTCTAGTGATTGTTTGGTTTAGATAAGAACTGGAGTGTGATAAAACCTTGATAACAGTTTAGAGATTACAGCTCTTTTGAAACTGCTGGCACTTGCCAGGGGCTCTGAGCTGCAAGAGCTACGCTTGGATTTATTCCACTACTTTTTTTTTCCCTCCGCCCCCCTTCTCTTCTTTTGTTTCATGTTTTTGTTTAAGTGCTTAAGCTCTTGTTCTAGATCCTCCTTATTTTGAGCTACACAGCCTCTTCTGAGCCCTTTTGGGGAACGGTGCATGTGCGTAGAGGAGGGGACCCGTGCTGAGGAGTGGAGGTGAATGCTGAGGGAAGAAGAAAAACAAGGTACTGCTGCGCCTCTTCCATCCGATCCCGGTTCAGGCTCTGAGCTGTGCACAGTTTCACAAGCTGTGGGGATAGGAAAGGCTGGGTTGTACAGCAAGCTTGGGAGCTTTCTCCTGGTTACTTCCGCCAAGTTCCTGTAACAATCTGTTAGTTTACAGCAGTTCATTGAATGGGGATGTAAAGCACCAGCCTTTAAAAATCTACATGGTGTTTGTGGCAGTACGTTTGTGTTCTTTATACTATTTTTGACTGTGTTATCTTTTTGGGGTTGTGATTTTGTGGTTTTTTTTTTTTTTTTTTTTGGGGTGGTGTTTTTTTGTTTTTTTTTTTTTTTTTTTTTTTAGACAGAGACTAGTAACAAGCCTCCAATTGAACTCATCCCATCTGCATGCAATGAATGGGACAGAAACAGGGTTACAGAAACCAATGCGATGTTTTTGTCTAGTTCTTATTGAAGGTGATTTATATGGTATGGCAGTGTGGCTGTATTTTGGTTCTGCCTTTCTTCTAATAAATTAGGCACTCAGCAGCTCTTGCATCTGAAAGCGTGTGCTGCTTAGTTTTTCAGAATCATTCAAATTGGTTTGGTTTTTGTGTATATATAATTTGAAAAGAGGAAGCAGAGAAACTGTGGAACTCATAAGTACAGCAAGGAAAATTCTGAAGTTGTAGGACTATGGTTAGAAAATGGAAATTGAGGTTGGATTTTTGTGGTAAAAACCCTTTGTAGTGTTTGCTTTCAGATTTCTGCTCGTGCTTATTAGGATTAATAGTAAAGCAGTGCATCCAGGCATTCCATCTCTACTCGTGTGTTTTTAGCCTGTTCAGCCAAAGGATAAAGTTAAAACATCATGAAAAAAGCATGAGGAAGAAATACTGCTGCTGTTAGATGAATATTCATCCTGCTGCTGTTGTGGGTACCTGACGATATTCTTGTCCTGTGGTTATGTGGCTCTGCCAGGAGCTTATGCAACTACTGCTGAAGTTACAGAGAAGTGGAAGTGTTGGTGCTTCCTTATCTTGGTTACTTGTGCTGTTCATCCAACCAAAGAGTCTTGAGATGTCAAGGTGGTTGCACCTTGAACCTGGGTCTTGTAGTGTGCTTGAATTTGGTTTTGCATTTTGTTGTGGTTTGCGTAGCTCAGTGATTTTCTTCTTCCCTTTAGCAGCAAATCTGGTGTGCCCCGTGTTCCACCCGTCAGCCTGATAACACACTGAGTCTGCTCCAGTTGGCTCAGGCACAGCGTGTTCCACAAAGTCCACAGCAAAACTTTGAACCACATAAGTTTGACTATCTGGGGATATGTCAATAATTGCAACACAAAGTACCAGGGGAAACTGTACTCTGGAATAACCAGACTTTGCTTTGTTGTTGGCTTTGGTTTTGTTGGTTTTTTTCTTTGTTTTTAAACTGAAATGCTTCTATTTTTCCTATAATATGGGAGGGACCTTTCTGGCAGTTGACCTACTGAATGTATGGCCATGTCTGCTTGCAGCTGCTGAAACATGTCATCTAAAAGCACCAGTAAGAGAAATTTAGGAGCTTGATAGTTCTGTATATTGGTTATATCTTAAAACATCAGTTTTAAAATATCACTGCAGAGTGACCACCTGAATTCCTTAGGGTTGTACAAGTGGCCTGTGAAAGAGTAATTTAGCAACAGATGAACCGCAGAAGAAATACAACTCCGAACTATTTGAGTTATCAAATCTAATCAAATAATAAGAATGAACAAATAAGCTATCCAGCAACCGAGATACTTAATGAGCACTGGTTTAGAGTCTTCTTAATTGTGTTCAGGCACTCGTGGGCTGTATTTTCAAGTCTGTGTTTATAACTTGAGACTGTACACTTTGTTTTTTCCTCTTAATGAAAGCTCAACATTTCTTTTGTTCCAGCAAATTTCAGAACTTAGAAGATGATGCCAAATTATCACATGCCTCACTAGAAAACAAAGAGCTGGCAGCATTGCCTTCCTAGGGGAAACTGGAAATATCCCAGGCTTGCTCCAGCCATGCTCTAATTTGAGGTTTAACGCTCTGCTAACATCAGCCCACGGCTGCATCACTCGAGTAGATGTGGGCTGGGACTGGTGAAAGCGAGGAGTTCCCCAGCCTCTGCACTGGATGGGGATGGTCAGAGCCGGGAGCTCAGAGAGACCTTGCACAGGGAAAAGCGGGGTGGCTTTTACCCCCCAGGTCAAACCGTGGGTGAGGATTGCACACAAAGCCCAAGTGAGCTGCAGTTTGGTCTGTGGTGGGGTGATTGACAGCTGGTTAATCGTCCATCAGAAGATTGCACTCAGTGGCTTGGGTGAAAGTACTCTTTGTGGGTGCCTTCCCTTCAAGATGCACAGTTTCACAGAACTCCTGTGGACATAGTTTCACTGATTCCTGTGCAAGAAGAAGGTATCAAAGCCAAGGTGAGGCATTTCAAAGCATTCTTTGCAAAACTCAGAGGTTTTGCTTTTTACCTTAAAGTTTCATTTTGAATCTCAGCTCCATTTCAGGTGATGCTAAAAGTGAAACTCAGCCAGCTCTTCTGGGCTGGAACTTACCAACAAAGGTCTTACAGCTCACGAGTGGCTTGCAGTGGGGAAAGGCAATGACGAGATGTCATTCTTCTGGTTGTTAAGAAGCATCTTAGGGAGTTACAGTTCTGCAGCCAAAAGAGCTGGATGTTCCTGCTCTATCCCCCTGTTGCTATCTGGATGTTTCAACTAGGACTTCTTACAGAAGGAGATCTCCGCTTTCTGCTTCCTTCAGTACGTTCTGCTTTGGCAGTTAGGAGGTAAACTCTGCATTACCTCTGTGATTTGGTGAAAATAGTGATGAGACAGTGGTGTCCCTTCCTCTAAAGGCTGACTTGGAGTTATGGTGATACTGTTTTGGAAGCTATTTGTATCTCCTACATGCAAGTAATTCTGTTACTGTTCTCTACCACCAAAAATGCGTTAACTCAAATTACGCAAAGGTTTTGATACCAGTCTCAGTTGTTGCTGTGGGCCTTAGCACCACATCTGTCTGGAGGAAAGGGTGGTGACAGAACTGCATCCCCTCGGTTTGCTTGTCTTCCTCTGTGTGTGTGTGTGTGAAAATAGAGCGTATGTATGAAGATGGTCTAACTAGTGAAGCGACAGTGCTGTTACGAAATGCATAGAGGCTCAGAAGTTATGCCTCTAAAGATCTGGTTTGTGACCTGCTGGTCACCTTTCTCATGTCTTTTAAGACATGAACAGTCTTACAGTAAAAACTAAATGCAATTACAGTGCTCAGAACAGCTTCAAAGTGGCCTGGCTAATTTTGGGTTTGAGTTTGACCCCAGAAGCAGGTCAGTTTCATGGGATGGCAGGCTTACATCTTGAAGATTATGACTAAACCACACCAATTTATTTAGCTACACTGAAGAATTTGAATTATTCAGGGTTGGTTTTTCTTTTCCTTATAACCTCTCAAGAAAGGCAAACTTTAAGCTACCACACACAGCTGGTGTTTCTAATAAGCCACAGATGTGCTTTGGGATCTCTTCCCATCTCCTGCAACATTTAAATGTAGATAAATAGAACTTAATCAGCTATAAATAACAGCGTGTCATGCCTGTGGATCACTAACCTTCTCTGGGACTCCCACAGGACTAGGGTTAAGCTTAATTACTTCAGTCTACTGCAAACAACAGAATAATCAGCTGTTGGATATTGCATGGGGAAAGGTGGAGGGAGCATAAAAAAGCAAGTCAACGTCCCTGGCCAGTGACATGATGCCCTGGTGCTCAGTGTAGGGTATTTGGAATGTTTCTAGACCGAGGGGATTCTTTTAGTCCCTGTTTTGGTTTCAGTGCACAGGAGTTTTAATGTCAGTACTACATCTGTGAGTGTTGTTTTCAAAACAAACTCAGGAGGTGCCTATGAACTCCTTTTTCCTCCCCTTAGGGATATCTTCCTCCCCTTAGGGATCACTGCTCAGACTTGCTGTATAGAAAGGTGGTGATTGTGGCTGTTTGGCTCTATTGCAGATGAAGGCAAGTTATTCTTCTGTGGCCATTGCATGTTGCTAATTTAGGAGGGCAGATTGGTACATCTGGTTTGGAGTGTGGTGGCCATCAGGCACAAGCAGTTCTCCTAGGCTGGAGGAGTCAATGTGTCAGCTTCCAGCACTGGGCTCTGTGTGTCTGGCCAGCCTGGCCTGCATGGGAATGTTATGGAGCTGCTGTCTTCCAGCAGCTTTCTGCTGGAGTAAACGTGAGGCAGCTGGTGGTGAAACCACCAAGACCAATTGTCCATCGCTGCCGGATCCTGCTCCTCCTGTCCAGACTCAGCTCTTTGCTCAACGCACGGCCTTGTTTCCACACCTAGCAGGGACCGTGGGCATCGCTCTTCCAAGGGGCGGGACATGACAAGGGAAACTGTGATGTCCCGAACTGCTGATTGTTAGCATTTGCACTGGTATTTTTGGCTAGTTGTCACTTCTCTCAAGAGCACTGGTGAAAAGATATTTGCTAGACATTTTTCCCTGTTAGTTTCTGCTCTTGCCTGATAGTTAACAGAAATGGGGCTTGTTATTTCATAACCTTTTCCCATCTACGGTAAGTTTGAGCCGTAGATTTGATTTACAGCAAAGCTGTTTCTGCCCCACGTACCTGCTCTCCAGTAACACAAGAATTGGGCTTTGCTGGGCAAAGCCTCAGGTGATTCAGCCAGGAACTCAGGGCAGTCCTTACAGCTCTCCTGAACAAAAGGGCCTCACAAGGGCTGTCTGGAAGAAAAACGGCAGAGCCTGGCATTCGGGGTGTGATTTGTGGTGTGGATTATGTGCAGTTCAACTGCAGGCACTCTGGTTTGGGCTTCGCTCAATGCTCCGTGGGTTTCAATGTCTGCTACTGTCCCTGCACTGCTTTTCTTCTCACAGAGAGAGCAGGTATTGGGTGTGCAACTAACACAAGATTGCCTCTTCGGCTTTTTCTCTTTCCTTGTGTCCCTGTAAGCTGCATTTCCTTCATGGAAAGGTAATTAAAGGTTTTATGAGGGAGGAGAGCCATACCCGGAGGGCTGTGCTCGGGGAGAGCTGGCCCATGGCAGCCCCGCCGCCCCTTCCCGCACGCAGCCCCTGCTTGTTTGATTTCCCCTGCTGCGGGCCAGGCTCAGGAAGACAGGGGAATATTTATTTATAAGCTGTCTGTACAGATGTTTTCATTGTGGTTTGCGGTGCATTGGTGCCACTTAGTGGGAGGAGAATTGAATTGACAGCTTTAACGGTGCAGGGGAAAACAAGGAGAGATGGGTTTCATATTCCAGCCCCCCCTCCACCTCCCAGCAGTATTTCTGCAGTTTAAAAACAAATCCAAATCTGCTGCTAGCCACAGAGCTGTGGTGGCTTCAGGAGTTGGCTGTTGGCAGAGTAGTGCTGTCAGGCTGGGCGTGCACTGACCCTTGTCCCAGCAGGAAAGCTGCATGGAAAGCACTGCAGAATATTAGGCTAAATAGGCTTTGCTAATAGAAAAAGCTAATCCAGCTATGCCTTGTGTTTAGCAGGTTTTGGCAGGCTTAAAAATCATCCTCCCTCTGTTACAATTTCCATTATTTTAGGTGTAGCAGGAAGGATGATGGATCAGGATGGTGTTAGCTCTGATTCAGTTTTGGAGGAGCCAACCTGTACAAAATCTTAACAGTGTTTATTCAAAATCATTTAACTAGATTTTGTATTGATTTCCCTACAGAAAGGCCTGTGGGGAAAAAAGAAACTCTGTGCTGTGATATTCGTAAGCAATCAATTCTGCTCCCCCAGATAAGTGCTTTATGTTAACTAATGGTACCTGGAAATAGGCTCGGGTGTCTGCTGCTGGCAGTCATGGACATGGCCATCAGCCACATGTCCCCATGAGCCTGGAGTGTCGTGGTGAGGGTGCAGTGCAGCACGTGGCACTCAAAAGGCTTTGCAGCATCCTCTGTTTTGTGGGGGGGGGTGTTCTACCTTGTCAAGATGCTCAAGAACATCTTGTGTTTGATTGGTATCTATGTATTCTTGTCTTGTGTAGGACAGGACACCTCGGGCTGGTTTTACCTTGAGTTGAATTAATTACTGAATTGGTTTTTTGTTGTTTGCACGTGGGCTCCTTACCCCATTGAGTTGTTTCTCTGTGCTCCTCATGCAGTGGTGCATGAAACTCTGAGCTTCAGGGACTCTGAGCCTGGGTTTGGAACTCCTCCACGTGGGGAACTGCTGCTAATTTTGGTGAAATTTCTGGGCATGGAACAAGTTCCACTTTCAGTCTTTAAGAAAATGCTGTGCCCAAGGATTGTGCTCACTGGCTTTAATCATACCTGCTGTGGCTTTCGTCTCAGCTGGTCCCATTACCCTCAGCAGGAAAAGCAGCACTGGGAGAGGTTGGCAGCTCCCACCTATGGAGATGTTTCCCTTGGTGGCTCCCTGTGTGCGCTGTGGTGCTCGTGGCTGGGACAGGAGGCAAATTAAAGCAGCTGTGGGCGCGTGTCCTGGTGTCACCTCTGCGCAGCTCTGCCTGTGCACGACCTGTGCTCGCTGCCTGTGCCCTGTGCTGTTCCTCCCTGGCTGTGCAGCTGCCAAGCTGACAATTCCTGGGTGAGGCTCCTGGGGCACAAATACTTGTATCTTCTCCCTCGTTTCGAACCCGTTTGTGCCTCTCTTGCGCTCTCACCAGAGGGCACTGCACAACATGTCGCAGCCTAATAAATAACCTCTTAACCTGCTTAGCTGCTTTATGCTCAGTGGCATGTTTTACAACGTTACCTGGAGTCCTTGAATGCTGGTTCCCATGGCAACCTGATATAGCATTTTTATTCTTTATTACTATCACTGTTTTATTGCTGCCTTGTTCAAGTGCGCTGTCATCTTTATTTTGCCTTGGTGTGTGCGTGCGAGCCACAAATCTGTTTCTCAAAATTATATTATTAAACCATTTAGTGAATTTAGAAAAAGGGTGATGATCTGTCACTGTCGATTTAATATTAAATGGAGAAGCACACCATAAATGGAAACAAGCTAGAAAGAAAAATAAACTAGCAACCCAAATATTGATACAGACAGCTTAAGATGTTTGATGGAGGTTCAAATAGTTGGGTAAAAGCAAATTAATAGAAGAAATGCAGCTTCTGTAAGGGAATGTAATAGTCCTAATTTGCATGAAAGGGCAAATTGACGGTGTCCAGGTGTTCTTAGGAGTGGAGTTTGGCCAAAGACTGTAATAGGAGCAAGGACCTCAATTGTTTTAAGATGAAGGTTAAAACATTCAGAGAAGCTGTGTGGCCCAATGGGGAACAGCCAGAAATTAAGTTGCTCATGTGGATCAGGTTGTGGATAACTCATTGTTTGCACCATACTTAGGCTCCATCAATCCTAAGGCTGATGTCTCCGCTTCTCTGCAAGGGTCAAGAAGATTTCTTCTTTTTGATAACTGAGCTTCAGGAGTAGGGGCAGGAGAATCACCTTTGCTGAAGGATGAAGTGGGGCTGGAGTTTGGTTGCAAGTCCTCCCAGGGAGGCTCAGTGCGAAGTTGCAAAAGTCAGTCGTGGGCAGATTTGGTGTTGGGAAGGACGGTGGGATTAACACAGACCCTGGGTAGAGAGTTTGCTTCCTTCTCAGTGCAGGGCACGGTGTTCATCTGCTGGGGGATTGTTTGGGGTAGCTGTGCTTCCTGTGGGACCGGTCCCGCTGCAGCCTGGCTGGCAGGGGCTCCTTGGGGCCGGTTAATCACAGCTGACAGCAGGAGGGGTTTCTGTGCAGGGCAAAGACTGCGTTTGTGGGAACGGCAAAGCAAACAGAGTTAAAGGCAGGGTGATCTTGTGCACACAGGAGCCAGCTGGCAAACCCCAGATAACAGATATCTTCCCAAGCACATGTTAGGAGCAGTGCTGTTTTCAATGGCTCCCTTGTACATGCTGTCATCTTCCCACCCTGCTCGAAGTATTAGGGGGCTGCTATAAAAATATTTGTTCTTTCTGAGCTCCTCTAAGTCACTCTTTCCTATCGACTGCTACCTTGAGCGAAGCACGGCTGCAGGATGTGAGTATCCGCTGTGCAGAGAGAGGATGTTGAAAGGACAGGGGTCAGGGCTGACTCCTCCAGGGTGATCTCCCATATCTGAGGAATGGAGAGGCATCATTTGGAAAGGTATAAATTATCTAGGACAGCACATAGAATTTTACAACCTGTACTTAAATCCTTCATTATACCTTGTGCCAGCAGCAAGGCGGATTCTGCAGCCTTTCCTAAGGACACTGAGCTAAAGATTCAGGTGCTTTGGAGGATGTGTTGTCTGTCCTTCCAGAAAAATCTGAGGATTTTTTTTTTTTTTTTTTCAATCCCCCTCCCTTCATTCTTTGCCAGTTCCTCTATTTTGGGGTGATGCTTTGCAGCAGGACAGGTTTGGCTGTGATACTTTGGCAAAAAAATTTATTCTAAGTGCTAGAAGTACACCCTTGTTCATCTCCAGAACCCAAAGCAGAACAGATGCAAACTGATCTGTAACTGGAATTCAGTCCTTGGGAAATTTAGGGAATGAGTCCACCTGGGCAGGATAGCCTTTCTAAAACAAAAACATTTCTGGATTGCCGGACTGCTGATTATTAAGAAGGAAAGTAGGGAGAGCAGCATGGGGAAGACAATGGGTTTCGGGAAAGCGGATTTCAGTCAGCTCAGAGCTGCAGTCTTGGCAAACTGCTCCAAGTGAAGAGGAAGTTTGGGAGAGTTGAAAGTTTCTTAGAGAAGCAAATTTAACGCACAAGCAGAACTCCCTTAATGGAGAGGACAGATGGGAAACGTAGTAAGAGATTACTTTAGCTAAATCATGGGGTCTTTAATGACCTGAAACTCAAAAGCAACATAAAAAAAATTGGAGAATAGGTCGAACTGTTGAGAATAATTTCATCATGAACATGCAAAGAAAATTGAGAAGCCGAGGTCCAAATGAGCCACAATTGGCAAAAGACAAAAAGGGCAGCCAGAGGGGTTTCTATGAATGTGTTTGCAGCAAGAGCTGAGCCAGGGAATGAGTTAGACCGCTGCTCAGTGGAAAGGAAAAGCTCTCAGAAGATGGAAGTGAGAAAGCAGAAGTACCAAATGACTTTTTTATCCCTTCTGTTCTTCCTGAGAGGGTCAGCTGCAGCCAGCATGCTCTCAGAAAACAGGGAAAGAATAGGTTTGAATACTTAGCAGAGCCTGGAGGAATTCGGCTCCAGATAGTTAGAAAACTGGCTTAAGTGATTTCAGTGCCATTAGTGATAATCTCTGAAAATCTGTGGAGGACAAATGAGGCTTGAGAAGACTGCGGAAAAGAAAATTTAATGGGATATCTTTCAAAAAGGGAGAAAGGAAGGAGCTGTGGGCTGGGAAGCCTGTAATGCCTAGAGAGTATTTTTCAGGAAGGTATGATAAAGATGATGAAGTTGTTTCTAAGCATGTAGAAGGCAGCAGTCCCTGGAAGAGGTGGAGACCTGCAGCTCCCTCAGCAGTCTCCATCTCTGTTAACACTTGGATGACACACTAGGGATCACAGGTACTCTGCAGGTCATGCCAAGCTGAGACAGGAACAAGCATAGCCAAGTTCAGAACTAGGATTCAGGGGGTCTGAAATAATAGAAAAGGTCTGAAAAAAGTAGGTTCCAGCTTGGCAGTGCTACGCAAAGAAGGAATGAACTGTAAAAGACCAGAACTTGTCAGGTACCTGTTCTACCAGAAATGAAAAATTAAGCGTGAGTGGAGGGTTTGGGGTTACAGGAGCTTGATCACTAAATGCCCTGGGATCTGCAGTGGCATCTTTTTATAGGGGCAAAAAAGTCATCAGGAAATAAAAATATGATTTACTATAAACTATTCAAGGCATTTTGTTCAGTTTATTGGGTTCTGGTGGTGGGTGCAGTACGTTTCATTCTGAACATCCCCGTTCAGGAAGGGTACAGGCTGTCAGAAGAGACATCAGGAGAAACTTGCAGCATGAGGGCTAGTTCAGCGTGGGGACCAGCTTCCCTGGGGAGGCTGCAGCTGCAGAGAAGCAAGAGCACCCTCAGGTGATATTTCAGCCCAAGATAAGAGTGATTTATTTATTATTTTTTAAATCATTCTTTTAATACATAGCAGAAAAGCTGAGAGATGTATTCATGCCCAGGGATTAGTAATGGTAAGTAAATGAAAATAGAGAATTGCAACCTAGTTGGCAAAAAAGGGGCTCTTTTGGACATGCAAGTTATCAGGTAAGACACAAGCTTTTGGGCATCTCATGAAAAGGCTGTGTACCTGGACACTGCTTTTTCCTTTCCTTTTATTTTTACCCCCAGGTAGCCCAGCTGGATAATAATAGTAACAAAGCTCCAACTTCTTGTGACTTTCAGTTGCCTGGGATCCTTGGATTGTTACAACTGAAACATCAACAAAACTATAAAATGTTCTTGTTGTGTTCTTTGTACACGAAAGTGGAATTTTCTGGTTTTATACTGGGGGTTAGCGAGAGAGATCCCTGATTTAAATACCGCTGGTTTGCGTGGAATGCTAAAGCACGGTGCCTGGAAATTCCGTGGTTCATTGTTGATTTTTCATATCTCCCGTCTAGCTCTAAGGGTGCCTGAAGACCTATAAAAACATAAAACCCGAATAGACAGAAATTAATACCAAGTTCTTTAAAAGGGAAATGGAGAATATAAGTGGTGTCTGGGGTGACATCAACATTTGGATTCCCCTCTTTCAGTCTGAAATCAGGCTTAGGATGGAGATGAAATGGCATCCAAGAGTTTTCATGACAGGAAGAGTCTTCAGACATCAGAAGACTCTTTAATTATGGGCAGAGTGATTCATTCAGTGGTCGGCATCTGTATCTCATTAAAGTCTGAAATCCTTCACTGTTTCTCCTTTAAATATGAAGGTATCCCTGTTTTATCTTTTTTGGCTTAGCAGAGCTGTATTTTATGTCAGGTCAGTGCAGCGTACCGTTCGAGCGAGCCTGAGTTACGTGCAGATTCTGTAATGCTGAAAATGTTGAGCAAATGTAATTCACCTGTGCTGCTTTCTCCAGAATCTTTTCTCCTTCAGCAACCAAGCGTGGCAGAAAAGCAGCTTGAAATTAAATTGGAGGATTAATTTCAAATTATTTGGGGAATGGGTATTATGAACGAAAATAAAATATTCTTTGTGTTTGTTCCTGCTGAGCCATAATCAACAAGTGGGGATTTTCCTGGAGCAAACTATCTCAGTGGGCCCAACCCATCTCCTGCTCAAGTTGATGGAAGAAAAAAAATCTCCCATGGACTTCAATGAGAGCAGCCTGCTTTGAACTAACTTTTACTGTGGTGGGGAAATACGCATTCTGTCTGCAAGAGACTGACCATAAATACCTGTGCAGATGAGCACAGCTGCAGCTCAGTGCAGCGGGATGGAGGTGCATGAGGGTCAGGCCAGTCGATCACAGGTGAAAGCTTTTTGTTACGCCTTCCCTTCCCCCGTGCCACCAGAAAACTGCCAGTTTGTCGTGGTTTGGGGCTGGTTAGGCGCCAAGCATATTTTGGATCAATAAAGGAGGATTTTCAGGCTAAAAATGGTAACATTTTTTTCCACCATCTTGCTGTGATTTTTTTTTAGATTTTGGAAAATGGGGTGTGTGCGTACACAGAATTTTACAGCAAAGTAGAAGCAAAAATGAGTTTTCTTACATCAGTTGTCATTAGTACAGCGGCTTTCTACTCTGCTGCCTCTTTCCAAAATGCATTAAGGCTGTCAGATGTAAATTGGGGGCATCAAAGCACTTTCTGCATAGGCTTATGAGCTGGTCTGTAGTGCAGATTGCTCTGAATTCTCCCAATGTGTTCAGTGCCAAGCACAAATTGCATTTTAAAAGCAGTGTTTTGTTTGGCCACCATGTATTAATCTAACTGCATTCAGCAGCTGTGTGGTTAAATTCTAGTTTGCCAGTTGGCTTTAGGGTTTGAAAGAGAAACACAGCAGCAACAGGTTTCTCAGCCTTGCCTGTGATAAAGTGGTACTGGAAAGAGTGGGAGAGGAGAGAGTGTGGAGATGCCTTAATTCATCAAGGGCAAGCACTGAGCCACGCAGGCGTTTGTTGCTCTTCGGTGGGTGTTATGATCTGCCCAGAAATACCGAAAAGAGGGAGACCTAGGTGGAAAGTTGGGACAAAAATATATAAGGAGCTGGAAAGAGGGCTGACTGCCAAAATCTGTGGTGTTACAGTTGGCCCCCAGCTTTGCTCCTTGCTTGTCTTGGCGCTGTAGTTGCAAGACAAATATATTTGTTTTACTGTTGTTCATGAAATCTGGCTGGCTGCGGAGTGACGGTGCTGAGCAGCAGGGAGACTTCATCTCATGAGTCATCTGTAAATGGGGAGCAGGATGGAGGGTGATGATTTGGGTCATGCAGGCTGGGATGTGGGGGTTTGATGGTCTTTTTCATAAGCACTTCAACAGTAAGAAAAGACCCCGGGCTGAAGCCACTTCTCCTGCAGGCTGGAGTAGCAATACTCTGCTGGTATGGGGCTGGCTGATAAAGGAGAGAGTGTGGGATGAACCAGGAGTAGTTTCCTGCTGTCCCAAGGGGAAGCAGGTGTGGGGAGTAAGGAGGAATCATCAGTGGTTACAGCATCCTGATTCAGGAGATTAAGTCTCCTTGAAGCAGCAAAGAGCCGAATTCAGTCTCCAAGCCCTGTTCTTTATCTGCGTAACAGAAATCACATCAATGCCCAGCTCGCCAGAGCACTGTGAGGATAAATCCACTGAGGACTCTGGAGTGCTCCGATAAATACCTATGAGAGCACAGGGAGGCATTTGTGCTTGTATGAGGGATAAGTGCTTTATTAGTAATGACCCAGAAAGGACAGAGCTGCTTGCAGGTATAGTAAGCACAAGCAGGTACCTCCTATAGTTGACAGGCTCTTGGTATAAATCATTTGTGGAATAAATGACAAAAGAGAATTCATGCTTCCTAGAGGAGAAGGAAAAAAGTCTCTGCTGAGCTTAATAAAAATGAAAATTTGGTAATGGATAATACAAGTCTAGAGAGGGTCACAGTCTGCTTGACAGGAGCTGTAAGGTCACAGATTAAGTAGGTGCCCAAGTCAGTTGCAGCAATCTACAGGAGATTATTGAAGGAAGATGCATCCTGGGAATCTCTCCCACAGAACAGCAAGATCTGGGGTAGCTGTAACTGGGGTTTTGCACAGCAAAATTCGAAGTAATTATTTCAGAGAACAGCTAACTGTCTGTTTGACATAAAACCTTCTAAACAACTGGCTTGGGTTCCAGCCTCATCCCCCTCTGAACTTTGGAAGATCCCTGTAAACCAGGGCAGGCAGCACTTGCCCTTTGCTGTGCTTCCAGCATGGTCCCATCTTACAGGGAGAGGGTCTCCAGCTCCCTCCCCGATGCTTCTGGCCACATGTTCCCTCTCCCTCAGCCAACAGGGTAAATGTTCATAACTGCTGGAGAGAGCTAAACCAGCCAAAGACTAATGTGATGAAAAAAAACCCCAACCTTTTTTTGGGCTAATTTCCTGAATTGTCTCACCACTTAGTCATAAAGGTACTGGTGCAAGAGAGAAGGTGGGAACGTATGGCTGGGGGCAAAGAGAGGAGAGGGAATTGGATAGTTTGTAAGTCACATCACCTAAAATTGGATAGCTTGTAACTCACATCACCTAAACCTGCCACGGGACTGTCACATCTGGGCTGTTACGGCTCTGTCTCCTCGGAATGGAAGAAGTGCATCGGGCCGGGGTGAGAGTTCCTTTGACGTGTGGCAGCCTGTGCTGCTCTGCCTGACTGCTCCCTGTGTGCTTTCCAGGGCCTGCTGCAGGAAAGCAGCGGTGGAGGCAGCATCCTCCCCGTGGCCTTCCAACAAAATGGGTTGGCTGGGGAGCAACACGCAACTGCTGCTGCTCTGTGGTGGCCACAGCCTAGGAGAGATACAGAAATGTACCTGGGCAGGTTCCATTTGTGGAAAAGCAGGAATTTTAGCTCATTAAACCACCAAGGCTCCAAACGTTGTAAAGCCAAGGTCAGGAAGTAGCTGTAAATTGAGTGACTGGAAAGGAAACCCAATTAGCTGCTTGTCGTTTTTCCGGAGCTCCTGCATGGAGGTCATGCTGGTGTTCGTCACAGCAAAAGGCCTCCAGGTTGGTGCAGTTCATCTCAATCGATACAGGCTTTCACTCTCCTGCAGTCCTGTTCCCCAGTACTACCTTTAACTGCAGAAAAAAAGTATTTGAAAGAAGGCCTCTCTTCTGTTTGGCTGGATTTTCCCTGTTAGAGTAGTTCAGACTTCTCCTGTGAGTCTGATTCCTCCTGCTCCCCAGAATTCACATTCTTCAGGCATATAGCAGCTCCTACCAGTTATTTTCCCCACAGTGATCACTGTAGAGCCAAGTTATACATCTCAGGTTGTAGAAATTTGCTTTTAAAAATGTTACTTCAGCTCCAGTAATAAGTGTTCGTTTGAGGGGTTTTTTTTCTTCCAACAACTTTATTAGTGTCTCGAAGAGTGGCCAATGTACAGAATTAAGATGCACTCAGGTTGGAGAGGTGTTGTTCTCTCCCTTTTCCATGCAATGGTGGCTTGTTTGTACTTAGCCAACATTTTGCTTACCCAGGCACCTCACCTCATGGTGCTGCATACCCTTGCCTAGGTTGCTGTTTTTCCTCATCACCCTTGGCACCTGCATATGCCAGGTGCACTCGCAGTTCTTGGGGCACAAAGCCATGCCCAGTGGTGTAACTACGCTGGAAGATTCTTGCTGGCCTGGTCATCTCGCAGCTAAGCCCAGGGATTTGTAACTCTAGAATGAAACTTCACTATTGCCCTATAAACAGAAGCATAAAAGGAATTAATTTGGAAAGAGCCTCATGTAAAATGTTTATATGCCATCCTTCTGCCAAGATACCTTGCCAGCTGGGTGGTAGTAGCATGGGGCTTAACTTCTCTCTCTGTATGCCAGCAGGATGACTTAACCTACCCTCTTTATCCCTGAACAAAAGACAAAGCTGATGATTTGAACAGATGTTTTGCAAATTAGGAGCTGGCTCGTGGTGCACTGGGGAAGTGGTGTGGTCTTTGAACCAAGCTTTGTCATGTGCCCCTGGTGCTTCCTGTCTGTGCCCCCTCGTCTTGTGCCTAGCCAGGTCTTTTTTGAAAGGACAGAGATCCCAGATTGCCAAATGAGAGAAATTCACGGCAGGAAAAGCTGGCAGCTTGTGCCTGATTGTGAGCAGCTCTGTTTTGCTGTCAGGAGAAACAGCAGCACAGCTCTGGGGGATGGCAGTGGGAGAAGGTGTCTCGGGTGCTAACGGTGGGAAGGCAGCAGCGGAGAGGAGGAAGGGGTGGAGATGTTTGGGACTGGAATCGCACAGTATCTGGACACGGGGGTGATATGGAAGGGTTTTGGATATGCACTGATGAGTGAGAATCACAGCCTGCCAAGCTGGTTATGGTGGCTGGAATCACTCATTCCCTGGAGGAAGCCAGAACTCTCCGAGGCCTCCTTACTCCAAAGAAATGGCAGCAATTTAGCAACATCATTTTCTGAGTACACATAGTTAAACTGGTGCACGAACACTCAAATTGGTTTAGGAGTGGCTGAGATAGATCAAAAGTATTGGAACCAGCTAATTTGAAGAGTGTCCATGCAACGGGGTTACGCCAATTTGACATCATCAATTTTAGTGCCAGTAGCTGCATTAGTGCAGTGTTTGCAGGCTAACAGGGAGAGCAACCAGGAAATGGCCCTGAAGAGGCATTTTGCACTGAGAAAGTGTGCAAGGCTACTAAATTAATAAAATTAATAAAACCTTTGAGTTTTTATTCGTAGCAGAAACTTGTGATATGATCTCAAAGGGACTTGATCTTTCTGGGGACAGAAGGGATATTGTTTTCTTACTTTTTACTGAAAGCATAGTGAAAGTGCAGGATTTCCATATTTCATGCTTATATCTCCTAAAATCTTTCAGAAACATTCTCCCAGAAATGCAAATCTTAAGACACTGAGAGATAGATTCGGGTCTGCATGACAGTCAGGTGTCCCAGCATGTGGGATTATAGTCAAAAATGAAAAATTAAGTCTAATTTTTCTGCACACGAGTGGTTGGCATCCCTCGAGGTTGCTATCATTCCTAACTAAAGTTGGTTCTTTATGCAATATATTTCTTCCTACACTTGAGAGATCTCTTCCCATCCTCCCCCTGCTCTGTGGTGTTACTGCGCTTCCCCAACTACAATTAAAATGTTGACACCTGGCTTGGCTCTGCAGATTAGGATTTGATTTTCTGTAATTATATGTTATCGCTCACATTCAGTAGCAATTTTGCCTTCTGTACTGTATGATAACACTTATTAATTCAATAAAAGAAATCAATTCACAGGCAATTTCCAAATGTAACACCTTGGTAACTGAGTACTAACCAATCAGATTATGCATCTGACATTGTGCCTTGTCATTTAATCAGTAATGGGTGATTGCAAAAGCAGATATATGTCAGATGTTAATTACAAGTAACACAGTTTGGGACCATAATGTTAGCAGTGCCTGTTTTGTTATGATGCTGTGCTGAATACAGCTAATATTTGACTTGCACTTAAGTATTATTTACAGTAAATGGAACGATAAGGATATTTATTCTGTCTCTGTGTTCCAACAGATGTATTAAATTTTCTTTTTAATCAGTGGAACACCGAGTGTTAATGACTGCCACACGGTGCATGTGTATGTGGGATGTGGAGGTGGGTTTGTTTATAGTGAACATACTCCATCTTATCTTTTAGAAAGTTATACAGTCTTGCTTTCCCATGGCTTTTTTTATCTTCTTGAAGTGTTTTACTTGGCATCTGCCAATCAACTCTTTCCATCAGATTATTGTTTCCGTGTGGAAAAATACACGTGAAAGCTGTGGGTATGGACCACTTCAGAACCTGCCGAGATCCTCCCACCTCTCCCTCCTGTCTCTTGCAACAAGTACCAGGTGAAATGTGTTCTCCTTCAGTCCTGGAGAGAATTAACGGTGGGCAGGTGACTGGAATCACCATTTTCACCTGCCATTTTACCCCTTTTGCTTTCACTCTGTTTGCACCTGATGTTTTCTCCCCTTCAGAAGGCCTTCAGGCTCAAACCTTGTGGTTGCTCATAAATGGGGCTTGTCCCTCTCCTCACTTCAGGTCCTCCTGGGTCTGTTGATCGTGACTCGCAACATTGCCTGTCCTTATCTTCAGCTGCTTGTTGGGCACTCGGTGCCACCCCTTGGTGTGCTTTCACTGGTGATCAAAGACATGCAGGACCTGGCCCTTTAATTTTGTATCTTCACTTTAAAGACCCATTTGTTCTGTGTGATTAGGACCTATTAGTCCACTTAAATCAAGATGAGAACAGGTGAAATATGCCTGAAACCGACATTTCAGCTTAGCCAAATGTTATCATGCTGACACAACCTTCCTTTCTGATTTGTAATTAAGTTAGAGCCAAGGCCACCAGCTATTAAACTCTACAAACCAAATATATAAGATGCAAGGAATCTCCAATAAAGTTGTAAACTTCAATTAGATGGCACCAGCCCAGGGTCCTGAGCTTTCATTGGATACTTACCTAATTTTATTATAACAGCAGCATTCTAAACGAGCAGCTCTGGGGCACAGTCTATTAATTTACCAGTCTGCATATTCATTAAATCTTACAAACTGGCATCAGTGTTTTTGTTTTTAGCAACGTATTTATTGAAAGAGGGAGGCATATTCAATGTTAGATCGCTTACATTTTCTGTTCAGTAAACCATTATCATTTAGATTTTGCCTAAAATGAGGCAATTCATACAAGTTGGGGTAAATTTCCCCATTGAAGTGATTTGCTAATGGTTGATAAAGCAACATGGGGCTTGTAAAACCATTTGCTGTGAGATTTCAACTGAAGTTTCTCTTTTGCCCCAAGATATCATCGTTTTTGGGGAGGTGAAAGGATTGCAGATGGAGATGGCAATACATTTTTCAGCCATAGCCCATTTCCCCATCGCTCCGTTTTACGTACGGACAGATGTAATGTTAGTTTTTCTACTTTTATTTTTTATTAATCATACTTAGAGAAGAAAAATAATGCTTCAAGATAATGCTCTTCTATGTAATCCTCTCGATTGTGATGACTACTTGTTTTGGCTTCTCCTTTCATTACTGTCCCTCTGTTGTTGAACCAGTCAGTGATGTAAGCAGAGCTCTGACAACTCAGATCCTGATGTGTGAATGTTGGCTTATTACTCCAGTGTGGCTTTCTTGAACTTCTGAGGAAGCAGAGTGTTTCTTTTAAATGTGCATGCCAGTAATGAAGCAATTTGATATTTTGCAATAACTAATGAGTTGAGGAGAGCGCCTAAACCGTGTAAATGGTCAGGTTTTAAATTGTCTTGTTACACAGGACTTTAGAAAATACCTTGTCCCTTCAAGAGGTCTTACTGTGCTAAATTATGTATTTCTTTAATGAAACACAGTTCTGGTCTTAATTCTTTTATGAAAAAGAATAACCTAAACTATTTTATCATGAGAATTTGCATCTCTAGTTTGGATCTTCTGCAAGTTTTCTCAGTGTCCTTAAGGCAGTAAAAAAAGGTTTCTTCCTCCCCTGCAGCTGGGCCCGGGGAGCAAAGCATGACCCTGGTGTTTCCCGGCAGAGTGTAACTGATAGATAAATTGATACTGGAAATAATGTGGAACCACTGAAATTAGGTCAAGCTGCTGGTTTGTCTGTGATACGAGAGACTTCTATTTATCCTTTAAAAAAGGATTTATAATGGGATTCTCTGCATGCTTGTGCATATTGAAGGGGAAGCAGATCAGGGGCTGCAGGGTTTGATCAAGCTGGGACAGAGCAGTGATTTTTAAAAGGCAATGCTGGCAGAAGCAGTGAAAATTTTATGAATGCACAAGTAACCTCATGTCACACAGGGATTATTCCTTTAATGTGTTTATGCCTTTATCAAGGATGGGATGGCTTTGTTGCCTAGCTATATAGCATTAACTTGCTACTATCTGAGAAATAATACCCATTAGTAAGTTCTGACTTAGGTATTTATTTCCCATGTTCCTTATCTGGTATAAGTTGATATAAATCCTTCTCCCAACAAATCAGAACATGGATGAGTTTCCTCTGGCAAAAACTGATACTGCAGCTCGTCCTTTAGCTCTCAGGCCTCACGGGTTTAACATCAGTGGTTTGACCTCTTCCCATTCTGAGGATACCCTGAGCACTGCTATCTGTAGAGATGCACGATGACAGAGTAATCATACTTCGTGCTGAAGATTACAGTGCTTTTGGCAGTCACAGATAAACTCAGCCTCACAAGCTGAGCGTAATGACATTATGTAGAACTGGTTTCTATTTAAGGGAAAAAAAATAAAAGGGAGGGAGGGCGATAGTAGGGATGAATGTGCCTGATGTCAGAGCTGGGGTAGAACTTGACTCTGCTGTGTATGCCAGCCCCTGTGCTGCCTGGCTGCTGGACAGACGGCTTGTGTTCTGCTGGATAAGCAGATGTCCTGGAGAATTAGGGAGTGCTGTCATAGGCCTGATGGCAAGAGTCCAATCTGCTCTTTGACATGGAGGCTTTGCCTCTATTATCTCTCCATATGTGTATTTTCCTGCCCAGGGATTTCATGGAAATGAGTGCTAGACATTGAGATGAGTGAGCCTCCTCAAGGTCACTTTGCTCTGTGAGCAGGTACACTGCACTGCCACTTGCAGCTGGGCACCAGTCAAGCCTTCATGAAGCTATGTGGTGAAAAACACAGGATCACAGAGCTGAGAGTCTTCACCCAGCAGGACCTAGACGTGCCAGTGAAACTGGAACTGAAAGGCGTTTAAAAAGCGCTTCTAAGTACTTACATTCTTTGCCTGTATTTAAATTTCGTTGCCACAGTTTTATGTCGGTAGTCTCATGGCCACCAAGAAGGTTCACTGAGTTTGGGAGCTGTCTCTCCTGTATTGGTTGTACTGACTTAACACACACAACCAGTCACAAAGCAAGTAAAATTTTGACCTGTAATAAGCTCTTCATTTCAACAAAGAGCATTTCAAGACTTCAGCATTCTCAGACAGATTTTGAAGGATACAAAATAGATCTTAAAATGCATGGTTGATTTAGTTTAAGCTGTGATAGTAAAGATGGATAAAAACAGAAATAAGCTCTCACTTTCAAGGTCATTATTTCTCAGTTCTAGGTAATTTGATTTATTTGCCAGTATACTGCAGGCTCTGAGAGCTGAGTAGATGCTTATCCATTGTAACAGTTTTACTTTACCCTACCCAGTGTTGCTACTGATTGGTAGAGTAAAGCCTGGCTTTCAACCATGATGTAGGGGCACAGAGATGCTTAATGGCAAAGCTGGAATCTCTGCTTTCTATTGAAGCACAGGGTTTCTCAAAGAACACTGTAGATTTTTACCGTGCTAGTTTGAACTGGCTCTTTATCACCTGTTTTTTCTTTGGGAAATCGGAAATCCATGATAGCACCAAAGGACTTCATTTTAGGCAGTCTGTAGGTCTCTTGAGCAGATGGGAGAAACTTGGATTGAATTGAAACCATATTGTGAAAGGTGATCATTGTACTACTCTGTGCGTTTTCTGAATTTACTTAGGAGGCTGTTTAGGAGAAGAGGGAAAGGATTTAAAATACCAAGTTGCCGTCCTGGGAGTATAATCCCTGGGGTACTTCCTTTTTTTAAGGGTGCTATACTCTAGAATTCAGCAAATAATTAAAATTAGTCCTCAGAATGCTGACCATCGCACAACTATTCCTGTCTCAGCCATGCAAGGAATGTCTCCTGCCTCTCTGCCAGCACCTCTTCTTCCCTTTCACTGACCCTCCTGTCTGTCCCCTGCTTGGGTCCCACTTTAGTCCCACTTTACGGTGAGGCTTTCAGGGCTCTTAGCCAGTGTGTGAACCTTGTGCTCTGTGTGCAGCTGTAGTTAATCCCAGAAGCATGTTCCAGGTTGTTCTCATCAGAAACGTGGGGAGAAAGCAGCGGTGGGAAGATGGGAGAGGGCCCGGCATTCCCACGCATGACAGCAGCCCTGCGGTTTCCGGGCTCTGTGGGGAGGGAAGAAGGGGTGGTGGCTTAGGGGGAGGTTGAGGAGAGCAGCAGCACATTTAAATCACTTCAGCTCTGCTTAGGGCTGTAACTAAAACTTCCAGAAGTTTGAAGTTCATGTGACCAATCTGAGAGACTCCCTTGCCAAATTATGTGAGGAAAACCAGAGCAGATGATGCGAAGGCTCCTTACAGATGTCCCTTGCACAGCCACCACCGCACTTGGATTGATCATAAGGAATTAAAGAGCCTCTGCAGCGGCTAAGCAGGGGTGTGTGCCTTTCACAGCACCACGAGCTGCTTACATGGTTTATGTTCCATGGTATATCAGCAACAAAGCAGCCCGGGTACAAAGCCTGCGTGAAAACTGATCCTCAGTGAAATGGGAATTTACAAATGTGGCGTGTTCTTCTCAAAAATAAAATTGAGCTTTACCCATATTACTATTAAAGTATAAAGCTTTAATTATGCCCTAAATCCACTTCTTTAGCTGGGGGGCTCACATGATTAGCAGCAAGGAAAAAAAAAGGCATCTGGAGAGGCTGTGTGGTGCCATGTTTTCCCATATGTGAAATTTTATACAGTACAAATTATTAAACACCAAACCTCCGGAGAAAGATTGTAATGAAAAATTTAGCACTCCCCCATCAGGCTGCAACTAATTTGCCTTCTGACTAGATCTGAAAGAACGGAGGGCTGTGCTGGTGGTAATCCTTGATGAGTAGCTGGCAAGAGGAAACAAGCAGTATTGTAGTATAGTGCAGCGGGAGCAGTGGTGTGACACTTCTGTGGACAGCCTCTCTGACACACACACAAGGTAAACATAAAAAATAAATCACTGTTTTTAACAAAGGTCTGTGGGTGCGTATCCTCTTCTTTCTATTTCGATTTTGGCCTCGAGCTCCCGATTTCCATCTTGCAGCACTTGTTTGTAATAGAGATGTACAGGAGAGAGGAGACCTGGAACAGGTGCTCTCGGGCTCACGTGCTGGGGCGTCCTGTCTTGTTCATTCACCTTCCCTTGCCCTTCTGCTGCTCACACCTGAAACAGCCAGGCCTGCACACTCAGGGGCTTCAGATGTGAGAGCAGGAGGAGCTGCTCACTACTGTCAGAGACTGTTCCCCAGGAGATAGTGATGGTGTTTATAGAAAACAGGCAGCTAATGGTGGAATGTCTCTCTACCTGCTTTATATTTTTGTTTGCAGAAGAACGTTAATTAGCATTTTCTTTAAAACTGTTAATGGATGATTTCCCTTCCCCCTCCCCCCCTGCCCACTCCCCTCCTTTTTCCCCTCTCTTTTTATTTTAAGTTTGGCCCTGCAGAGTTTTTAAGGCATGTAACTGGACAGGTCAAGCCAAAAGGATGCTGAAGGCAGCCTGATGTGACCGGAGGCACCCACTGTGTGCTTCTCTGTGATTAACCATTGTTACACTCTGCTAGGTGCTTATTACAATTAAATCCTTCCTTCCTTCCCAGAGCAGCCTATGTCATCTTGATTGGCATGGGGGAGAGCTGACAGTGTTTCAGCAATAGGTTGGATTCTCCACGAGCACCTGCTTTTTTCTGGCCAGTTTTTTCCATGTTTCTTGCTAACAAAAGAAAGGCCCCATGTGACCCTATGGGCAGTTTATCCTGTGTGTTACAGCTGGAACATGATTTTAAGAACAGGGAAGTAACCTTGTCACGTGCAGTGTGTCCACTGGCTCGGAAAGCCCCCGAATCCCTAATTTCCTGAAAGAATTTACCCCACCAGCCATAAGTTCATGCTTGCCCTTAAAAGCCGGGGATCCATTTTGCCTGGATACTTCAGAAGGAAAGGGCTGTAGGCACAAAAATCCTTCTCCTCACCGAGACAATCTAAAATCCAGATTTTACAGTCTAAGTCCAAGAAAACTCAGCTCCTGCAGATTGCTCTTGGCCCCTGCCTGGCAGGGTGTTGATTAATAATTTGAACCTGCAAATCCTCTTTCAACTTCTGTGAAATCTAAATTGCCCATCTGAGGCTTGCTTCTTTCAAAACAATTCTACTGTGATTTTCACTGCCAGCATAATTCTTTGTAAAATAGATAACCCTGTCAGTGGCAAAGCTGTGCCACACACCTGGAAGGCAGCACAGCTGCCTGGCTGCTGGCAGATGAATGTGGAGAGCAGGCAAGAGCTGAGGAGAGCAGAATGGAAAACTGAGTGCAGTTCAGAAATACCCAGGTACATTCTGCTCCATTTGCACTGTACCATGCATGTTTGTCTGTTTCAGAAGTTTTAATTTTTTTGTTAAGGCTGAAATTTTGGGGATAGAACAGGAGAGATTGGGATCCCATCGCCTTTAGGAGTCAAGTTGCGGTTAGAAAATCTCAGTTTTAGGACTTGCCAGAAAATAATGGCGCAGCCACTTATTCAAGCAAGTCACTGTTTGAGGCTGCTCCTGCCACCGCGTTCTCCCTGGGGCAGAAGGAGCTGGTTTTGGGGGATGAAACAACAGAGGTTTCTGTGAGATGAGTTACGGGCTTTTCCACAGGTGGCCTGGGAGGTGGGAGACTGCTGCTCCTGCTGGGTGGATGATTTTTAGGAGGGACAACGCCCAAGCGTTGACAAATGTGTTGTAGTTTGTGAACTTCATGGTATTACAAGATGCTTTCATGTTTTCTGCTGAACTGTTCTGTTTCCATTTTGGCTCCTTTTTATGGTTTTGGGAAAATTATATGATTTTATTCTTGCACCAGTGCAAATCCATAGTAATTCTATTAATGCAAGAAAAAACAACACCTGGTTTTAGAAACCGTGAGAAAAGCAATTGCTGTGGTGTTTTTGAAAAAGGACCTTGTTTGCCCAGTAATTCAATATTGCTCTATCATCTCAATAATGAGAGTTCAGCTCATAATGGCAGCACATTACAAAGAAGGCCATATGATTTAAACATGTTGTAAATCCAACTAATAAGTATAAATTGATTTTTAAGGGGGAAAATGCATAAAACTAGTCTTTTACCATATGTTTCAACTCTACCAGAAACCTTACTTGAATGGTATTTCAATGTGCTTTACCTATTGTGCTGCAAACTTTTTCAGGCTCTGTCAAGTTGTACTAAAGCTTTTAAAATACAGATGGTGGTAAAATCCCCAGTGGAAAACAGACTTCTATTTCAAACTTCAGTACTGTTTTTTTCTCTTCTAGTTCATAGCAGATTTTGACAGATCAGAAGAAATATTCACAGCTTGATGCAGCTGGATTCTTCTTTGGCATGAGCAGAAACATCTGGCCCCAAAACAGCACATTTTACCAAAGGGCCGAAATACATGCACACGCATCTGTTGTGCTAATATATTTTCCTGTGAACTAGGATGTTAATTGCTTTGTTTTGCTGAGACAACAGTGTTGGTTCAGTGAGTAAGATTGTTTCCTTTAGCCCTCTGTTAATGGTTTCCTTTAGCAGTAATACTGTTTTAAATAGGAAACTGCCAGGTACAGTGTGAGCAGCAGTAAGATGCAAAGTGTTTTGAGCACGGATGTTTATACTGCAGTGGTATCTAGACACGTATTGTTATAAAGAACTTGCATGTCGACTGAGACAACTATTAGCACAAAAGCTCCATGTGAGAGCAGTTTCACATCTCCAGAAGAAATGTTAAATTTCGGCATCAATATTTTAGAGGCTTTGGCCATCCCTGCTTGCTACTTCTCTTGTTCCCTTTCTTCTCATCTGCAGGCAGCAACAAAGGAACAATAAAGATCTGGATGATTACCTGGTTATTTAGCTCTACCCATAGAGCCTTAGTGAGTTTTGTCATTTTGGGCTTTGTTCCTTCTCCCACGCCTGCTCTTTCAGGAAGAGCTACAGTTCGGAGAAGTCCTTTTCCTGACTTCTGGTCTCTGGATTGAGCTTTCAGTTTTGTTCTCCCCTTGTAAAGATCCCATGGTGTGACAGACCTTGGTCATTTCCCAGATATGTATCCAAGGTACTTGGGAGCCTCCTGCCTTGGGCAGCACTCAGACACAGGTCTTTGTGCCACAGTAAAACCTCACTGACCTGTGTATCAAGAGCACTCCTGAATCCCACCAGATCTTCCCAGTAGCAAAGGCCATGCTCCCTTATCCCTTCTTCACAAAACCTGCCTTATCTGATGGCCTTGTTTTTTCATGCTGTAACTGTACATCTCTTTTTACTAAAATACTTCCTGTGGAGAGTGTAGGGTTTCCATGTAGTATCCAAGAAAGCAGCAATTCCTTTTTTTGCTTTCTCAGCAAGCTCTCCTCTATTAACATTATGCTTTCATTCAAAGAAATATTTGCTTACATGTCACCCAGGGAGAATGATCTTGTGGTTGAGATGCAAGATGATTGCTGTTAAAAGCTGCAGTGCTTTTAGCCATCCTGTTTTCTCTGTAGTTGTGGTACCAGCCTTACTCCAGGTTCATTGCTTGATGTTTCCAAAGTCATCTGGTCTTTTCATCCCTTCTGAGAAGGGGTGATAATACTACCCACTGCACATCCTTGCTGTTTAAATTTGATGGGTATTTTCAGAGTATTTGGAGATGCTCTCAGGAAATATTAGTAGGATCATTAATAAATGCATCTTGCTATTACAGCATCCTCTAAGGTACTGTGTATATAATTTTAGACTTTCCCACTGAACAAGTAGAGAAAGCAGATGCTTATTACTGTTTAAAATACCTTTCTGCACCAAATGTGACAAGGAAGATGAGTATTTCCTGAAGCTAAGACCATCCTTATGGGAAGGACTGCAGCAGGCTCAATTAACTGGGCTGTTACTTTAATTTCCTTTTAGAAGCTTCTTGTTCCAGTTCAAGTTAAACTGATTGATAACTTATTTAACCTGAACAAAATGGAGGTTTGGCTTAAAACTTGACAAGCATTTACAATGCTTTAAATCACTTTCAAAGCAGGCTTTTAGTTGAACTAGTGGACTTGTTTATTTTGGGCTTTGACAAGCCTTTGTGCCCTTTTGTGAAACAGTGCAGGTGCAATGGCTCACGTTTCTCTGGGCCTGCCTTAGGCAGGCTTCCCCTCCTCTGGACCCATTGCATCCCCAAGCACAGCCTGACTGACCCCTTTCTGGAAGGCACCAATTACATTTTTCTCTCCAGAATCAGTGAGGAGAGGCTGTCTAAACTCACAGGGAGCACTTCAGGCCAGCTGGATAACCCTCAGTGTCTGCCTGGTGTTTACCTCTGCAGTTTGCCCTTTCGGCTGTATCAAAGCTACAGAGTGTCAGCCAGTCCTTTTGTGACTGAGAAATGTTAAAAACCACTGTTTTGGGGAATGTATAGCTAGTGCCAAGCCACTCCTGTGCTGCACATCATGAGAGTACAGACAGGGCGAACAACAAGGATTTTTCTCTACCATCAACTACTGGAATCTGTGGGAAGAAGGTAGGGCAGGATCCCAGTCCATCTGCGCTGAGCTTTCGGTGCTGGCTTTAGTTCCTTGCATGTTTGGGTAGTGCCCTGTGTCCCTTGATGGGAGCAAGTATCAACCAGCTATTTCAAGGAGCTCTGGGCTCAGGCTGACAGCAGTGCTGCCTTCTAAAGAGCTGCTTCTCCTTCCTCAGCTGTGAACTTTAATATCAAAGTTCAGTGATCATTAGCTAAAATAATTGTCGCCCCTTTTTAGTTACTCGGGACTGAAAATTACCAAAGGGTTTCACCTTAGTTGCTTAGGCTCTAATTATTGTTAGATTTTTGTTTTCTTCAGGATGTCGATCAGCAAACAGGATGTCCCCTGGGCATTTAGAGGAAATTGCTTCTGTGTTTCCTTGAGGAGCTGGCTGTGCTTGCTCTGGTAGTTACAACACTTTTCTCAAATCAGAAAATTAGCCCTGGTGGTGTAGGAGCTCACGGCCTTACTGAAAGTTTCCTTGAGAACTGCAATGTCTTGACTGATCACAATAGATGATCACAACCAGACACGCAGTGATGTTTCAGGTTGCCTCTGCTTCAAGTGCAGAGCCAGGGAACTGCTTTCCAGACCTGCAGAGGTGTGAGGTTTGCTCTGATTTTTGCCAGAGCGGCTCGGTTCATCTGCTAGTGCAGGGAGCCTGGAGAAAATGGCTCTGGTTCTTGTTGAACTGAAGCAGCTGTGGTTAGCTCTCCAGTGCCTGTGGGAGACTAGGGACAGCTGGCTGGGGGACAAAGACCTCTGCCAGGGAAAGGACAGATTCCAAAAGTCTAGGTAGAGTTTAAGGAGGGGCTTTGTAGAGTTTGAATTAGTAATAAAAGCAAATCATAGATCTGACTAGAACAAGGTAGGAGCTGGAACAAAACTACTCACGGTGGCGTGCATGGGAATTTTCTCTGCTTTGCTAAATTCCCACTGCAGCACAGCTCGTGCCAGCCAGCCATCAGTTCCTTCCACGCTGAAGTGGTGGTTCTCTTCTTGCCTTTAATGGCAGCAATTCCCCCAGCTGCTGTGAGGCTGGAGCCTTGCTCCTGGCTTTTGCGGGACCGTCAGCTACAAAAGGGACGTGACTGTGGGCTGGTTTGCGGAACGGCTGAAGACATGCAATATCAGGCCAGATCCTGGGCGTCTTGGAGACTCTCTCCTGTGATTTGAACCGTGCCACTGTAGCTCAACCTCACCCCAGTGCCAGGCAAGAAAACTGGTTTGGTCTGTTTGGGTTCCATTTCTGCTCCATGGGAATTGCCTGTTCCGATGGCCCGAGGCCAGGCTGTGACTGTCCTGCTGGGGGTAGGGACCAGCACAGCTGGGGCTCTGCTCAGCACTCTGATCTTAGACAGCAGTTTCTGCAAAATTCATTATTCCCTAGGCAGCCTTTGCATTTATTTATTTACTTTGTTTCTTTTCTTTTTTTTCACTTTAGTTTATTAGTTGCACGTGTGGCTTTATCTGGATAAAAATGCATGCAATTTATGCATGCCTACAGTAGCATATGTTTTATATATTGGGTTTATAGGGATGGTACTGATTCGTGAATTAATTTGAACAGCAAATTGTTGTTGTATCTGCACACAGAATGTCTTTTCTTTTTTTAAAGTGTATTATATGACACACATCTGGTGGTGTTTTAATTGTGTTATTGTGGTGCCTCAGAGTCCTAGCAATGAATTTGAAACCCAACTGTACTAAGCACAGCTTTTTCACATGGGACACTTGGAGGAGTTGAGCGAATTGTTGAGCAAGGATGAGGGTGTTTTTGTCTCTGCCTTGAATCATGGACAAGAACCTAAAGGGGTTTGCAGGCTGCCTTCACTGTTGGGCAGCATCAGGAGGCGGCTCCAGGTAAGGAGAGACCTGCAGTGCCTCACACCTGGCGAGCTGCTGGCAATTTTTGCTTTTTCTAATGGTGGTTCAGTTGATCTCTTTGATCCCCATAAGAAGGATTCGGAGTAATTCAGGACAAGTCTCCCAAGTTTGTCCCACGGGTTAGAGCGTACCTGCCGCGGGTTGTCTTTTCGGTAGAGCTGTGCCTTGCTGGTGTACTGGGGAGGCTGAAGACCTTCCAAAATCATTCCTGTCAGTGCTGTATCCAAGAGAAAGTGGCCTCTTTTCCCTTGCTGAGGGGTTGGATTAGTTCCCTTTGTGTGTAGCATTAGGCAGGAAGACCATAAGGACACACTAGTCCGCTGTCACCTCCCAGCTTTTCCCAACAGGCTCTGTTTGGCAGCACAGTCTCTCTTCTGCAGGAGCTGCAGGCAGCTGCTCTCATTCCTCATAACCATAGTGCAGCCCTGCTTTGGGGATATATTTTTTCTCCTGAGGTGTGTTTTTCACAGAATTCAAGCTGCTGTTCTACAAAGGTATCACTGGCATCTATGAATTTTATCTGCCGTGGTTTTGATAACATTTTTCTCAGATATTGATGGGACTATTGAATAGCTGCAAACCTTGTTTAAATCCTTTTACCTTCTGTAGCAAACATTCATGTTTATTTATTGACACTACTTTGTGAGAACTCAGTTGATCTGCTCTCCACTTAAAGTATGCTTTATTGATATTTATATAGCAATAACTTTTATCAGAATGTCTTGTAGTATGAGTGCATCAAGAATCCTAAATGTATCACCTTTATCCAGTTTCCTTTCCAACCAAACTTATCAAAGAAGTGAAACCAGGCTTACTCAAGAAGTTTAATTTTCCAGAAAATCTTGTTGAAATAGTTTAATTGAGTCACTTTACTCCAGTTCTGGTTTTCTTTCCTTCTGCTGCTCGAGCCTGGTATCACAGCACTGTGCCTATAGCAGCCCAGCCAGCCCTGGTTGCTCTTTCGAAATATGCATCCAATACTTGTCTTTTTTCTGTTTTCTCAGTGGATATTCCAAGATCAGTTGAAACACCCGTGTGACACGATCTCCCATTCTATAGATTGTGCAACAGGTCTGGACTTTGTTCTTGGCAAACGTTGTCTAATATCTTCCTTTAGCTATCAGAAAGCTGGGGAATGTCTGTTTTCTTCCCAAGGTTGAGGCTGAACTGCACTGAATGTTTTGCCTGTCTGACGTAATTAGTAATAAGTTTACCTTGCTTTTTGGGATCTTCTTCTACTAAAATCACTTTTGAAGGTTATCATCACCTTTCACATTGAAATCAAAACCCTTGGTTTTGCAGAGTAGCATTACCAGAAGAGAACTGCTGTAATATACAGAGATATTTTTCTTGGTTGAATTTCCTAATATATTTTGAAACATTTCCTGCAGCTTTGGACAATTTAATATGTATATTAAATCTGCTTTTGCTTTGAACATCACAGCTGTTGATATTAGCCTTTAATAGATGGTATCTGTATGCATAGATGGCAGCAATGTTAAAGCTGTCAATTCTGATTGCCTCCTACATGGTGTTTAAAAGCATCGTGTAAGCTCAGCCTAATTTAGTCCGTTGGCTCCAGCTGAACACAGCTCTCTCCTTGCTAAGTGGATGCTTAGTCAATCATTCCTCTGTCCTGCTTGGAGCTACTTCCCTTACAGTGATCCTTTTGCTATGGTCCACTGCACCAGATTGGTAACACTTGATGCATCTGCTGTAGGAGTTCTGAGCTCATCTTCAGTGTATCCATTTCTTTCCCTTTACCAAAAAAAACGTGCCAAATCAATTTTCTATTTGATGCATATTGGATGGCATTTTATAACCAAGAGTCACAGGTCCGAATCATCTTTATGTGAAACTTGAAGCTACAAATCTTATTTTCAAGAGGCACAGAGGCTTTCAGCTCTAAGAGGCTCAGAGGCTTTCAGTTCTCTCATGGATTGTTTATTGGATGCTACTCCTTGAGACCTGTCACCTTGTTGTGATCTTCACCACAGGCTCCAGGGAAACCTCTGCTCTGCTGCCTAGAGCACGTCGTCCTCCTCCTCCTCCTCCTCCTCCTCCTCCTCCNATTTGGAGACTGCAGGGCTGTTTCTCTCGCATATTCTCACTCCTCTCTCTGGTTGCAATTGCTTCTGTGCAGCAACTTTTTCCCCTTCTTAACTGTGTTATTCTAGAGGTGCTGCCACCGTTGCTGATGGGCCTGGCTTTGGCCAGCAGCGTGTCCATCTTGGAGCCGGCTGGCGTTGTCTCCACTGGACATGGGGGAAGCTTTTGGCAGCTTCTCACAGAAGACACCCTGCTACCAAGGCTTTGCCACGCCAACCCAGTGCCTGCCCCTCTGTTGCCTCGCCTGCCTCTCCCGCCAGCCCCGAGGGCTCATAGGTGCAGTCTGCGCCTGCGCGCCCTGTTGTGGAAGGCAGGTTTTAGTTAAATAGGTTGGGAACGCTATTTCCCCCTCAGCAGTGCAAGTCCCACTCCGGCACACGCGCTCGCTGGCTGTAACCTAAGCAGGTCTAGGCTGACACAGTTTATCACTGACGTATGTCAAACCCAGATTTTCCCAGCTGTCTGCTGCCATCTGCCAAGTGCGGCTGGGGGCATGCAGAGTGCAGTTTGCTATGCAGGCCTGATGGCAGCTGTAAAATCGAGCAGTTTTGCCTGCTTAAGCACCAGCTTTTTTCCAAAATAAGCATTAGCTCTCGCATGGCAGCGAGGCTCCCGATCCTGAGAGCGCAGGCCGGGGTGGGGAAGCGGAGCCGGCTCCGCTCCGTAGCCGAGGCCACCTGCCAGCCCAGAAGCTGTGAAAAATCATTGCAGCGGTTCCAGAGCTGCAGAAAAGCCAACCCCGCTGCTCCATACGGCCTCCGTGTGCCGGGCACTGGGGAGAAAGGCTTCTCCAGGCCCCCGGGGCACCAGCCTGCTCTTCAGATGGCACCTCGCAAGAGCCATGGGGTCAAACAGAGTTCCTCCCTAGTTAGAAGCAGCACCAGATCTGCAGAAGTGTCTCCTGGAGAGCTGAAGCTGAGCCCATTGCAGGATGTTGCCCTGGTTAATCACAGCTCCAGACAGGAGTTCTTCCAAAAACCGCAAAGGCAGCTGCCCGTACCAAAGGAGCTTGGGTTTCATTTGCTCTTGGAAGTGGAAGGTGACCCTCATATCTGGTTGCAAGCATTAAGATGTAAAGTTAGGTTGTTAGTGAGTAGTTAATGTTGCTCAAGTAGCTGAGAAACTATCAATAGCTTTTGAATATTTTGATTTTTCACTGATAATATTTTTTATTACAGTAAGTCATTGAACTTGCCTTACTTTAGCAGCTGACTCAGTCTAAGCACAGAAATCCTTTGCTAGCATCAATTCAAGTTCTCTGCATCCCCGAGAGAGGTAAAAACGAACCACTGTGTTACAGACTGCTTGACTGCAGCACAGGTTATTGATGTAACTTAGCCAAAAGAAACTGGTAAACCAGGATTAGGAACCAGGAGTCTGCATAGCAGGTAATGTATAAACGCTAACCTTCGAAACATGATGGAACTGAGCGTAATGCTAAAAAAAAAAAAGACAATTTTCCTTCAGTATCATAACACTGGTGCTGT
Organism: Gymnorhina tibicen; assembly: GCA_013399875.1. Taxonomy (NCBI): domain Eukaryota; kingdom Metazoa; phylum Chordata; class Aves; order Passeriformes; family Artamidae; genus Gymnorhina; species Gymnorhina tibicen. Next base: position 1,092,286 of record VXAZ01007126.1, on the reverse strand, counting down.
TTGCTTCTTCATCACAGTAAGTAAAAATGGACATGTCATATTTACGGTGAGTTATGGCCAAGATAGCCCATCACAGCATCCACAGCAGCACCACCCAATTAGAAAAACTACTCTAATCCAACCTGATGCTACTGTCATTTTTTAAAATGAGCCCTCCTTCAATCATAAAATACTCAGACCATAACATTGCTTTCTATGCCATATGTCCTTATTTAGAGGGGAAAAAAAAATGATTGCACCCTTAATTCAAAGGAAACGTTTCCCTCTGAGCCAGAACTCAATAAAATGTATCAAAAAAAAATTGTGGAAAAGGGCAAGCAAAGAAAATCAAATTGCAGCGTGTGAAACGATTTAAGGAGGGACCTGGGGAATACATAATCTCCAAACTGCCAAGTTAGAGCAAGTATAAAATATACAAACAAGCCTGATATTTTTCCCAGTTGATCTCATTATGAGGTATGCTCGGGATAGATAAATTTTGTTAGAATGCATTAAGGCTGGATTTTCAAGGAAACAAATCAGAAGTAATGTGTTTAGCTGATTCCACCTTGTTTTGATACGTGGGTCTTTTCAGGTTTAAAGAAGTACATTTTTAAAGCCAAATGGTTTATTTTGTTTCAAGCATTAAAACCAGAGGCAACAGGGTGACTTCCCCCCTTCTGGAAAACAGACATTTATAATGTTGGCGTGGTCTTCAATCATTGGGGTAGAGCTCTGTGCACTTTGTTTCACTGCCACTTATTGTTGCCTGCCTAAAATACACTGAGCTGGCCTTGAGTGCAATCCCTTAACAGACTGTTTCAACCACAAATAGTACTTTTTCCAAGTCTCCAATATATTTTAATTAACTTGTCCATTTGTATTTATTAAGGCAGTTTACTGTCTCCTGCTGCAGAAAGCTGCTACCGCTGATAGTCTACCAGAGAAACATGAGCTTATGTGGGACTTGATAATAAAATGCAAGTATATGTTAGCAAAAAAGTCTCCCAAAATATTTTTAAGCATCCTTTTCATGTTTATTGGGAAGGGGACAGGCCTTACAATTATTTTTGATAAGTTTTTGGAACAGCTGGCATTATCAATTCTTGTAGCCATGGGAAATCATGATCTTTGTTAGAATGAAATGTTACCTGCAGGGAATTTTTCTTCCTTAGATTAACCCTGTAGAAAGAGTTGAAAAAGGGTCCTTTGGCAGAGCTGATGATAAAGTCATTACCTGCTGATGAGATGTAAAGTGGTGTTCAGCAGCATTAGTTTAGATAGATGAGCATGATAAGGTTGATTCATCCCTGTCTCTGGTGATCTGAAAGCTTGGACCTAAACTCTGGGACTTGGACGCCTCTCAGCTCTACCCACTTATCTCCAAGTGACTTCTGCCAAAACAGATTTGCCACAAAGTCAGTAACGTGGAAATCCGAAGGTTGTGTTTGGTCTGTCCTCTCTCTCAAGACAAATGAAAGTGGATCTTCCAGAGCTTTAAAAAGGAATTAAACTTATTTCTCAAAGTTAACATGTTCCTGAAAGGAGGTGACTTGGCTCAGTGCTGTGTGGAGCTCTTTGCCCTTCTGATCTGGAAGGGCAGCTTTGTTTTCATGGACTATTCCTGGCTCCAGAGTGCAGCACAAAGTAGGTGGGTGCCACTCCTGCTGGTGCCTGTCCACTGGCAGAGGTGACAGGATTAGTGGATTAATAGACCCATCTGAGCCACTGGAACAGGCATCTCTGAGGATGAATATTTTAATTACGTCTCTCCCTGAGGCTTCTGCTTTCTGTCTTTCCTTCAGAACTGCGCAGAGAGAGGTTGCTGGGAATTTCTTTTCCCACCCTGTGTGTATGCAAGACCCGTTTTGTACAAAACAGATACAAACCCAAGCAACAGCAAGGGGTTTAAAATGAGACTGCTGTGACTTTAAGAGCGAGAAAAAAAACTGTTAAGGAAGGAAAATAAAAATCCCACAGCCTGTTGTAGCAGCTGTAGCTTCAGATCGTGTGGAAAATGAAGGCAGATGATTCAATTTGGCCTGTGCCCCGAGTACATTTCCAAATGCTTCTGTGTGTGCGCAAGATAATGAACAAATATATTGAGATGGCACAAGATCAGTCCGAGTTTGCCGCTGCACAGGCCGTGGAGCTCCCAGTAGGAGCGCACTAGCTGTGCTGGGTTAATGGGGGTGAGGGTCGGGGAGCCCAGCACCTTTCAGAACAACTTAAGAAAAGAATTTGTCTCCTTTTGCCCCAGGCTCCCCGTGGCACTCAAATGGAGCTTGTGATAAATCGAAGTGTATTTATTAATAATGAGCAGGGGCAGCGTGCCCATGATGTGAAAATAGGTGCGCCAAATAAAAACGTGCTTTCCTCTGACATCAGAAAAGCTTAAGTAAATGGAGAGCAGGCTGATGTATTGTGATTAAAAAGCAGGGGCTGAGAGCCAACATCGTGGTAATGAAAAAGCCCTTTTAGGGAAACAAGACCCATTCTGCCCATTCATGTATTCCTCCACCCCCACCCCACAGGAAGAAGTAGGGAGGGGGAAGTTGGATGGGAGAGATGGAAGGGCAACAGCATTCCAGGATAGCAGAGCTGGAGTTATTACCGGGATGAGTTATGATATTTAATCATGCTACATGATGTCCAACAGCGCAAGGTTCATAATTCTTGGCTCCGAACGTGGCTTGGGACTGTCTGTGAGCACCTGCAGAACGCAAATTGATCATGGCCTTACAAACCCTCTGTACCAACCCCTGGTCCTTCCCCGCCGAGCCAGCCCCGTCTGCAGCCCTGGCCCGCTCCTACCGAGCTGGAAATGGTCTCTTCCATGTTCTCAAACACAAATCTGTTGTTCCTGGTGAAAGCTGGACTGCAGCTACTGCAGAGGGCTGGGATTGCCTGCCACCAGTTTTGCTCTGCAGTGTGTGGTGGGTCTGGGGTGTTATTTATCTTGCAGGAGACTGCTTTGGTCTGGTTTTTAAGCAGCTTTGGGTTTAATTAATGCTTCTGGAGAATTCCCTTAACTTCAGCAATGAAACAGTCTCTGCTAGAGTAAAACTTCAGCACCTATTGAATATTTCAGTTCATATGTATGGACATTAATGTCTTGCTGTCTTAGGGTTTGGAAGAGATAAATTACCAAATAGCTTCAGTTGTCCCCTTGTTGCCTTTTTATTTTGTTCCAGCTTTGCTCTCCTGAAGTGACACAGTAGTCAGCCTACGTCTAAGACAAGATTCCCTCCCACCTCCAGCCCTCAGGAGCCAGGCTGAGGAGCACCTTTCCAAGCCCCTTTCTGCAGAGCTTTGGGCATCGGGGTTCTTTTGAGACATTTTTCAGATGGCTCCCAAAACACTTTGAGCAGACCTAAGGGCAACTCGATCAAATGCTCTTGGGTTTGGCCCACACACTTCCTCCTGCTGTTCCCCAGTCTCTGTTTTGGCTCTGTTAATGCTGGCTGGAACCCTCCAGTTCCAGCTTGGAAGACAGACAGTTTGGATTAGTCCTGCCTCAAACAGGGCAAGCCCATCCATGGGATTATTTTTGCTCAAGGAGCTGGGTGCTCTCAGTGGGTAACGCAGAGGGATGGGGAGACACAATGTGTGTCTCAAAAGGATTTGATTTTGGGTGAGAACAGCCTGTAATGTTGAATTGCATATGTAGTTCTGGTTGCTGAAGGACACTGCCACTGTGTGTAAATACCCTGGACAATCAATATGGGCTGCTCAAGTTTTAGATGGGATATTTGGCTCATCCACCTGAGGCATTTAATCCCAGTGGCTGCTGTTGCACTAATGCCTCTGCAAGTCACTGGCAATGTGTTGTGTGAGAGGACGTAGCATGTTTTGCCTGTGGATTTGGGGAGTTGGTTGTTTGGGTCTGTGCTGAGGTGGAGATGACATCCCCAGGCTGGGAGCGGGGCCAGGAGCCCACCTCGCCTCTGGGCCACCTCAACTTTGCAGACTCTGGAACAGAAATGACTTCTTCCAAGGGAGAGGAATACTAGTTTTACTAGAAAAACTCAATCAGGGAATGTGGTCAGGAGGAATTTCTGGAACTCAAGGAAAAACACCCAGAGAAAATCACTAGAAATCAAGCAGCTGAGCCAGTGGCAACTTTGGGTAAGAAGCTTTTGCCCGGTTTGCTAATACCCAGGTCTGCCGAGAGTGCCCGTGAAACCAATGCATCCATTTAGCAGAACAACTTGTCCTCCTCGTTGGGTCCTGCATGTGGCTCATTAGGGTAATTACTGATGAATTAAGGCAGCCTGGCTGAGCGCTGGGGCTGCGGGTGTGCGGGCTCCCCTGCTGGCAGGCAGCAGGTGTAAATGAACAAGATCTGTCAAAAAGGCTGATGACCCTCTTAATTCACAGCAGCAAACTGGGGACAGAGGTAGTGCAGCAAGTTTAATAATTGATATTTACTTGGAAAGGTTAATGGCAGCAGTGATGCTTCTAATTTGCTTGCCCGTGCAAGACCTTGTCAGGTCAAATTGTCTCAATTTGTTACTGTGTGTGTAGGTGTAGTTTTCCTTTAATGAAATTTGGAGAAAAGGAACAGGTGGTGTTTGGAGCCGACTGTAACTCAAGAAAAGCAGCAAAAGGTTCCAGTCTGGTAACAGGTTGGGTGAGTCTGTGCTAACTTTAAACAGCTGGCAGTTTAGTCCTTTTGAATTAATTCTAGCAACCATTTGCACTTGGGAAGGTGAAAGGATTTGGAATGGCATAATTTATTTTTCCTTTAATTTGCAGCTGTCTAGGAATTGTTTAGGTCAGAAGTGTAATAATTTTGACAGCCTTTGATGTGTTCCTAGGTGGGAAGGGGGAGGTTATGGATCAGAAATCAGAAAGCTGCAGAATTCAATGGGCATTTCTGTACTGTATTAGGGAAATTGTAATTGTGCCCTGTAGTGGTTAAGTGGTTCCTATTTCAGGGAGAAACAAAGCACCTGCTGTGTCTGGAAGGATTGAAATTGGCAGGTCAGATACTTTACATCCAAGAGTTTCAGAAGAGTTGGATGATGACTAGAAACCAGTGGAGTTGGGTTTTGAGTAAGTGTAGAAAGACCCAGACGACAGAAAAAAGCTGGTGTGCCAGTGTTATGAAAGGCTGTAATTAATGGGGTATTACCATTTGTCTTATTGGCTTGGCATCAATCCTAGGCAAGATAATCGGATAGCTGAAGTAGTAATTGCTTAATAAAGACCTAAAGAAGAATAAAATAAGTGAATGACAATCATTTAATGTATTTAGAAAAAAAAAACCCTACCAAATTTACTTAATTATATGTGGAATTAAAAATTTGATGGCTTATGGCCAATATTGATGTAGTATAGTTAGATTTCTCTTCTTGATGTTGTTGACCCATTTACTAAGGCAACAGACAATATGGATTGAGCATCATGAACTTCAAGTGGATTATTTCTTGCCTTGATATGTGGTGCTGGTAGTTGCAAATGCAAGCTCACTGTTGTTGGAAGTGCTTCTAGCAGATCCCAGCAGGGATTGCCTCTCATCGCTGTGCTGTGCTTTTGAACATTTTGACATAGGAGCAAAGATGAAATATTTGTCTTGATAGAAGTTTGCAGGTGGGCAACGTATTGGAAAGGTGGTGCACAAGGAGTGAGACGGGGCACTGTACTGAGGGTGGTGGTTGTGTGGTGAGGTGGCCCAAAAAAATTTTGATTTCTATCTCTTAGATGTGTCTACAGGTCTTATCCTGCAGAAGAAAGTGTATTGGTGAGGTGTAAGGTGGCAGAAAGGCATGCAGAGCAAGGACATTAATCGGAAATTTACTGAGCATGATACTTTTGCTGTCTTCTGCTACCCAAGCCCGTACAGGGCCGTGTACTCTGGATGAGAACTGGAGCTCACTGCCCATACAGTACCCTGAACATTGCATTAAAATATTAACAGACTGTGGGGCACTTAGCTGGCAGCACTGTCAAACATCCATGGAGCGCAGTGATCAGTGCTCCCAGATTGCCGTGCCCACGCGGTGACAGCATGCCCAGTGTTCCCAGTGTGCCAGTGCCACAGGGGCAGGGCTGCAGGGGTTACATCAGCACCACGAGCAAACCCTGCTGGCTGCCAGCACTGCCATGGAACAGGACAGCAAGAAACAAAGGGATTTTATTGCCATTAAAAATACCAATTTGTACAAGCCGACATTTTAAATAGTGTAATTTAAATGGAACCAAACTGATATGAATAGAACCTATTAATAAATTAAATACTTCTTTCCACCCAATATTTCACGAGGGAATTAGCAGAATAATTTGTTAGTAAATGAGCCCAGGAATGAAGCTGTGAATGGCATCTATCCTACCCCTCTCCTCCCCCTGTAACACTCTTTGCAGATGTAAGCGGAAGGTTGCTGTGATTGCAAACATTGGCTCTCTCACTTCTATGCAAACACAAGCACAACTTCAGGTGAAGGGAGCGGGATGATTTAGCAGTTAAAGCACCAGCCTTGGCTGTAAGAGTTAACCCTGCTCTACTTCAAATTCTGTGTGGCATCTCAAGCAAGTAGTTTCAGGCCAGTGTCCCTCAGTGGCCGTCAGGACCTCTCAGTGCAGTCACTGGGGTGGCCCCAGGGCACATCTCTGGGCTGGGAAGCGCTGGCCGGGCCGGCGGGTCAGGCAGCAGCAGCAGTGTCACAGCTGAGGTGTGCTGGGAGCAGAGGGAAGGAGGTTTGTCTGTCCGCTTCCCCCTCGAGTCAGGCCCGAGGACTTTGGCACAACCTCGCCTGCTTCCAGGAGTGCCAAAAGCACCTTCCCTGTCATGTTAGTGAAAAGGAGTGTGGACACACGTGGTCAAGCACAACCGCAGAGAAGCCCCAGTGCATTCCAGCCTTTCCACGGTGGCGTGGGTGTAGGAGTGAAACATTGACTAAACTGCTGTCGGCAACCTCGGGAACAGGTGGCAGAGCAGTGCTTGAAAATCTCCTTTTTCCCCCTCCCTCTTCTCCCTCTAGATGAAGGTCCCTACAAGCAGAAGTGGCAGAAATAGCGAGGAAGACAGCATCAGGGAGGCCACAAGCTCTCAGCGGAGCAGCTCAAGGGACCGTCTCAGTGATGTAAGTACCATTCAGGAGAAAGCATCGCTTCATTGCAGCAATTCCCGCTGCTGACATGGCTTTTCATAAATCTTGCTGAACAAATGTTGGCATCCAGAGGTCACTGTGTAATAACTTTTTTTTATGTCATGATTGAGTGTTACGGCATAAGTGGTTGAGCTGCCTTGCAAACACTATAATCATGGTGCAAATAATATGATAAGCGAAAGATCAGAGATGGGAAAACAAAATGGAATTGTTACTCCTTGGGGAAAAATGGCTTGATGTTTTGTTTTGTTTTTTCAAAGAAGTTGTGTTAGAAAGCTTTTTACGGCATCTTTGGGTTTAGCTGCTGCACATAATCACATAGTTTGGGTGCAAAGTTAGTTCATCTAATTTTATGCTTCCTGCTGCCAAGATATGAGAGGGTTTTGGGGGAAAGCTGTCTTTCTCTCAGGAAATTCGATGGTACGTTGAGTGAAATGTTATGATAAAACAAAAGCAAACGGTGCCTTAGTGTGTAAACACACAAATGGGCTTTTGAGTCACCAAGAAATCAATGGCAGTGCTGGGATAATTTTATATGAAGGCTTTTTGTGTTAGCAATTAGCATTTCGCCTTCATTAAAACATGATTTTTTACTAATTAGGACCTTTCCCGTTAGGAGAGATTTAAATGAAGAACAATAATCAAACGCTGGCACGAGCATGTCTGAAATATTAAATTTGCCATTTCAATGGCAAGCCACAGAAATCCCAGAGCGAGTGGTTTTCATGTTGAGTTCTATTAATGTAAAATATGCTTCATAACTAAAACCTGTCACAGAAAACGGCTCACACCAGCTAAATTCAATTGGACAGTTAATTTAGCTTTAAAATTGAAAACACTACCTCCGCTTCAGGATGCAAAAGGAAGAGGGGGGGAAAGCCTTTGATAAGTGTAATGTATTTGCTATTAAGGCTTTCAGAGCCCATTCTACAGGAGGAAAAGGGAGAAAAAGGGGAAAAAATGGCTCCCACAAATGTGTTTAAAAGCTGAAAGTATTTATTAAAAATGTCAGCAGAAAAGTGCTTTTGGCAGATTAAAGCGGGATTCAGCTTGACAGCTCTGACAGGGAAATGTGACGGGGGAAAATTCTCTCTACATGTTTGGAGTGTGAATGGGGCGCTGTAAACAGCCGACGCAGTGGGAGGAAGAGAAAAATAACGTGTCCTGTGATCTGCTTCCAGGATTGCGAGCCCACGCGCCGCGGTGGGGCCAGGCAGCCGGGGGGGGGGGGGCCAGGACAAATCTCCTTGCTGTGGGACGTCTTTGGCCGTATTATTAGTCAATAACGATGGTAATTTTATATACGCATACCTCGATGCGATTCTCTGCTTCCCCTCCCCTTGGCCGCTCCTGACAGGTGCATGAGCAGGAATTCCTGGGAGCTGCACCGTATCGTGGGGCTGCAGGGAAGGAATAACGTATTCCAGCTTAGCCATTAGCTTAGGTCAAAGCGCTAAGTGGTCTTGGAGACTTTTCTTGTTAAGCTGATGCACTTCCAGTATTTCTCCTCCTTTCCCTTTGCCCCCAAAGTTGCAGGCTGAGCCTGCAGGAATTGACTCTTAGTGCCTAATTCCTGCAAAATCTTCAAAGCTTGTTCAGCAGCCAGTGAAATTCAGTGGGAAATAGGCACTCTGTTCTTTTTTAGTCAGCGGAGATGCTTGGGCAGTGCCTGGAGGCCAGGGCACACTTCAGAGCTTTGCTGAAGCTGCTCTCGTGACCTGGCGACCCATCGCAAATGAGAATTTTTCAAATTAGTAATTAAACAGTTCGAAAAGTAAGGTTCATGAATCACAGAATGCTCTTCGTTCATTATTTGATGAGTGCAATTTAGCTTTAATTACACATAACGCTGCCTCGCGTCCTGGTACACGTTCTGTAGCCTATTTAGCGACCGTCTGAAAGTCTTAGCAAGTCCCACGGGTGCAATCAGATGGTTTTCCCCATTTCTGTGCAAAGGGATGGGGAGGCAGACTGGTTCTCTTACTGTAGAGAGGGAGCAGGGAAAGGGAGAGGAGACAACAACATGCTCCTGGGTGTCGATTCCTGCAGGATTTTCTGTCCAGCCATGCCTGGTCCCTGCTGGCTCTGGAGCTGTATGTCCCAGCACGCTGTTTAGATAGCTGGTGTGCCACTGGACTGGCACAACTCCTTATACATCCTCAGGATCAGGACCACAGGGCAGTCAGTGTGTCCAGGGAAGGCAGGGACTGTGTTTCCTGGAGGCTGGTGGTTACAAACCAAGGCTCCAGCACCCGGCAATGCCCTTGCAGATGGATGCTCTGCAGCAGGAGGCACCTGGGCTGTTTCTCACTCTCCTGCTGTTCCTCGGTGCATTTGGCCTTCAGGACTGCTTTTTGTGCTGCTTTTCCCTCCCATGCCTTTCCCCATTAACTGGGGTGAACAATGGAGTAAATGAGGCAGGAGGTGACAGGTCTGGCTGCTGTAGGGCAGCACACAGCAGGTGTGGTGGGAAATGTGTGTATCGAAGTGTCGGCCGTAGCAGTGCCACCTTAGGAGCGCTGGGTCCTCCCTCCGGCTTCATTGTGGATCCCCATTTCAGAGGTGCTGTTCTGAACAGCTTAGCCCCTCCGTGCCATTTGTTTCTTGAGGTGACTTGTTCAATGGGATGCCAGCAAGTTGTTCTTTATTTACATTAATGCATGTCATTAGTCTCTAATGGACCGTGAAGTCAAGAGGTGGCCTGGTCTGTCGTGAAATAATTGCACTCTAAAGAAAACTGAGGCAAATGATTGATTATGTTGTGCACATACACACACACAAACAGCCATTGGTTCGTCCACAACAAAACCCCAGAGCATTTTGCTCCTTCCTTGCCACAAGTGAAAATTCTGTGGGGAGAGAATGACACAATTTCATAGTGAGACAGTAATTGTCTGGCTTGTATAGTAAGTCTTTCCAGACATTACACCAAGTGCCATTTATTATGGGTCACTGGGGGGAAAAAAATGCTTATTATGATCTAGTGAAATCATCTCTGGCTGCAGAGGTTTGATTTGTTGAGGCTGGGCTCTTCTTTGGGATGATGAAACTTCAGAGCGGAAAAACAGTGAAGTTTTAGCCCAGGTTTTGTGATGCGAAGAGGGGATGGGAATCTGCCACATTTTTATGTTCCCAGTGTTGATGTAAAATTCCCTTAAAAACTGCTACAAAGCTGACATCCCTCTTACACATGTACTCTCAGGTCTTCTAAACCAAAACAGAGTCAACAGCCTTTTTCCAAAATGGGATTTTCCTGTGCTGTTTTTCAGAGTGAGGTAATTGGAAGTTGCCAGAGAATTAAGAGCCAGATAAGCCATATTGCTGTTTTGTTGTGTTGACCCAAGTAAAAGTGGAAAGCTTGGGCATTTTGTTTTGGTTTTCCCCATGTTCCATAATTGTCCTAATCTTTTCTGATGTCCTGAACAGTCCAAAAATCCACACAGAGCCTTGTATAATGGCTTGAAAAAAGGGTTTTTATCTTTTTCTTGACCCATCAGCTTAAGAACTGCCTGCTTTTTAATGGATTTTCTCCCTCACTAAATTGAATGGATCGTCCCTCATTATCATTTAAATAGAAGCCTCACTCCCTGTGAACATGGAAAATTTGAATGTGGTAGTAGAGCTGTGATAATTTGAAATATTCGGAAGGTGGGGGCAAGGAGGGGGAACAGGCGGCAGAGTGCAGAATTGCTGAATGTAATTGTCATGGATTCTCAATTTTGTTGCCACAAGATGGGAAAATAGACTAATAATTGTCTTCCAACCCTAGTAGAATAGTTGCCCTAGTTAGCTGAAGCTAACACTCTAATTGTCATGGGGGCACAGAGATGAATGAGGATGTATGCAGGGCACAGCCAGGGCTAAATTGAGTGATATACTAAGGCAAAGAGCAAATTGGCAATTATTGGCCCAGCTGAAAAGGTTGGCAGGTGTGCTGCTTTCTCAGGAGCCCTTAGGGGGAAATTGGAAATATAAAATATCGACCATAAATACTCGCTGATTAGGAAATATGTTGCAAGAGGTGCTGGCCACTTAAGAGTCAAAACTCTCCTTTCAAGGGATTGGCTTCAGCTGTGCATAAAACCAGCAAGCGCTGCTACTCAGTTGTTGAGAGCCTTTTCCTCTCATCCCCCAGGCTATCTTTTCTAATTTTTCATCATCCTATCCTCATATGTTTGTTTGTTTTTCTTTAAACATAATAAACGAAAAGCAGTCTTTTAGGAAATGCAAAGATTTTCGTCTCTCTAAATGTTCTTTGATAAGTGTTTAGCATATTGTATAGGCTAGATATAAAATGCTCTCTCTGGTAGATGAATACAAAATAACTTCTGTGATTTCTAATGCAGGCAGTTCACTGTGATCTGCTTTTCTTTGTGTGCCATCACAGGCACAGTCTCCCCCTTTCCTCCTACTTTCCGTACCATGCTTCCCCTCCTGGGGCACAGGGATTAGAGCAGCAGCAGAGTACAAAGCTGGAGGTCCCTCACGCGTGCCTCAGGCTGAAGTGATGCCAGAAGCACAATCGGATGAGCCTCTGAAGTGAGAACTGGACCACATTCTCACCACAGCTCCGTATTTATCCACGCTGTAAACTTTGATGCGGGTGCGATGCCTGGCCTTGGCTCCCAGCAGGGTGGCAGTGGGACCTCAGTGCCACGGTCAGGGTGTTACACAGCGCATTGAAGGAGTTTTTGGAAGGCCTGGGGTAGTAACATGTGGGCTGCAAACTCTTTGAAGCATGTGCCATTGTTCCCCATGTGTGAGACACTGGGTCCGATTCGCAGTTTGAAGAGCGGAATAAGACCATCCTAGGGAAACAGAGTAGCAACGGCATAGTTTTAAGACTCCTTCCACAAATGGTGAGTCTTGGGAAACTGGTTTGAATATGCGTGCAAGGATCATGAAACCTTGCAAGTCCCATTCTTCTGGAGGCAGAAATTCCCGTCCCTTCAGCATGCTGTCTGCTTTTACCTGCGTCCCACAAAACACCAAATGCTTGCATGAAAAAGGCTTCAGCAGAAATTAAGTTGTAATGACTGGCACGAAGTTTCTGGTAGTGAGGCATAGTCAGGAAGGAAGACAGTCTGGAGAAGTTTTGTGAAGCTGGCGGAGGTGATGGTTTGAACGGGAGCAGCACTCATGTAGGTTCTGTGCGTTTCACAAGTGTGAGGTCTTTTCCTGTTGTTCCTGGCTAACTGCACTCAGTTTGTTCATTCCTGGACAGTGGCTGTCTTTCCCTCTGCTGTCTGCAGCCAGCAGCTGTAGGAACAAAAGTGTCTTGGGTGGAAGCTGTTTTGTAGCTTATCAAGCCAGTTACAGATGTTCAGCCCTTGTGTGGTTTGATACCTTACCAGACTGGTTTTGCAGTGTTTCTGAGCATGATATTCTGTTTATCCAACAGAATAAAGTAAGTGAATTCAAGAAGGAACACATTCAAGCATTGCACGACATCCAAATCATTCATCATGTGTCGTGGTTATCTTGCCAGGTCCGGGTTTCTAATCTCAGCGAACATCAGATGCACTGGGTGACCTTTGCCACGTCAATTGAACTCATTGTATCAGCAGACAGGAGTGTGGCTATGGAAATTAATTGCATTAAGAGACTCCGTGTTAAGGTCTGGGATATCTCCTGCCCTTGGCTCTTCTTGCCCTCCTCCCCACTTACCCTTCTCATTCCAAGATATTTGAGTTTTATAAGGGACTTGCTTGGGAAGGAAATATGAGACTTCTCCAGTATTCAAAGGTGAACCCATGTTCTGTTGTTGAATGCTCTGTAAATGACCAAGGGGAGGCTAAACGTGCAATTCTGGTGCCTCTGCCCTCTCTGACTGTGGAATTGGGATCACTGGGAAAGAGTGGAAGATGGGTACAGCTGAGATGAGTTTCATCCTGAAAAAATGCTATAAAACAGAATTTTAAATCAGATCTCTCTGTACATACTATTGATTAACTCTGCTGAGTGCTAACCAGGCAAATCAGGCTTGCAGCACTGGGCCATATGATCAGTTTGGGCCTGTGATTTGACAAGGCAAGATTTGACACTAAGTAGGAGCTGGGAATTCTGCCTCAGTTCCCTCCTCTGCTGGGGGCTCCTCGGGTGCCACTGGGCACATCTGAGTCTTTCCCTGCTTCGGTTTCCACACTAACACAAGGATGGCATTAACAGTAGTGGTGGGAGGCTGGTTTTGGGGACTGTCCTGTGCCACATAGGAAGGTGTGAAATGGCTGAAAACAGCCATTTCAGCAGCTGACTTGGAGGTGCTTGATACTCTTGGTTTCAGCCAACAAAAGTGGCCCATGTCAGAAGAGTAGGAATGAACTCTTGACATTTCTGGAATATGTTAATTTGTGTCCTTTAGCCAAAGAGGAGGGAAGGGAGCACTACAAACGAGCTAGTTTTGTGGTTGTGCTGCCAGCACCTGCTTTTAACTAATCCCCTTACAGTTAGGTTTTATATCAAGGACACAAAAGATCCAAGTTGAAACCTGCCTGTCCCATTGAGAGTGGGGAATTGGCTTGAGGTTCCCTATTACCTTGATTATTACTGGATTTTAAAGCCCTTCCTGCTGTCTTTCGAGTTCAATAAGTAACCCAATAGCTTTAAGAAACTGAATAGAGGTGTCTTAATTTCTTTTGCATCATGAGAGCAGTGGAAGGCCATGCTTTTATTTATATAAGGGAAATAACTTTTCCTGTCAATTTAATAGACAATCTTGGAAAACCTGCTGCAGGTTATTGGTGAGATTTTCTCATTATTTTCTTTTCTAAATTGCAGTTGCCATTTTTATCACAAAGAAAGAAAGAAATCTTTTAAATACAGTTGCAGATAGCAGTGTAACTCAAGCTCTCAAGGACATCAGTGGAGGGATAGTAGAGTCTTTCAGCAATAAGATTTTGCCTTTGCTGCCAGAAAGGTGCATTTTTTTAATATCCAGTGTAATTAACATGAGAGCTATCCCAGGGTAGAAATAATTCACTCTGTGACATAACTGAAATGTCTTGTCTGTGCTGTCTGGTTTTGTTTTTAACCTTGGGCTTAAAAGGAACCAAAAATCTTTAGTTGTAAAAGAGCACATTATCTGCAAAATATTATAAGCCATTTATCTTTATGCACAAATGCCACCTAGCAGTGCAGCTCCACTTCTGCATCATTAAATGCACAGACCATGCTCATTTTGCCCCTAACTAATAACAGTCTCCCCTAGGAACACTGGGTGTTCCAAACAGCACTGGAAGAGGCAAAAAGCTTGTACTCAGGCCAGTCAGAGAGGGCTCTGCCCTCGCCAAGGGTCTGCTTGGGATTGCTGTCCAGCTGGAGCAGCGGCTGCAGGCTCAGCGTGGATGTGGAGAGCTCGGCCAGAGGGCTGGAGTTCTGTACCTGCCAGCCCTGCTCTGCGTGGGCAGTGCTTGGGCTGGGGGGCACATCCCTCCCCATGTCCCACTTGCCCTGCAGTGCTGGGGTTTGCAGGTGCAAAGGTTTTTGGAAAGGAACAGCGTAGCAGCTGTTGTGTCTGGCTGCAGGGAGCTGGCTGGGTGGGGTCACCATCCTGGCTTTGAACTGTGCGTTTGTCAGCCCCTTTCCCGCCTGCCGTGGTTTCTCCAGGCGCTGAGGGCCAGAGCTGAGCCTTCTTGGGCGCCTGTGCTGGAGCAGTAAGAGCTGGTTTGGGTTTCAGTCCCGGGTGAGCCAAAGGTCCCAGGCAGGCGCTGTGCTGGTGGGAGCAGCGCCAACAGGAATGTGGCTGGCTGGGTACCACGGGCTCCATTGTACCCTGCTGCTCGAGGCCCTTCTGACAAGGAGAAAATTGACCAAAACAGCAAACAGACTCTTTGGAGAGCAAGAGTTTTCTGACAGCCCTCCATGTAAGTGCTCCTGTCCTTGTAGGTAAGAGCCTCGGTAAGTTGTTCCAGCTGAAGGCTTGCCCCAGTAATTACTCCTGCCAGACAAGCACTCATTCACTGTGAAAGGAGGTTTCTTCAGCTTTGGGTAGATGCCAAGTTAAACTTCCACTAACATTTCTTATATTTGCAGCCACAATTGATTACTTTTCTCATTATTTGATCTTGATATAGAGACATACGGATTGAGCCATGTTTGTATTAACCCCCAAAGATTTTTTTCTTTAGGAACATCCATCACAGTTGCACTCAAACTGTTCTGCTCTGGCACTCGTAGCTGATATTAGCCGGGGATTTTTCGGAATTGCTACATGTGGCATTTGGTATGGATCTGCCTAAAGAGCCACAGTGTTCCCAGCTAACCAAGAAAGCAATAGTGGTTTGTTAGATGTGCAGAAAAATGCATGCAAACAGCCCTGGAGAGTGTGGGGCATGGCTGTACATAAACCTAACTGTTGCAAAAGATTTTACAAGTTGACTCCGAAGTATTCACCAGTTACTAACTTTATATATGCAATAAAAATTCTGAGGGAGGGGGAAAACCCCACCCTTTTTCACCGCTGATTTTCAGGAAATTTGATGTTAAAACTTTTAAGAGAGAAGAGGCTTTTGGATGTGAAAAATGCCAGAGTAAATTGCCATTCAGTTTTAATTATTTCTGATGTAACACTTTATTCAGCAACTGGTTTTATTGTTTTCTACTCTGTGGTTTTAAACCAGTGGTCTGCAGATTCCTGGGGTTCTTGGACAGCTTGGGATGCCTGTAAGTTGTCTTAAGAAAAGCAGGTCTGTTGTTAGTGCGTTTGTTGTCCATGAGTGCTCCATCCCAGGAAAATATTTTGTGTGTGCTCAAAGGTTGAAAATAACTGTGAGCGTGAAAATGCTCTGAGGCTGTCTCCCTAGAGAGAAGCTTCTAATGAAACCTCTTGTTTCTGTTTTTGGTTATTATTTCCAATTTGTTAGACCTTGTCATTCTTGGTTAAATCTCCGTTGACGGAGGGCTGGAGTGAGAACTTCCTCCCTTTCTCTTCTCCTCCCCCTGCCTTTCCAAGCAGGTAATTTGCCTCCTCGTCATTTCTGTGTTTACTTTAGGAGAACTGCCTGATCAAGCTCTCCAAAGTGTCGGAACACATAATTGTGTTCAGCTGTTTGACATACTTATGTAGATAGCAGGATATTGTTATTAACCTTTTTCTATACAAGGCTGAATTCCATGAGTACTTTGGGGTAGAGAGTACTTAGAGAGAGGGATAAGTTTGTCATAGTTTCTCAAAAATAGGGGTAAATGCCACCGCCCTTCATTTTGCTGGTCTGTAGCTTTATTTCTGGGCAGTCTATATTACAGAGGTTTATAAATAAATCCCTACTTGTTTTTGGTACTGTTTGAAGGCAGCGGCCAAATCCATGTGCCATATGCAGAAGGTGGGAATTCAACTGCTGTTATCGGTATTGTTGCTGTCTCGGGCTCCCCTGTGGAAGCTGTGCTTTGCCAGCAGCACAGAGGTCTCTGGAGCTACAGCAGGACGGAGAGGCAGGCGCAGCATACCAGGGTTGGGGACTGGCACCCTGGCACACCTTGGCTGCTGCAGATCTGTGTGTAAGAGCTGGGTCATATCTTTCCTTCTGTCTGGCACCCTCGTTCTTGTGCCAGCTGGTGAGAGGGTTAACAGGGAGCCCTCCTCCCACACCCGCATAATTGTAAGGCTTTGCTCTTGTCTCTTCTTCGCTTTGGGAACTTCCCTCCATGGGCACTTGGCTGGAGAATTGCCTGTCTGGTGTCAGAGGCAGGTGCAAGCCAGTGGCACAGAGCTTGCATGGGCAGAGCAACAAGACAATTGCATCTTCCACTGAGAGCAGGAGTCTGGAAAAGCTTTCTGTGTATATCTAGGTATCCTCTGATCAAAAGGTTTTCAAACTGTTAATACAAAGGGACTGTTATCTTGCTGGTGAAAAATTACAAGTATTTGCAGACGGTTTGCATCAATCTCTTTGGGCTATTGTGCTGTGCTGATTTAGTAGCATGCTAACTTCTGGCACTGCTGCAAAAAGACAAAACAATCCTCAAGTTCAGCCTGCAACAATTCGGTATTTTTGGTACCCACTAGAATATGAGTGAAACAGGACTGCTAAGACTCCCTGGATCTTGTTTAATAAAATCGTGTAGTGAGGGCATCATGATTATAAATCACACTTGGAAATTGGCCTGCAGAGTACTTGCTGGGTTATGTGGTGTCGTGTGTTCCTGGCTCCTTTTTAATTTCCGAAAAGAAGGCATATAGCAGCAGCTGGAGCTAGAGGTGGAATTCATTTAGCTGCTTTGAGAAAGCCACTGCCAGCAAAAACCCAGCAGCTCGACAGTCTTTGGTCGTAGAGAGGGGAGAGGGATCCAAGTGACTGGAGCTGGTGTAATGAGAAGGAAAAGAACCAAATGATTTGGCAGCATGTGAAAGAGGTAAGGATGTGGCAGAGAAAGGAGCAGGAGGAGCTGAAATGAAGAGCAGGAGTAAACAATGTAATTTAACTTATTCAAAAGGGACAGAATGCTTATTAAAGCTCTGAGAGATGATAAATTAGTGCTTTGCTGCTATTGTTGTCTCAGATAGAGCTGTCATATGGTAATGCTGCAGCAATGAAGGCTGGAGGCTCACAGATTCATAGAGGGGAATGGAAAGTGGGATATTTGGTTACATGATTGAGAGCTGGAGTTGATGAGGCAAAATGCACAGCCCTGATTCTGGAGAGCATCCTTACATGTTCGTGCTGTTCCCAGGAAGGTGCCGTCACATCCTGAAGAGGGATGGTTCAAAGTGTGTGCCCTGCTGCTATGAAGACGTATCCCACGCTGAGAGCTTTTACCTTGGTCGGGAGGAGCTGTCGAAGCCCTGCTCTGCCTTATGAAACCCTGTCTGAAATAGCCTCAGAGCCCTCACCTGGAAGTGCTCTTTGGCTGTTACTCCTGTGGCAGCACACAGAATATCAGGAGATCATTTGAGGTTGTGGAGTTTTCCCCTGAGGAATACTGGGCTGGGGGAGGGAATCGCAAAATGATTCTTATCGTACATTACACAGAATCTCTTGCATTACTTACTGTGGCATATTGTTTCCTCCCACAGAGTTCTGCTCAATCGCTTTCAGGAAGAGGCTACTCCGTAAGTCATTTTACAGCTAATTCTTTCACTTCTGTTGATGTTGATTGCAGAGGTTTACGCTACCTGTTGCACAGCCACTGACAAGGAAGAAATGCAGAACAGAAACAGGGTGAGAGCACAGGGCTGTTGTGCACCTGGCAGGGGACAGCCCTGACATGTGAGAGTGCATTAAGAGCCTGGGGGCTTCTTAATTTAATATTATACTTATAGGGAGGGTTTTTTTTGTTGGTTTATGGTGTATTTCAGCTAGATAGTCACCTCTGGAGAATTACAAGACCTGAGTGGGGACAGTTTTCAACACCAGCAGGAGATGTTTCCCTCCTCTCCTCCCTCCCCCATAAAGGTTTTCATTTGTGTGTTAAATACAAGAATCAAATACACAATTACTCCCACTTTATGAAGAATTGTGCCCCTCACCATTGTGAACAAAAAAAAAGTCAATATTCTCTTATTTACAAGCTCTGAGTTATAAAACAAGCTGGCTTGTTTTCAGGGGAGGGTGTTGCTGGTGTTTCCTTCACAGGAGTGCCACAATGTTCTAGGGTGGTGGTACAGGGTCAGGACACGTCTGCCTGTGTATGCAATGTACCAGACTTGTTTAATTGTCCATTTCTGTTCATATGTACCTTATTTGTATGTGCAATAATGACATTTCTTCATGTAGAGGTGGATTAATTTGTTTATTTTGGGTACATTTTCTGCTCAGCTGTCCAAAAAGGCATGCACAGACATCACTGAGTAGAGTAATACAGAAATAGGAGAGGGTGTGAGAGGCTTAGCAGAGTCAACATGAAAATTCCTGGAATCACATTATATCTGACTCTCAAAACAAACGTACAGCGGGGAGATATGATACCCTGGTTGTTCAGCCAGTAAGTCATGTGTAGTGCAAAGGTTAGAGATGAAGGTATATGCAAATATGAACATAAATGTCTCAGTCCAGCAAACAATTCCTGCCTACGCTGATGGACAGTAATTGCTGTTTTCACAACCTCTGCCATGATGAAGTTCTGCCTTCTAGGTGAGTGGTCCCAAACTGTTTCATACCAAGAGCTAAAGCTGCTCATTCTCTGTAGGACCAGAACAAGGGTGATTTTATGTACTTCAGCAAGTTGATGTGGAGGCCTGGAACACATTTCTTTTTACGATAATCACCAGAATTACTTTCTTTCAGTAATTTGTGTTGTAAGTTTAGGGTTGTGTGATGGAACTTGCTGAGCTTCTACTTAGTGCACAAAGAGAAAAAATTGCCAGGCAGTGCAGAATTTATGGTCTGATTTCGTAGTGACACTGTCACATGCTATCATGCATACGATCAGAAATTCATAATATAAGATTAAGTACATTTTCATCATAAAACCATTACAAAATAACATATGACTTGAAAAGTCTCACAGTTTTAGTGAAATAACGTCACAAATTTTTAGACAGTAGTTACACGTCTACTTAGTATCCTGCTGTCTAAATCTTGCCAGTATCCCAGGTGAGTATCATTGCTTAATTCATTGAGGAATGAGGAATGTTTGCTCTAGGACCCACTGAGTGCTGCTTTCCATACATGGGGACGGTCATATTCACCTAAGCTTCTAAAGGCAGATACTTTATCTTCTATTTGTCTGTAAAATACCATGCATGCCCATAGCACCACATAAATAATAATGAATCATCTTCACAGATTTTATGACTGAGGGCATGGTTTGGGAACTAAACAATTTCCCAGCGGCTATAACATAGGTTGCAAAATCGTAATGGAAAAAGGCCAAAGAATTCTTCTCGGAGTCTCAAAGCCAATAAATCATAGGACTGTTTTCTTCCATCGCTGGCTTTTCAGAAATTTACTTTTGTTTCTCAGAGAAATGATTTTGAGAAAATTACTAGCTGCTTCTCTGTGCATGTGTGGGGACAAGGTTCTCTTATTTTGTCAACCTGTAACTTCTCAAGGGAGGTAAGAGCATTCTGCATGCCAGGGCAGGATTTTGAGATCACGAGTAGTGTGAACTGGCATTGCTTTTCTTTATGGATTGTCATTTCCCTGTTAAACTGCCTTCTGCCCCACCGCATGCCAGCTCTTGGGGCTGGCTGTTTCTCCCAAGACTCCGATGCTGCTCTAAATTGATTTAGCCTAAGTCAGAGACTGCCACTTCCAGCACTGCCAGACCTTGCTGGCCCAAACTCGCTTGGGAAGCTGATTCTCCCAGGTGGCACAGAGATGTTCAAACCACCAGATCCAGACAACTGGCCCCACACCAGGAGTTGTCCATAATGTCTGTAGCAGTTTTCATTTTCTCACGAAAGCAGCTGTATATGAAACATTAAGTCACTGTTTTGGCTCTGCCCCTGTTTACATCGAATGGGTTGTTTCCCAGACATGGGGAAAGCAGTGGTAGCAGGAGGCCCGGTGGAGAGGAGGCTGCTGTGTTGGGTGTTTCTCCTGATAGCTGTGCTGATGGCTTGTGTTGTGGAAGGTTCGTGGAGTGACGATCTGTATCGTTACTCGGCGAAGTTCTTGTACTGGCTTCCATCGGCAGCTGTTTAAATACCACAAACTATTTTGTGCGTGCTCAGTTTTAATTACCTCGTTCTGAATCCGCACTCTTCACCATTCACTTGCGTCAGCTGTCCTTGCAGAGATGTTTGCTTTCAGAAACATTTGTAGAAAATGCACATTTTAAGGAAATGAGCATTTGCAAAGAGAGAACTTAAAACCTACAGTAGGAATCTTGCACGGAAAATCTCAGTCCAAGGTTTGGCTCATCCAGCTGAGCCATCAAGGCCTGTCTGGCCTCTCAGAGCAGGCTCATTGGTGAAAAACATCAGCAAATGCCTCGTCCATAAAGTACAGACTGTGGAGCTAGAGGCAGGAAGAAAACTAAATGCAAGCGTCTAAATAATTGACTCCTGAGTGTTGGATATTCCAGCAACTTCCTTGACTTCAGGCTTCCCATGGAACATTAGGTGCCTAAATAAGGAGCATGCTTGAAATAACAGTGAAATTCTCATCTCATTGAAGTTACCACATAAGCTCTGGTGAACTCCAGCTGCACCTAGATCTAATTTGAGCCTCAAAACCAGCGTTAACAGTGGCACATAGTTTCAGGAGTCTGTCTGTACACACTATGGACAAAATTTCTTACAACCCTGTTTCCCAAAATAAAGTTTAAAATGGCATTTACTTTTACTTGGATAGGACGAGACATTTCTATGTCTGTACTGGTTCTGCAGTCTCCTTCCCTCATCTGTAGCGTGTGTTTCGTATCCTTATCTCATTCAATGTATATTTCCACTGTGCTGAGGAATAGAACACGAGTTTGTTTATGGAGGTTAACATCTCATTCCCTCTATGACTTGATGGTTACATTTGTGTGATAAACTACTCCAGCCATTTGTCACATTTCCTGCATGCGCAAATGAGATTAGTGATCTTAGTCAGTGAGGTCTGTCTGTCCTCTGAGCAGACAAAACAGAGTTCTCTTTTTGGTAACAGGATGAGAGACCTGTCCACCTGAAAGTGCACTGATTTGTTAACCAGTACACAGAGAATCAAAAATTAGAGTCAGAATTATTTGAGGTTTCTATATTTCACTGATACCTATCCACCCTGTGGACATTTGTCAAATTTATTTCTAATAGTTAATTTAGAACCAAACATAGTTATAAAGTAGTTACAATGAATATCAGTATATACAGTTTGTTATTAATGGCTAAAAAGTTGCAGTTGTTTATAAGGTTGAGCACACTGTAGAGACAGACCCAAGCTGCAGTAGAACTTGACTCAGTTTTGTAGAGAGGATGGAAAAGGATAGAGCTGGGGAATATGTGGTAGCTTAAAAAAATAAACAAAAAACCTCTTTCAATAAATTATGTAGTTTATTTATAGAGCATCTGTGCAGCTGTTTGTCTTCTGAAATGCAAGGGGCTAAAATGTGGGAGTGAATAAAAGAAAACACTTGAAAGCATATGGCAAATGGATAGCCAGTGAGCCAACCTGTCTGAGTGTGCCTTGGAACGAAAGTACAGGAGGATGAGACGTCTTTCTTTGGTTTTATTTGTTCTTGAAAGGGGTTTTTTTAAAAAATGAAAACAGTAACATACACTTGGCAACAGCAGCAGCTGATTTTTATTCTGAGCTTCTGTAAAATATCAAAGTCTTTGTAGCCTAGTCAAATCCCTGGCAGCTGGTCAAATTCTGTTGATTTTACATCTTCCTTGTTGAGCGCCGGAAACCAGTGTCTCAGATAACTCGGGCTGGAGCTCATGGAGATAGAGAAATGTGCACAACACCATCAGGCTTGCAGAGACTCTTGGGTCATCCAGAGTCAGCTCAGTGCTGTCTGCAACCTTCATTCCTCCTGCTTGGTGACGTAGCCTGAGAACAGTTATCTCATCCCCCGGGTGAAGCTGAACCTGAGGTGACTCAGGCAAGCGCTGGGTAGGCTTTGAGCACCCTGAGCCCACTGCCCTGTCTGCCTGGACCGCAGTCTGCCCCTTCCTGGCTGTTCCTCTCAAATGATCTTGTTCATTTTTGGAACTGGCTTTCCACTTGCTGGCAAAGATCTTTACAGCCATCCAGGACTCCTATCCTGTGCTGTGAGCTCAGTGTTGCCGTACAGTGGGGCTGTTGCTGCCCACAACCACCCTGCCCCTGTCACGTCTCGTGGCCATGAGTGCACTTGCTGGGACAGCCAGTTCTGAGCTGCATTCCCCTGGTTTGCAGCACAGAGGTAGTGCCCAGTGCAGCGACCTCAGTGGGAGGGAAGACAGGTACAAATGGCTGCAAAGTGCTGGGAAATCATCCACCGAGGAACTGTTGACTCTGCAGGTTTATATCCCCTGTAGAAAAAAAGAAAAGCTCTTTTCATGGCCTCTTTCAGTTTTGTGCCAGCTCAGTGCAGTTCTGTGAAACCCTGAAGCAGATGGTCCCTGCTAAGGAGACTGTTCTCACGCCAGAAATCCTTGGTGTGAGCATGGGCAGGTTCACGGCTTCGGTGTAATGGTTACAGGGGCTCACTGAAGAGCACGCCAGCAGCGTTCCCCTGATCCACTCTGTGCTTCAAGGATGCTCTTGTGCTGTTAGGTTGGAACCAAATTATGACTTGGAAAAGTACCTTCAACAGCATCTTTTCTGTACAGACCTTGAGTCAGTACCACTTTCTACGTGGACCCCAGGGATGACTGTATACCTTGCCATCTTTAAGATGGCCGTGGAGAAACTGATGGCCTGAGAAGGATAAATTTCTTTGTGAAGAGAATAAAATTATTGCAGTGAAGCATGTCACACTTCTGTTTGGGAATTCCTGGTGTGCTTCCCTCATGGTGTGGAAGCACGCTCGGTGACCAGAGGCACACTGGAATTGTGACTAACGGGGTTTCTCCACCTGCTGCTCTGTCACGTGCTAATGAAAAATCTCTTCTGTAGGTAGGTAACGTTTCTTGGCTGGGCTGGAAAATTCACTGTATTTTAGGACCTCTGATAAATTAGCATTTTTCTGTGCCAAAAATCGATACTGGAAACGGGGCTCTTGTTATGAATCTAAAACTCCTTGAGCTGGAGCCAAAGTTAAATGATAAAACTGAATTTAATATGTATTTCCTACAATAGTGTGCCTGTGGGCTGGCAATGTGAGCAAGACTTTCTGGACGAGATTTATGAATAGGGGAGTAATAATTCCAAAATAAGTATCAATCTCCTTTTGCCATGATGCCAAGCATAAAAGAGGGGCTCTAATTGTCTTTTTCTTCTGGACAAGATAGGTCCCCTTCAGGTGGAACAATACTCTCTCTTTTTTGAAGACAGATAGAGAAAAGAAAAAGGGACTATAAAAAAGTGATGTGGCCTGAAAGTGCAATGACAGCACAAAAGATTTAAAAAGATAGAAAAATAATAATATGGAATAGAAGCATAATGTATTTTGAAAGAAGTTTTCCCTGTAAGATACCAGGAGTTTTAAAGAGCCAGGAATAAAATGGTGGGTGTCAGTCCAAAGCATTTAACTTCTGCTGGTTTTCTTTTCCCATGTTCCTAAATAGCCTCACTTCACAAAAACTATCCCCATGCTTGAATTCACCTGAACAGGCTGAGTTCACTGAATAAATAAAGAGTTTGTTTGCTCTTAGTGCCGTGTGGGATGGAGCCAGGTTGCTGTAAGCCAGCTGAGGAGCTGGCCCCTTGGCTCCAGGGGCTGTCCCATAAGCCATGAGCTCAAATTGAGCTGAGTAATTAGTACACATATTATTCCAGATCTGTGGGAGCTCTTCTGAGGGTTTTTGAAATGTCCCATGAAAAGCTTAAGCAGAAGTACAAACATAAATAAACTACATACTTCAGCTTTACAAATACTGAAGTCCATGAACTTCCTTACAACACATTTTCCTTTAGAAGTTCCCTTTTCTGAAAGTCTGTTTCTTCTTAGATGACCTCTGCTTTTAATTAGGATGAAAAGTCCCATGGATTTTCACTCATCTCCACAGCCGTAAGCAAGCACAAAGGGCCCTCTCTGGCTGAGTTTCCCCCTGCCTGAGCAGTGGCCTTGGCAGAGGGGCTGCCTCAGAGGCTCGGCAGTGGTGCCCCTTTGTCCCTGTGGCCGGAGTGGGACGGGATGATCCTGATTTCCATAAACCCCCCAGCTGCACAGAGGCACAGCCAGCTGACACCGTGAGCCCTTGCGAGCCCCTCGAGGGTCGGGACATCTGACTTGTGTGTGATTTTTGCCCGTGTTTTTAATCTCCCTGCTGCTGCCCTCCGCTCGGGGCAGTGGGGGGGAGCAGACCTCTAATCTGACTAGAAAGACGCTATTGTTAAACAGACGCATCCCCGAAATTCCCAGTGCTCCTTGGCTTTTGGGCTGGGATAACCTCGCTGTCACTGGCCTTGCACGCTAAAATGAAAAGTTGTCCTAAATCCATCTTGAATTCACCAGCCTGGAAAGGATTACATCCTGCTGAAGAGGAGAGGCAGAGGATTTTGAGAATATCTGGTCTTTATTTCTGGACCTTTCTGATTAAGACTGTCCCGAAGTAGTTGTCTCATATATGGTGCTGTAGCTTTCTTTGTGTAGCAGGGCAGGGTATTTGCTTGTCTATCTCAGCTGTTTTCACATCGTTGTTTGCTCTCATGACTCTCTTTCCTTAGAATCCATTGCCTTGTTTTAACTCTCCTTTCCCTCTACCAAAGCCAACAAAAAGATGATTAAAGCAGACAGCTGATTAGAATCAGAGCTCCTTACCTAACTACCACAGTGAACAGGGGTTAAGTATGGGGCCTCTTGGGGGATTTGCTTTTGATTTTTCTTTAATTCTCTCATAGTCTTGTGCAGTGAGAATGGGCAGTGCTGGCATTTTATAACTACAGGGAGGGTTAAAATAGCCCATTTCTGAGGGCTGCCCATGTGCTGGTGCTTGTTGTGCTGGGTGCTGTGGTAGGTTCCTCAGAGGAAACTCATGGGGATGGGTGGAAAAGGGGTTCACACTCTCTTGTTTTGTCTCATATTTCACTGTGGCCTTGCAGAAACTGCACCCAAAACCACGGCATGTAAGGGAAGCAGCAGAAGAAATAACAGTGCCCCTGCAGAATGCAGTTGTGGAAATAAGATGAGCGTGTTTTGTTGGCCTTGATAGTTGGTGAACAAGAGAGATCAAGGAAAAGGGATCGATTGCATCAACTTTGTGGGTGTTACTGGCATTAGAGAACACTGTCTGTCATCTTGAAGCATCATAAATATTTAATTGTGCAGCTCAGTGGAATACCCTGATTGCTTATCAGTCCCAAAATGGTTTTCCCTATGTTAAACTGTATTGAGATAAAGTAGTCTAGAGAGGGTAAGTTCTTTGGGTGATGGTAAAACTAGTCACTGCACATCCAGAGTGTAGGGGGAAGGGTTCCTGTAGGTTGGTGGTTTTTACTCAGTTTCATCAGTTGCATTTCTTCCTTGTCACCTTTTTTTTTAAATTGGGATATGTTATTATAGGCAAGAGAGATCTTCAGTTTCTTCCCTGTCCTAACAGAAGACAAAAATGCAACTTTAATTTAGCAAAACAACAGATGCAACCCTAAGTCAGCTCTCACACCAAAGAAAACTTTCGGTAACATGCTGAAGGTGTGGGGGCTCTGCTGTGAAAGCTGCAAATGGGTGGAAATCTGCTGTAGGCTGAGGTTTCTCTCCTTCTCGCTTCGTGTTTCAGCCTGGATGCGATAGAGCTGGCTGCTAAAATGTGAATATACTGGGCCATGTGGTTCCTGTGCAGTGGGAAGGCAGCTCTCCTCCATTCCCTATGGGGTGAGAGAACAGAGGGGTCTGTGCTGCTGTCCCTGTGCAGGTGGCTCAGGGAGGAGCCTGGGGTTCTGGGCTGCCTTTCTAGGAACTGTTCAGCTCCTGCTGCAACAGTAAAAGAGTTGCTGAAGAGCAACTTTCTCATCTGCAGTGCTTGCACTGCTGGAAGAGGAGCATTCAGACAGAAACCTTGGTCAGCCATGTGAGATGTTCTCTACACAGGGTCAGTGTTTTCACTTCCTGCTGCCACAGCATTTCAGCATCACAGCTGCTCGTGGTCAACACCAGCCCCAGTCACCATGACCTGCTGGTAACATTTTAGAAAGGTGTCCTTTCTCCTTTTTATAGCAAATAAATAAATGAAATTGCAAGAGGCTTCCTGTGTGGTGCAAAAGGACCAACTGCAGTTCTAGAAAGCCGGGGAATGCAGGGCAAGGGCAGAAATGTAAACGAGTCCACTGTGACTTGGGTGTGAGACAGGAACTACGCCGGGGTGGGAGGTCTTGGCAGTACTATTTGGCAGGTGGTAAGGCCAAATACTCTCTGCTTCTTCCTTGTCTCTTTGTTTTATTAAATACCTTCAGGGAGGCAATGGTGTAATTCTGAAATTCAAGCCTTGCTGTATCCAAAAGTTGTTTTAAAACCCTTCGATCACTGTCACTTAATTTCATGGAGAAATTTTTAACTTCCAGTTCAGAATACCCTGTGTTTCACCATAGTTTTCAGGTGATTGTAGCTGTTCTCTCTTTTCTCAGCTCGTCACAGGTCAGAAACTCAAAGGCACTGAGGTTGAGTAAAACAATTGTTCATCACTCTGAGCTCTGCTTTGTTTTTGTGGGAATTGTCTGCTTCTGTAGCACCTTCAGTTTCATTACTTGTTATAAAGTTTGGTTTACTAACCTGCTCTTGGAACAGATACAACCACCAAAGCTGCTTTTTAATTAGCCCTGTGGCCCATCCGGTGTGGGTGTGCTGATGTCCTGGCTGTACAATGTACTTCCAATGAAAGGGAACAGTCTGCCATAGAGTCTTGTAACCTTGAGGTCAGTCTTGAGCTCAAAATTGCTTTTGATTATGGAGTTAGTACGTGTCTCAAAAATATAATAAAAAAATCCAGCAAGCACTAGCGGTCCTTACACGGTGCTGCTGAGTTACACACTCAAGTGGTATCACATCTAGATTTTAATGGAATTAACTGCTTTATTTGTAGATTCTTTCCAGATGCCGTGCTTCTGGTTGTGAATATTCAGAAGTTTGCAGCCAGAATGATGGAAAACTGGCATACAGCTACATCACTGTGGATGTGGCTGCAGTGGTTTCTACAGGAATGTAGCCTGATTCATACCTCTACTGTCTGCATTTCATCTCTGTGCTATGTGATGGATAGGACTTTGTGTGCCTGAACACTTACAGCCTAGATCTGTAGTATCCTGAGGAATTTTCTTGTCTGATTAATTCACCACATGTGTTCACTAGAAAGCTTCAGGACAATGTCAGTTTTTGGGAAGACGTTAGATGTAGCTGCTAGGTGCTTGCAAACCTCAGTGCAGTTTTTTTAGATTGGTACATTGTTATCTGTAAACAATAAGAAATTTCAGGGTTGATTAAGAAGCTATCGTGTGTGGTTCATGGCTTTTCTGGAAATGGTTCATGCTGCCCTTGAAATCAGCTAATCAAAGCAGGACAATTTTCGGACATCCTGTAGCAATTAGGGTGCTGTAGATGAGGGATGGTACAGACTGTGTATGGTGTGCTTTGAACTCATGCAGCAGCATTCTCAGACCAGTTGGTAATCACCAAAGGAAAAAATTGTTGCATTTGAGGTGGGTAAAGCATATATGTGTTTTTAATGGATGGATGAAATTCTGCCATCACCTGCAGGGCAGCAGCAGCACTGAACAGCTGAGCAGCTAAACTTAGTGGGATACTTGTAATGAAACAAAGATTCAAAATTTGATCTCAAAATTCACTTGTCTAAAAGCCTTTCTCTGCACGCATTCCTCTTAGCAAAATACAAGCAGGTGTTGACGCAAGCGTGGCTGTAAGGCTCGTGACCAAAGTTAGATCAAACCTCCCCTTCCAGTTCACAGAACACATTTTCCCCAGGTATTCATGTCTCTTCCAAAGCTGCTTAATAGCATCTAGTAGCATCCTGGTTTAAGAGAAAAAGAGCTCGAGTCATGAAGATTAGGATGTCACAGTGCAGATGCCCGAGGCCACAGAGCACTGTGTAACTGGCAGGCATCGAGCTGGAACGGGTGCAGGGTGCTCACAAACTTTGCCTGAGCATCTTTCCTTTCCCGTAAAGACTCGTTCTGTGAGGAGCCCTAATTCAGTTCATTTCTAGAGAGCCGGGGAAGAGGGCAGGAGAGAATAATAAATGGTCCCTTGAAAACAAGAGGCAGCAATAGACGCCACACGACGACCCAAGCAGCCTATTTAGCTGCAGCCAGTTTCCTGCTGAAGATTCATTTCGAAGAGATTGCGAGAGCACTCGAACAGGAAGCTGCAGCTTCACCAAACGGTTTCAGTATCAGTGTGTTATCTGTGGTCATTCCCCTCCACAGCTTGCGGCTGGCTTCTGGTTAGCAGAGACAGACACTTTGAGCTGAGCTGGCATCAGTTCCCACCTACTTAATCAGTTAAGTTGTGAGCCCTGTGGTTAGCTCGAATCCCCTGGTTGTCTTGTGGATTGCCAGTGACAGGAAGGGGGAGATGCATTGAGTGGTTCCGACAGGAATAGCTTGGTTATCTGATGGTCACCCCAGAGACTGATAAAATTATGTGAGCTCTTTTCTGAGAAGACATCAAAAAAGCAGAAACTGTTGTCTCTAACCACCTGAAGAGTTGACAGCGTCAAGGGAAATTTTGCTTATCTTGAAAGCCTCAAAACTGTTAACCCACCTTCACCACTGCAGACCACAGCACTGCCTCAGACTCGCGGTGCACAGAATGAAGTACAGACCGTCCTGTGCAAAGCTGTAAGTTCTTACTGAGGGAACATTATCGTTCAGATCTTTCAAAATTACTTTGCCACTTCAGATTCAGAGGTGAACAACTTGAAACATATGAGAGGAACCGAGCTTTTCCGAGGAAGTGTGCTCTGTATTTTTAGAAAACTTGGCCTCCTTGAGTCTGTCATGTTGTCAGGAGTTTGGGCATACAAAGTGATGAATCACTTTTCAAAGTGTAGCCTGTTTGATGAGCCCGGATTGATCTGAAGCCAAAGTGATGGTGACTGTGACAAGGGCTTGCAAAGGTTAAACAGAGAAGGTGGTCATATCCTGGGCACGGCTTAGGGCACTTGGCTTGTTTTTGGCACGTATTTGCTGAGCAGACTTCAGGATCAGAAGGGACTTCAGAGAGAAACTTAAGCAAATGAGGTTTTAAATCAATACTTTCAAAGAGGCCTTGGGCAGGTTCCTCTGAGCCTCAGTGCCTGCGTATCTCTGGCCTTAAAATGGGGTAGTGGTACTCGGGTCTTTTCTTGAGACGCATAGATGGGAGAGTGTTTTAACGAGTATTTACTAAAATAGGTAAGGTGGGTCTGAAGATCCACTTAATTTTTTTGTCTTGTGCCTAGAGTATAAGGAGCTCTGTGCTGCTTGTCCCGTGTCCCTGTCTGACCATCCCTCTCCTCAAACCAAGCCCCTTGGCTTCTGTCCCAGGCCACAGCTTGCAGCCCAGCTCCCCACACTGCAGGTGCCTGTCCTGGCAGCGGCTGCGCTCCTGCAGATGCTGCCGAGCAAGCGTGGGGAAGGCAGTGCTTCCCACTGGAGCAAGGGGCTGGGATGTCTTGTTCATGGTGAGAGGCTCCCATGGCTGGTCCAGAGCCCTCATGCCCATCACACCAGCCCTGGGCACTCCAGCCCCTTCCTCACTGCTGGCCTTGGAATAAAAGCAAAGGTGGGCTTGGCAGCCGGGCTCCGGCAGCACAGCCTCACCCTGTACCTGCGCATCTCAAAACTTCACATTGAATTCACACAATGTGATGTGTGATTTGTAGCTGTAATGATCACTGTGATGAAATCCTGCTCGTCTGCTGCTTTTGTTCAGGTTTTGAAATCGCGGCAGGGTGTTTGTAAGGGCATGTGTCCGTACAGGAGGCATAAGAGATGCTTTAGTCTGCTGACGTTGTTTGGCTTAGCCTCTGCCAATGACAACCACAGCAATCAGTGCATTTTGGACTCAAAGCTATTTCCTTTCCTGCTGCAGATTATGTCTGGTATGCATAACGTGTTAATTTAACAAAGCAGTTCTTTTGATACAGCTTTAATTTTTTAACAACAGCTCGAAGGCAATGATGTACAGATTATATAGTGTCAGTTTCCCAATTAAAGTTTTACAGGAAAATACTCTGGTTTTGCTTTAAGCTTGTTTTGAATTCTTCCTTCTGGCACTTGTGCAAATGGAAACTGTGCTCTTGCAAAGCATCCATTTGAAACCTTGAAATATTTATTGAGGCTGCATTGAATACTGAAGCAGGAATCTTCCTGTAGGCTTGTTGATGTCTGTCATATGCATTTATTTTATAATTAAATGTCTGGAAACTTGTGTGTGTGCCTGAGCGGTTGGTTTCTTGTGCTTTATTTTTTGCAGGGTTTGTTGTTGTTACACTGGTTTTTCTGATAAATGCTTTTAACTCATCACTCTTAAAGAGTTCCATGAAAGATTATCCACAGCCAGACCACATCTTTGATGTGTAGTGATGAACCTCCTACTAATTGTTGTGCAGAACACTGAGCAGGTGGCTAAACCAATGCCCTTCCTGGAACACCAGACCTTGTGAAGCTCATTGCTGCAGCAGAACATGCCTGTTTGAAGGCTGTGGGATGGGGAGCACCTGAAGGGACTAGCTGAAAAGATTTCATTCTTGAAACACTACCCACAAAGTGAACTATTTTATTTTTTTTTCTGTCCCCATCTTTTCTCTTCGTCCCAGCCCTTTGTCTTGGATAAGATCAGGTCCGTGTCCTTTCCTGTTCACGTAGGCTGGAAGCAACAGGGACTGACCATATCCAAAACTGCCCCCACGGTGTGTTCCGAGGGATGCGATGGTGTGGAGCGTAAGCTGAATCTCAGAGGGCAAGGCACTGGCATTAGACAGGACCAGGAGTCATCAGCTCTGGTGACAACAGACCATACCTCTGTGAAGCTGCAGAACCAAGGGCCCCTTGGCATTTCCCTTGAGCCCTGGTGGTTCTCTTCAGGTATTCCCACTGCTCGTTCCGACCGAGGCACATCCCTGCTCCAGGAGTCTCACTCCCCAGAGACTGCGTGATGGCAGAGCTAGAGTATCAGCCTCCTAATTCAGAGTAACTTGCAGCCTGCAGCGGCATGAGTTATTGCCCAGATTTGCAAGGCAGCAGGGTAGTGTGAAGGTCTCTCTGGTTGCATTCCAATCCAGCTGCTTTTAAAGGATAGGGAGCATGATCCCTGAGCCTGTGCCCACCCAATGGGCTGGGGCAAGCAGCTTCTCTGCCTTCGGAATGCGCTGAGAGTCTGAAGTATTCCCTGCTGCCAGAGTGCCAAGGAAGCCACCTGGCCCACTTTGAAACCAAATGCTGCATCTCATGTGTTTATCACTTCCCTTGTTTTCGTTCTTTTTCCCTTTCCAGCTAATCTCTTTGGATTAGTCCTACTGCTGGATAATTATGACTTTCATAACTACATCTATTTCTCAAGCTTGGCTGCATTATTTTTGGGCAGCTATTTAGGACTTTGTTTATTTAAAAAAATATTGTGTCTGTATTTGCATATTTGCATTTCAGAACTCACAAACAATCATACTTCTCACAGTACATCATTCTTGAAATATTTTTCTCAACAAGTAGAACTTTTTCAGGCATGCCAGAATCAGCTTCCTTATATGAATCCTATTTACGGATCCTATTTAGAGCATTTGCAGGGAGGGAATTAAATGGCCTGTTCTCACAGATACATATATCTGGTCCCATGTGAGAAGGGAGGGTAAGAATTGGTTGATATTTCAAGGAAATTACAATAGTTACTGAGAAGAAAGGGCCTTCGTTTTTTTTTGTTTCTTTCCTTCCTTTTTTTCCTTCCTTTCTGGAAGAAAAGTTCACATTTATGTGGGAAATAAAAGCCAAAGCCTTTATTATCAACACCAAAAGAAACTGATTGTGCAGCAGTGTTTTAGTTCAGTGACTTTATTTGTATAAAGGCCAATGAATGATGTAAAGATAATGGTTTCATCTGAAGGATGTTAGCACAAGCTGACACCTACCCTCTGCAGCACTGATGGGCTGCACCTGGCTGGTGCAGAGAGCACAAGAGTGGCCTGTCAGGCCCCACTTCATCCCTCACCTCAGTGGATTTTAAATCATCTTGGGGAAGGGGGGAAGCAGCAACCCAACTCAGGGATTTTGGGAAGTGTTTCTGTTGAGTTCCTCAGTTGAATGATGGCCAGTGAGCTGTTGGGTTGGCAGAATCGATGTGATAGTTGGTTTTTGGAACCGAATAATGAAATTTGAATAGTCTGAGAAATGTAAAGGAAATCAGTTCCTCAGAAGGTTCCAGTACTACTGCAGCATTGAATGAGAAAAATAATGTAAGTTGTTTTAGGCAATGCAGTTTAAATGAAGTGGATATGTTCAAACATGCATGAAGAGCAATGCAAATGAACTTTAGATTAATCTGGTGTTTAGAAAGGAGGAGTTTGGCATCTTTTTAACTAAAGTGTCAGCATGGTGCCCATCTTGTTGGCCCAAAGTGCTCTGACACACTGCCTCAGTGACTTGCGCTTCAAAGTTTTTGTTCAGGTGGTTGGGTCACCCATCAAAACAGGCTCACGGGGAGATCAAAGGGGACGGCAGGTTCTCCAAAGAGAGAGAAAAATTAGAAGGGCAGTTTCACATTAATTTTCTTCAGTGCTATAGTGGACAGATGGGGGGAAAATAAGCAGAAGATGGTTGTGTGGAGGGGTTGAGTAATGTGAAAACGTGCAGAATCAAAGCGGCTTTGGGGGCTGCCTGCCAGCTCTGAGGCGTGGGGCCGACAGGATTATCATTATCTGTGAGGTGTGTGAATGGTTCAGCCTCTGAACAGCACATTTGGCACTGCCAACTGGTTTATTTAGAGGTTTGGGGGGCCAAGGAAAGGGATTTTAGGGTTTTTTGCTTTGTTTTACTTGGGGAATGGAGTGTGAAGAAAGATCCTCAACAGGACTAGTTTCTGCTTCACGTCACAGATGGTTTACACCTGATCTGACCAAAACCTTATCTCTGATCTGTCTGCCTTGAGCAAACATCCTTGTGGGTATTCTGTTCAGGTAGCTCTTCACCTCACTGGCCTTGGACAATGAGTAGGAGAACAGTAGGATTTTTATCTCTGTCAATGACAGCAGTAGAAAGTTGCAGGAATCCCAAGAAAACACAGTCTGGAGAATGGAGTGGGACTTTGTCAGCTCAGCAGGACCACAGCGTGGCTGTGACTTGTGGCTTTACTGAGAGTGGTGTTTTTCGCTCACCAGTACCTTCTCAAGTTGATTGATTTTGTCAGAATTTGCTTTAAAAGGAACGAATTCTAATTGGTGGCTGTGAAACTTAAGGCAAACATGTCATTGAAAATAAGCTTACAATGGTTTGATCAAGATCTCAAGATTTGAGGTTTTCAAACATTTAAATGTGTTCAATTGCTGTGAAGCTGGAAGCACAGGTAGGAAAGACTCGTAATTAAAGTTGCATTGTGAGGAGCCAGAGTCAGAACTTCCTGGAGCCTTGCTGATGGCATTTTCTGATTCCAGACTTGTAGTAATGTGCTTTTAATATTTATTTGGGTTTCAGTTTGGTCAAAGTCTGTTGCCATTTTACCCAAACCTCTTTTATAATGGTAGGTTTCTCTCATACCTCACTTGGAGTCTTGCTGGTGGTTTTCAACCTCTTCCAATTTGCAAACAACCTAAGAAAAACACCACTAAAGTTGCAGAGCCCTGTATTTTGAATGCAAAGCCATCTTGACCACAGGCTTGCTTTTCTTAGCTACCTTTTTACAGCTCGTTTAAGAAGTACTCAGCAAAGCTGGAGGTCTGATGTCCCAGGGCTGAAAACCAGTAGCTTGATGCAGGGGGGCCCTGTTTCTGATTCCTGGCTCTGCTGTAGCGTGAATACAGACTGTGCAAACCATGTTTTACAGAAATTTTGTTCAATAAAAGTATGTCTTCAGTGGCAGTGCAGACTCTGTCTACCGCAGTGGACTTTCTTCCTTCTCACTGGAGTTGGGGTTGGATTTGTTTGGATATTGTGGTGCTTTCTGGCGCCTATTTAATTTTGCTGGAGTGGTATTTTTGTGACACCATGGTGCTGTGAGAGTTGTAAATTATTCTTTTACTCAAGTAGACTTTATAATTTGGTGGGGAAAATTGCTTTCCAGCAAAACTCAGCCTGAAAGTCAACATGTTCATTAGTCACTGCAGTGGCCTACAGTAGTACGACTTGTGGATTATTTTACAATATGTACTTTTCTGGTTGCTTGCACAAATGTAATACAAAAGTTGCTTTTATATTAATCTTTAAAGTTTCGGCCTTGAATGCTTATAATTTCTGCATCCTGAATATTAACCAACAAAGGAAGCGAGGTTTTGTGTTCAAAGCCAGGAGGAGGAGACAGGAGGTCTGTGCTGTATTCCCAGTGCTCCCGTAATCTTGCTCTGGGATCTGGGGCGTGCTGTTTGCTGTGCCTCAGTTTAGCTCTTGCGTGGGGCAGGGAGACCTTCTGGGTGTGTTCTCTGGCCCAGCTGTGTGAAAGCTTTAATGCTCTATGGGATTGCTGGTGGAAAAATGTAATACTGTGTTCAGAGCGCAGGAATCCGTGGTTTAGCAGTTACCCCAACAGCTCAAAATGGGATTTCTTCCACTTCTGGCTAGGGCTGGCATCTGCCATGAATACCCCCATTTTCAGTATTATTTTCCCCCTTACATGTTTTGCAGACAGGGGCTCGAGGAGGCTCTCAGAACCGGTACAACCACAGGTGATGGTTTGTCCTTTCAGTATCCTGGTGTGTAAGGGTGCCTCTCCCCGAAAAGTTCCCGCAGAAGCCCGGCACGTTGTGTCACAGCTGGCCCCCTATTAACTCTGAATTTCCCTAGTTTCTTTGCCTTTCCAGGTTTGAGTTAGACGGCTTGATGTTACTTCAGAGCCGTCCTTTTGATGGCTGGAAACGATAATAGCCTGTGTCATCTGCCCTTTAGATGGAAGGGTTATGCCTCGTCCTTTATTCCTCGTCTCTCCTGACAAAACCCGTCCCACAATGCGCCCGAGCCGCTCGCAGGTGTTCCCGCCGCTCTGCCCTCTCACATGCACCGCAAATTAGTAACAGAAGCTAATGGCCCAGCATGCGGCCATCAAAGGGCTGACAATTCCAGCCTTTCCAAAGGGCCCTTTATGTCAGAGCCCCCCACGAGACCTGTCCGGCTGAAAAGGCCGTTTGTGTGTCCCTGTGTGCGGGCCGGTGCCGCGCCCCGCCGGCCGCGGGCCTCACGCTGCGCCCCGGCCCTGTTGCTGCTGGCAACAGATAAAAATCGCTGTTCGCCACAGCGGGGCCCGCAGCACATCAATCATCCGCCCAGATAAAGGCCTCGGGCCTTTGGCCCCATCCCTCGCTTGTTCCTAAATAATTTCCACTGGCTGAGCATGCTATGGTGTAGGCTGGGTAATTCAGTCCAGAAAACTTCATTTCACTAAAAATGCTTNTTTTTTTTTTTTAAAGACTGTTTTTGTTCAAATAGATGTTTGTTTCGAAAGGGGGAATTTAGCTGATGAAAGGGATGCCGTGAAAGTTCAGAGTGAGAATAATAAATAGGACTGTGTGGTTAAATGTAAAGTACAACCAAGCGGCGGCAAAAAGAATTAGCATTTACCAGGAGTAACAAAGCACCTTCGCACTTTAGAAGACGCCTTTCAGCTTTGGCATCGTTCAGCTTCCCGAATTTATATATATTTAAATAGAGATTAATCTTTATATATGGATAACATCATTTGCACCACACCTTTATTAAAGAGATTTATAGCCGGGTATCAAATTACACTTTTAATACAGCCTAGCTGATTTTTTGGTAGCAGCAAATCATATTTGTAACTCCGAATAACTAAACAAATTTGACAGTAGCAAATTTTCTCCTTGACACAGCTAATTCTTCATCCTGTCCTAATGTTCTGCTGTAAAGCCATAAGAAATTGTGATGCTTAGAGCCTGACAGTCATAGGTTTTGTTCTTGCCACTTAGCAATCCTTCAAAGAAGAAACCATTGCAATTTAAATTGAGGGACATCACAGGCTCCAGAGCAGGGAAATGCTCTTTGTAGATAAGCCCTGTTTTGTAGTCTTACTGGCTTGTGCTGTAAGGATAGGGTAGGTGGGATATAGAGGAATATTGGAGGTAAAAATCAAGTGTTAGGTCACAAATAAAATTGCTGTGGAAACCCTAAAAATTAAATCTCAGCCAGCCTGCCCTCTGCACAAGCATCTTTGCATACTAATTGCATGGGCCTTTGTATTATTGTAGATACTAATTACCAGTAGTTCTCAGTGGGAATTGGACACCTAATTCTCTAATGCTGCTTTTAACCTCCCAGCTTACAAGCCTTGCATCTCAAGGCACCTCGATCCTGCTGCTGTCTTCCAAGTACAGGCTTGCTCCAGCACACGGGCACTGCCGCTGCTTCGGTGATGGAAAATCCTGCAAAATTTTGCAGTGTAGGCATCACCTCTGGGTTGGATGTGATGATGGACTTCAACAGCGGCTGGAAAGCCTGGCTGAACAGGGATTCCTCTCTGAGTCTGCTGCAGTCACTTTTACTGGGGTTTACTTTGCCTTATTGCTTGTATGGCTGTGTTTAAGCTAAAAGGGACAATTAAAACGAGTTAAATTCTCACCTGAATGGTATTCATGGGAGCTGAGCCTTTCCTTTCACCTGGACAGGACTTCATCCAGAGTACCCTTTCAAAGTGCTGAGCTTCTGAAATACGACTTGTTGCTTTGTGGAACCTGGTCTGCATTTCACACTTCATTGGATGGATGTGATTTATATGAAGAATTTGAGACGTTTTCTGTAGAAACAGGAGAGACATTGGCCTGACAAAGTATACTATGTCCTTCAGTATCTTCTCTTAAAACAAAACAGATTTTAAGATTGATCCTGTTGGATTTTGAAATAGGTAACAGTAAAATACTTTCCACCCAGCAAGGTCACTGTAAATGCTGGCATCAGATCTGAATGATGTGCCACTACCCTGTTTCCACTTCTGCTTCTTTTTTTAAACTCCTGTATAATGCTGCCTAAGAAATATTGCAGGGAATGACAGAGAAGGGTAGGCTTAAATAACCCTGAGGGTGCTTATCTTCCTTGGCATTAACTTCATATCCACATTCATTACATGAATGGGCCGGGGAAACTGTTTCAGTGACAAATTGGAGTGCAGGGTAGGTTGAACAGACTCAGTTCAATTTTGGGTAATGGTATACAATCATCTCTATGGCGATGCGTAATGCATGGTATAGTTCCTCATTTAGAGAAGTTTGAATGCATAAAGTCCTATAAGAAACACTGAGATAACTCAGTTTCCTATTTTCAGAAGGAGTTGCAGTGTGCACAATTAGCTCCTCCATTCCCTCCCCTTCCTCCTAATAACACCGGAGAGGAGCTTCCCTCCATCTCTAATACTGCCTTGTCAGGGTTGAGCTTCCATTGCAGCTGCAGTTGCGAGGAAGATGGGGAGCACGTGAGAGATGCTCAGGCAGGAGATGGACAGGCACGTTGACACGGCCATTATTATTCCATGGCAGCCAGGATGGGTTACTCTTCCGTCGCCCCGCTGCGTGCATACATCAGACAAAAGACAGCTTCAATTTGAATGGGAAGATGAGTGGAGTCGGTGCTTGGGGAGAGCAGCCTCCAGAATCTTAACTAACGTGTCTGAGCCTTGCTGTACAACATGGCTGGGATTTGCTGAAAGGTTGCTTGTGGAAAATGTAACAGCACTTGTTGATAAATGTTCTTCGTGCTAATTGACCGCCGTGTTTGCAGACAGATGCGCTGACCTAGAGCTTCCCACGTGCTCGTGCAGATCCCTAAGATGGGCTAATTAACTTCTCCATCTTCATTTCCTTGGCAAAATCCACTAAACAGAGTTATGCAAAGCAAGTGAAAGAAAACATTGGGCTGTAAGGAGGAGGAGACCCGGGCTGCATATAATTTGTGTGTTAAG
This sequence comes from Gymnorhina tibicen, assembly GCA_013399875.1. NCBI lineage: Eukaryota > Metazoa > Chordata > Aves > Passeriformes > Artamidae > Gymnorhina > Gymnorhina tibicen. The sequence goes on along the minus strand of VXAZ01007126.1, from coordinate 1,053,656 downwards.
AAATGGCCAGCGCTGGGTATCTGCAGAGGGAAGACACAGAATTTCCTCTTTTTTGGGTGTAAATGAGAATAAGGAATGATCAGGAAGTGAAGAAATTGTTCTTCCTACCAGTTTTTAGATTTGGTGTCATTTTATCAGCTCATCCTGCTTTTTAGGGCTTGTCTGATAGGTACCCTATGGAATGGAAATCACAGTGACCGCTGCTAGGCAGGGGGAGGCTTACTTTAATTTTTTTAATTAGATACAGATCCACTGGCAACGTTTTCTTCCATTTGTGTTATATTGATGCCTGACTTGACCGAAATGGTTCACAACTGCCACAACTTCCCAGTATTACTGCCGTAGTTTACTGGTGTGCACTGGTTACTGGATGCATCACCCTGCTGCTGGCACCTGCTCAGTGTTTCTGGTTACACAAGAGTGTTGTTGTGCCTGTGATCTTTGCAATATGGGTGTGCTAACACTGCAGCCTGCCTTGCCGTTTCTTTCAACATGGTGTGGATCCCACCACCTCGTGTGTTTAAATTATTGCTAAATTGCAGTGTTTTGAAGCCACAGGAATATTGCTTAAAGAACTCTTCTCATAAAACAGCTCATTAATATGTGTGATATTCAGGGTTTGCCAAAAGTTTTGTGGTCTGTCTTGCCTCCTCCACTCTTCACTCCTCTCTGCCCTCAAAATGTCTGCAGGAAAGCGTGGGCAAAATTCATTCCCCTGTGGCTGTTTCAAACTACACAGTTCGGGCTCATCCTTTGATCCCTCCTCATGACTTTATTTCATTATCCCTTAAGTATAAGGAGGAAAGTTAATGACATCATAAAAACTAGAACTCTATAAAAGATGTTTCTGCTGATTTACTGCCAATGTACTAGCAGCATGTCATATAACTGCCCATTAAAGATGGTGAGTTGCTCTCCTGCCTGCAGCTTTCCTTATCACCAGCCCTTTTATTTATGACCAGATTATAGGGATTGGGTGTGCATGCTAAAACATAAAACTTATTTTTATCATGCATATAATTAACCCTTTAATTATGGAATTAAGTTGCATCCATCCTTCTTTTTAATTTAAAAAGGTATTATTAAATGTTCCTGTTTTTCTTCAAAGAGCTTAATGTGTTGCTGAGAGAATGCAGTTCATGGTTTCTGGTTATATCTGTTTTTCCCTGTCCAAGCATTACCTAAACAATTATGATCAGTGAAGAGGATGGGAGGGATAGTAGAAGCTTTATTACTTAGATAAACAAAATCAGTATTTTCCTGTTCAAGGAAGTTGAACTTGGTCTATGGAAACCCGGATCTTCTTGCTTGCCTGCTTCTTAAACTTTAGTTCTTGAAGCATCCCTCCTCCTGCCCCTTAGCATACACAGCTTGGTGTGCAGTTATTTGCCGTCACAGAATCGTTCACCACTCTCACTGTGATGGGAGATCTGTCTGGTTGTGCAGCTTCAGGCTCCTGCTTTGAGCAGCATAACTGAGTGTTTCTGTGGTACCCTTCCCACTGGGCCCAGTACCTGCTCTTTGCAAAGAAAGCTCCTTGTTTTGGCTACCAGGAACGATTCCAGATGCCAAACACTCCATCCCTCCCACCTACAACTCTAGATACTTCAAGATAAGCTTCCTACTCTGAAACTAGGGCTTTTCCTAAAGCATCTCAAGTTGTAGACAGGAGTGAGGAAAAGGTTGGGTGTTCTGACAGAACTCATTGCTCCTGAGAACCTTGGCCAGTGAAGTTACTTGTTTAAAATTATCATGTTCCTTGTGCATCAGGCATCTTCTATTAATGCAACCATGGTGGTTTGTTTGCTGGATACAAGGCACTGGATCTTGGTCTTGGGAATGCACTGTGATCGACTTTCTACATTATTAAAAGCTGTTTGTCTTTTTGTCTTTTACCCAGTTAGTCGTTCCGATTTTGTTTTGCTGATCATGAATTGCTGACAAAGAACAGGCATTCCTCGAGTGAAAAGCCGGAACAAAGCTTTGCATTCATACCATCTCTATTACCCAGGCTTTTTATTAATATTGACATAGTTCTTGAAAATGTCTAAGAACAAATGCTCTCTAATAGCTGTTTTGCTGGGTTTTTCCTTGGCTGTAGTAGGAGTTTAGGATTCCCATGTGCAGAGCTGATAGGCTGTTGTAGGGAGACGATGGTGAGAGGGACACTGTGCTGGCTACACGTTTGCCACTTGTCTCAACTGGGAAAATCTCTCTGATGGTTTCAGTTGTTTTGAGACGGTTTCCTCCCCCTCCTTCCAGGAAAGAGAGGGAAATGTCATGTATGATTGCATAAGATCGTTTTTATTCATGTGAGTGATGAAATAGGAGAAGTTCCAAATGAGGAAGTCATAAAGAAAAATAATAAAGGAAGGAAGCAATGAATTCAACTCTCAGTGCTTTGTTGTATGGCTGTGATTTATAAAGAGGTATTTATTTATTTCTTACATCTCTGCAGAGAGTAAGACAAATTATAATATTGTTTAAAAATAAAGTATTTCTGTGTCCGTACGGGCTCCTGGATGCCCGTGATCTGCTCATATTCATTTTATTTAGGATACAGTAGGTACCTCTAAGCTGACAACAGCACTGATGCTCAAAGTCTAGGCAATAGCAAATAGTTTCGGTTTTTTAATCCCCATTTTATGAGTAGTAAAGAATAGCAAGTACCACTCTGTTCTGAGGGAAAGGTATTGAGCATGACCCATTCTTAATTACAAAACTGTTTTAGTTGATCTGGTGGCTTTAAATGATGCAGAACAATGCTATTGCCTTTGAGGCAAACCTTGGTAATTGTAGAAGTCTGTAATAGGTGGGTGTTCAAATTGAGTGGAGACTGCCAGGTCCCTGGGTGTCTAGGCTTGAGACTCAGAACCTGTCAAACAGGAAAGGGGGAAGCCTTTTGCATGAACCTCCCTTTATGTGCTGGTTTTAGGGTGGTGGTATCTCAGTTCATTGGCTTAGTGTGAAGAGACCTAAATCATAAAGGTCAGATTTTCCATGTGTGCGTTGGACCAGGTATTCCACGAGCTCCCCTCCCCCTCGTCTGGGCTTCCAAAGATCCTGTGCTCATTGAAAGCTTAATTAATTAATAAGTAATCAGTTTTCAGCTCTAGGGTATCAATTTGAAGGAAAAATTGATTTTCAAACCCAAATGTCTTAGACTATTTATATTCTGAAGCTACTGTGCATGTCAAAGTCCTATTTAGAAAAGTGTCCAACTCCACTCAAGGGCGGGCAGCCTGAGGAATAAATTAATTTTTACCCATCAGTGGATGAGTGTTACAGAGAAGCTTTGAATATCAGTGTGCTGGTGAGAAGGAACCTTGTGATTCTCACACCTGAATCAAAATTGGCCAAGTGTTTAAAATGCACATTTCATTGCTGCCAGACATTTACCTAGAATGAACATTAATAGGATGAGAGGGAGAAAAATTAGAGGTTCAACAATAATTTGAAGTTCTCTGTTTATAATGTGAGAAATCATCAATTAATTCCATACCTGGAATAAAACATGCCCTAAGGCCTACCATCTGCCCACATTTAAACTTGAAGATAATAGATTTGGAAGAGAAGTTTGTAATTATTTGCTAGGTGGTTCTGATTAATTTACAAGGAAAATTGCTAATACCGATAGTGTATTACCCTGGGGCCAAGTGGAAATCACAATATTGCAGAAAGGGATAACAGGTAAATGATGGCTTGTGTGTTATCTGTTAGCCTGATTGGACAGTCTGATTATTTTTCTTAAGCCAATAACGGATGCATATAAGATTAGAGTGTGCTTTGGACAACATGACTATAATTCTCACCTAACAGGCTGTAGAAAATAGGAAGTAAATATACCCCAGTGGCATTCTTAGAAATTAAAAATGGTAAAGGCTAGATTGTGGAATTATAATAGATTTACAGCAGCGTGACTGAGATCAGAATCTTGCCTTGTAGCACTGAAAAATACATTTATGGGGTGATCTACACTAGAAAGAAATCATTACACAGGCAATGCATGGGAGCAGACGACTCTGCAAGTACCCGCGTGCTTTCAAGATGTGGTAAAAAAGCCACTGCGGAGTCTTGTATTAAATTCAAGTTGAAAAAGACTTTACTGGACTGTAGCCCAGTGAGTATGGAAGAAGATAATTTATTTTGAACTCTAAAATATTTCGTTTTGGCTGCTATTTGCTCTCATTGGAGAACACTGTGGACCTTCTGTGCACCATTACAGTTACAGCGGTGCAGCTGCATGATTAGAGACTGACCTTTAAAACGGGTGTGAATTCTGTGTTGCCAGGGTACAACTGGTGGAGCACAAGGCGCGTGTGATGTAGAGAGTCCTGCAATAACAGCAGAAAATGGTAAGGTGAGACAGAGAACCCCTGTCTCCCCGGCTGCTGGCCAGCGCCATTGCCATCAGCTTTGCTGCTTCTCCAGTTCTCTTCTGCTCCTGTGTGGTTTGTTTTACTCAGTGGTAACAAAAGCTGAATGGAGAAGGACTCCTAAAATGTTTTGGGTGGGTCTTTAGATTAGGGTGAAACTGTCTCATCCATTTAAAACAGGAACAAGCTCCCAAACAGTATCTACTTCCCTGTGGTAGGATCCTCTCATGTAGCTGGGATCAAGCAGGGAAGCAGAGCTGTTGGTCCTCAGCAGCTTGTGTGCACATACCCTGGTGTCTGGTGACTTACACAGATCTCCCTCAGTTCCATCGGACCCCGTAAGTTACGAGTCTCTGACAGCCTGCTGCATTTTTAGAAGGAAGAGCTATCAGTCATAACAGAGGAAAAATCCAGACTGGAATAGGTTTTTGTTTTCCTCTTCTGTTTCCCCATCTTGTGTTTTCTCTCTCATTGCAGAACCTCCCCTTACCTCCTCCCTTCTGCTGGGAGCTCTCCTGGCTGCCACTCATCTCTAAATAGTTGTGATAGCTTGCAGCATCGGGTTTGTGCTGGTGGATTGTTGCCATACGCCACTGTAAGTTGTCAGTGAGCATCTGAAGCTGTCAGCTGAGCCACTCTTTCCAAGTCCTGCTGCTGTGTGAGCCCAAAAGCCGCCCCAGATGCCCCTGCCTTCCCCGAGGACGAGGCTTTGCCCAGGCTCAGTGTGCTGCCGGCACGCAGCCGGTGCGCAGGGATAAGTGTGCTGCTGTCAGACCTGGCAGGGATCTGGGCAGGAATTTATTTCCATGGTCAAGTGCCTAAGTTAGAGGAAAGCTGGTGGACCAGCAAGAAGAAAGGCCGTGGTAGGTTGCAGAGACAGGCTCCATGGCAGGGGGTTGTCCCCATGCCGTGGGTCAGTCCATCATCTCTCCGTGCTCTGCTCTCTGCCGTGGCTCTGGTGCAGGGGAATTGCATCCACCCAGCAAAATGCTCAGGAGGGGAGTGTTGAGAGAAGCTGAGAGTCTGTCTCATTCTGCTTGAACTTTGGCAGAGGGCTTGGTCATGATTGCCCCTGATTTAATTGTTCAGACAACCATCTATTTACCATCAGTCTGTACAGAGCTTTCGTTCAAGCTAAACAGACATATGCTCTTTGTCACTGTCACGGTGTCAGCGAAGCTGCAGGCGCTGCATTTCCAACACTTCCTTTTACTGTCCAAAAACTGTTCTGGAGAAACTGGAAGGGGCTACCCGCCAGTTGCTTTATCTTGCCTGGATCTTCTTAGTTACACTTCAGCCCTTCATATTCAGGGAGTTTTATCTGAGTGTAATGTAATTTTTTTTTTTCCTCTGGTTACTTTTTAATTAATATCCTGTAACTGCTTCAGACTTGGGAGGAAAGTGGTTTTGGATTTCTCTTTTATCAGGTAACTTTAATTATTCACACCATTGACTTCATTAAGTTAAAACACCTTAATATTATGTGTGAAATGATGATCTTTGGAACAAGACAGAAATTATTCCTAATTTTTTGGAAGCAAAATGGCTAAAGTGCCACCAAAGCCACATGTCCCTGCTCTGAACAGACAGATGCTCCATTACTCATGCTCTGCTGTGTCCCAGTGGGTGATGCCTGCAGTCTCCCCTCCTCTGCACTGACCCACGGGGTTAAATACAAATTGACATTAAATTAGTTCCTGCTTCTGTTCGTAGTTTTTCATTTCTGTTCCACAGCTTTGAGACTAAACCAAGGGGTTGATAGGCACAAGAGGGGACATTGGAATCCAGTGTGGTGAGTTTGCTGTGTGATTATTGTTCTTCATCCCGTGACATCCTGAAATGCTGGTCATTAAAAGATCTTTGCTTTAGAAAAGCACTTCCAGCTTTCAAACTCAGGCATCTTAATGTAGAAAGCTTGTGTCTTGATTATGTCTCACAGCATCAAAAATTAAAGTCTTCTAACTGGCAAGATCACAGCCTACTGCCTGTTGTTGTGAAATTCACATTGCTGGCAATATTGCAAATGAAAACAGGAAAATACAGGATGAAGGAGCATTGTTCCAGCAACTTCAGTGCTCCCCCAGTTGTATTTATGTAGACGTTGCCTGTGGATTTGGTTATTTTTATGTCCCTGTTGTTTTTAGTAATTGTGTTGATTGTGGCAGTGTGGAAGGCTCACTGCATGAACTGCTATGTCCTGTGTTGTTCAGGACTGCATTGTCCTCTTCAGTTCTGCTGAACTTCAGCCACTGGTCATCCGGCCATTTCTCAAACTGGCTGCCAAAGTCATTAGGGTCTTTTAATAGTTGTTTGCATAGGTGCTTATTGTTATGGAAGTATCAGCATCTGCTTTTCTTGTGCCAGAGCAGATGAAGCACAGATGAGAAGTTAAAATTAGTGTCATCCAGGAACCAAATAACCTCCAGTGCACACCAAATCCAGTTCAGAAGCAATGATCCAGTAATGTTCTTAAAGCCCTCACAGGTGGACGTGCACCCACCGAGTGGGCAGCTCCATGTTTGCCAGCAGAGGAAGAGCTGCAGCTGAGGATGGTGTTCCTGGCCTGCTATGGGTGAGGCGTGTGCTGGTGGCAGGGCTCTCCTGCTCCTAAAGCCATGGACTCACAGCTGGGAAGGCACAGGGTCACAGCCCTGCTCCCTTTGTCATGCAGGGACCCTCTCTGAGCCACGTGCTCCCCTTCAGAAAAAAGCATCTTAGTTTAAGTGCACCACTGTATCAGTACATAATTATCCTGTAGCACAGCTAACTCTCACAGTTACCTGTTCTGACTAAGTAGATTTATTAAAATGTGATGGCGGGAGCTGTCTTTTAAAGGAAAATCAAACTGAGGGCTGCAGGCTGCCCTTTAGTTACGCAACAGGTCTGGTCTAAAGTGCCACTGGGTCCTGTGCCCTGAAATCCTTTCTCAACCAGGGCAAGAAAATTAGACTTGCAAGCTAATTTGACATTTAAATATATATATGTATATAAACAGGCAAGTCAATTGGTCCAAATCAATCCTTGAAAAGTGTGTTTTGAACTACAGAACGTTTCCATCCTTGCAGAATGACAGTTAAAACATTGCTGTTAAAGCAGCAAACGGAAATTTCAGTTGCTTGTCAAAACAAGCAGCACTTTCCTTCTGCGGAGCCTAAGATGCCGAACAATAGGCAGCACCTTGCAAAACGGCATCTTCATTATGCAGGCAGGTTTCTAATTCATCCAGGAACAGCGTATTATTTCTCCATAACACTTTATAATAAGTGGACATTAAATTAATGCTACATGACAATGGAATTCCTGCAGAGTTATGTACTACCCTGAGGCAAGTGCCAAAGGGATTTGGTGCGATTAAAAGGAGACAGTGGAAGTGGAAGGAGGAGAGAACTGATGGCTTACGGCAGGCGCCTCAGCTCAGCCGAGGATAACAGGACTGTTCCAGGGTTTCAGGCCTGAGGGAGGGCTAAAAAAATCCACAAGCCCAAACCTGAACTCAAACCATAAATGTTAGATTTTCTGGCTCAGATTCTTGGGAAAATGATTAACATCCTCTGCTACATTCTCGCAACTTTAATCATTAAAATCCCTTTGTCTTAAATGTGTGCAGGATGCGTGCGTGAATTTGGCTCCATGGATCAGAGCCATGGGAAGCTGTAGCTGAGGGGAGAGTTTCGCACACTTTGAACTGAAAAGGACGGGAGAGGATCACAGTCTGAGATCTACAGGGAGATTATGCCAGTTCCTTAGGAGATCTGTGATGGGGCTGTGCCATACGCATGAAACTTTCATTGGCAAGAGATCGTCTTTCCTCCCTTTCCTCCTATCCAGGGTACTGAGTTGCAGCATGCTGATTAAAAGTGTTTTTCAGAGGAAATAAGAACCAGGCATGAAGAAGAAAGAGCAGCAGCATTTGCTGTCTTCTTGAACATGATGGAGTCCCTTGGACTTAATGACTGAAGAGAACACAAAGTAAAACTTGTGTTCATCTCTTCCATACAAAGCCGAATTGCAAGTAACAGGGAGTCCTGTATTTCTCCATTCCAGTTGCCCATCCCAGTGTGCTGCCTCTGAAAATACCAATTTTAATCCAAGTGAGAACTCAAGAGCAGCATATTCATTGGAGAAAAAGAGAGTTGTTTTTCTCATGAGTATTTTTACTAGGCAGTGGCAGTCAATAGGCTTTTTCTGTGTGTGCCACAAAGGCGTAGCAGGTAGTTAGAGAGCAGGCATGCAGGCATGCTGTATCATCATCCCTGCAGAGAACAGAAGTAGCAGGCAGCTTCCTTCCTTCATGGCAAAGAGCCTGTAAATGAAATCTTCTCTCTGAAGACATAGCAGAGGCCAGATGGGAGAGGAAACCTAACCTGGAGTGTAAAAGCGGCATCCTGCTGCTGACTTCTTGGAGGACAACAAACAGTCGGAGGCAGCCTTTGACCGGCTCGGCTGGTGGTAGGTGCTGATGAATAATTGGGCAGAAGGCAGCGAGTGCTGCTGTTTCATGTCACCAAGACATGTTTCAGTCTGAAGCTGGAGCCATTTTCTCATTGGTGCAGCAAGAGCTCTGTATTCCTTTTCTCTGCTGGGTCTGCAGCAACACTGGCCCCAGGGGAAGCTGCAGGGCTCATACTTTCCCCTAAAGAAAGCAAGAGTTGAACAGTTCAGTCTGGGGAACTGCAGCCCTGTTTGTCTAAAGGGACAGTGATTTCTGTTCCGAGATCTGATTTATCCCCAATCTTTACAAGAAGAAACTGTCATTGTATGTCTGTGTAGCCTGAGCACACGCTGTGGGAGCAGGTGTATAATTGGTTCCCTGTTTCGCTGAGCCGTGACCTTCCAGAAAGAGTCCCTGCATTTGTGCAGCACTTGATAATAGTTCTCACACTCAATCCCAAAATCTCACTTTGGTTTGGAGTAATCATAAAAATGAGTTTCTATAAAAATAAATAAATAAAGCTCGTCCTTGTTAGCAAGTGCTACCTGAGGCTGTCAAATAGCCGCGCTGACAGGATGTTCTGTTTCCACAAAGCTGGCTGTATTCACGAGGGTATAATGTGCAATTCACAGGCTTGGCTGCTGCTTTCCAACTTTCCCTAAAAGATCTGCAGTCTCCTCATGAGCAGATGTTACTAAATCCCAAACCCTTTATAAAGTCTTTTCAGGTGACTCATCCTTCTCTCTCCTGTTTGATGCTCTGAAATATATTTTTTTAAACACCCACAATTCAGCCAAGAAATACAACAAATAATTCAGATAGCACAGAGCTCTTTCTTCTTGGTGGCTTAAAGTTAACAATGCCTGCCAATGGTGCGCTCATGGCAAATAAATATCAGAAATAGGATAGTCTAAAAGGATGTCTCAGAAAAAGAAATAGAGATAGGCAGAGATACAAAGATAAGTTGGAACAAAGAAATGTCACGAGCTAATTATTCTCAGCACATTATCAGAGATGAATGGCACATACGTCATGTGCAGTTACCTTCCTGTGAACCAGAAAGTATAGATTAGCAGCAGACGTATCTGGTAGGTCTTGATGGTCTGTTGGGCTGATCAATAGCATCAGTCCTATCTTCCTTTTCTCTAGATTAAAATAATAATGCCTTGCAATTTGGTGGGTACCGGAGCTGTGAGAGCAGGGACAGGGCTCTGGGCCAGTCTCCGTGGGGTTTCTTAGACACTTTCCATTACAAGTTTGCCTAAGTGCTGTACAAATAGTAACGACAAGAAACATAACAAACATTACTTGAAAGGGCTTGGATCAGCAGGGTTTTTGTTTTTAACTGCACAGGAGTAAATGTAACATATTGTGAAGGAAAAACTAGTGGTATTTAATACAGACCTGCGAGTAGACACTTGCTGCATAATCTCATAAAAGGACAGTATGAATGTTTTCCTTGGGAATTACCTTTGCTTTTCATGCTAAATTAGAATATTTTTGTTTCATGCTGAAGTCTGAGCTATGTCCGTGGAATTTCCCAAGTCTTCTTCCCTGCCCTGCAGCTCAGCCCCAAGCCCAGGTCGGCAGTAGGGCTGCATGGAAACAAAGCCCAGATTGGTCTCTGAGCCGTGTCCTTGTCCCTTCTCTGTCCCCAGTCCCTCAGTGCAGAAGGTGCAGGTCACAGCTTCATTGTCTTTCCCATCAAAATGCAGGTGTGTCTCATGCTGGTGGTTGATTTTCTTTCCCCACGCCCTCTCTTTCATTTTCTGGTATTCCCGTGTCCTGACTTCCGTTGTTCTGACTGAGGATTTCTAGAAGGGTGCCTTTGTAACTTACGGTGCTGAACTGAGTTTGATGGTGCAAGTGAAGTGAATGAAGAGCACAGTTCCTTCCCCATTGCCTTATTCTGGGCTGTGCTCTCTGGTGTGTGACTTGGAACGTAAAGGTCGGGATGGTTCATTGCTTCTCTCAGTCTTTTTTGCTTGTAAATTTATGCTTTCTTCCTCCAATTCTGCTTAAATTTCAAAAACCAATGGGCCAGACCTTTAGCTGGAGTAAATTGTCATAGCTCCATTGATTTCAACTGAGTGTGGCAGCTTTCACCAGTGAAAAATTGGTCCTGTAAGCTGAAATTATTAACTTACAAAAACATTTGATTATCACATTTGTAGTTTTCTATTGTTTTAATGTACTGTGACAGTCCTTAGGAGGATGGTAGCTCATGATTGAATTATCTTTTTGTCCTTTCTAAAAATTTAACTATTTTTTGTTCTCTTAAGGAGAGAGATGCCTGTGTTCAGAATATTTGTATTGTAGTGATGATGCTTTGCAGATGCTGGTAAAATACTAGTCCATGGGAGCTGAGCAGGAACTTCTCCTTTTTAGCTGTTACTTTAAACCTCTGCCATAAATGATTGGGTTTTGGTTTGCACTGCACCTGTGCATTATCTGCAAGGAACACACAGTTGTGTGGGAATCCTTGGGAGATTTCGGGCTTCGTACAGTAGAGCAGGTCAGCAGCTGGGGTAACTGAACTTTATTGTCTCTAGTTCACACCAGTTAAGAACCTGAAAATGACTGGAACAATTTTGATGTAACAAAGTCCTTGGTGTTCCAAAGTTCTTGGTGTGAAAAGCACTTGGGCTGATTTGCTGAAGCCTGTGAGCACTGAATAATCGTAGGGAGCATGTTGTTAGAGAGGCTGTCTCCTGTCCTCCTGTGCCACGTGCAGCTCCAGCCATTTCCCTCCAGAGCTGAGTCTGAGTCAGGAACGACAGAGAGATATCTGGCAATTTAATGCTTGGATTTCTTGTACACAAGGAAGAATAAAGTTTTGCCTGTGCTTAGTACTTGGAAGAATTAATTATTCTGACTTTCTGCAATACCTTTCCCCACGCCGAGTGACACAGGGCATTCGTCATTTGCCGTTTGACCTGGTTTTTATAGAACATACTTAAATGCAGTTTAATTTCATCAAGATTTATGCACAGTAAATTTCCAATTATTACTCATGTCTTAACGGCTTCATCCGGAAAGCTTGAAGCTTTTCCCCAGCATATGATCAGATGTTCTTTAGCACTATAAAATTAGTTAGAAAGTAATTTTCTTAATTTGGTTTCTTGCAACCAAATAAATGAAAATCCATCTCCAGCTGAAGCTGCGGGATTTAGGGTTTTCCTTTATTAAAGAGAAATTATAATCTATAAAGCAGGGATGTGGCTGGGGACGAATATTAACTACTAAAAGGCTTATCTGCCATAATATCTTAGAGATGCTTCAGCAACTAGTAATTCCCCATTGACATTTTCTTATATATTTTGCTTGCAGCAGGAAATAGGACAACTCTTACGTATCCTAAGGAAAAAACATGGAAGATTTGGTTAAGCACTATCTCTTCTTCATGACTTGTGACATGCTGGTATAAAAACAGCAAGGACTCTGATTTAATATAAGTTTGACACCAATTCAGGGAAGCATTTAAGCATTTGCTTAAGTACATTCTTATTCAACAAAGCACTTAAAACATTCTTGGCTCCAGGCACTTTCTTTAAGTCCTGTTAATTTTAATGAAACTTAAGCGTGTGCCTAACTTTAAATAGATGCTTAACAGCTCAGCTGAGTGGAGAGCTACATTTTAGATACGTGACACTGATGTTCTTTTTCTGGTGAGAAGAGAAACAGTAATTCCCCATGGTTATGGTTACTAAAAGACAAGGAGATGTGCCATGATTGACTGGAGGTAGAGGGAGGAAAATGACATAGTGCAGGTGTTGCTGACAGGACTTGAAGTGGAATTAGACGCCACCTTTCAGTCTGCCTGTGCAAATTGTTTGCCATTTCCATCCTAAGGCAGATAAAATTGTGATAGGTAGATGCAACACTGAACATATGCCCAGCAGAGAACTGTGCTGGAGCAGTTTATGAAAAACCAGACAGTGGTCCATCCTTTGGTGGCTGGTCCAGGCCAAGGCTTTGGGAAGCCTTTAGGCATGGCAGCAAACAGCCTAGGCTTCTAGACAAGAAACCAGAGAAACCTTGGGTTAGACCTGTGACTTGTGTATTTACTGGAGTGTGCTCGCTGATCTCTAGAATTACTGCAGCAACAGATGTGTGAGCTCACTGAGGCCTGACCCCAGATCTGAGATCCCAAGCTCCTCCAAAACCTTGGGTGTCTTCAATCCTGCCTCATCAGGGCTCTATTTTGAACTCCCAGCCTCTCTCCCCGTGTCAGTATTCACAGTGTAAATTCCTGTTCCTATGGAATAAAGTCTTGTCACTTTCCTCCGTCATCTGTCTGTCAATTTTTCCATGTTTTGTTGATTGACAACATTATGTAAGCCGACCTCAAGCCATTTCCGTAAGTACAGATGATAATCGGGGCACCCAGCAGCCAACATTAACCATGCCAGCTCCCTGTCTTCTGCAAAGAAATACATAAAATGTGATAATGAGTAAATGAAGTGTGAAAGCTTTCCTTCCTCTGATTTATGTGCAGAAGTGTTTCTAATTTTCCTGATGTTATCTCCCTTTACAGGATATAATTACCTGATTTACTTGATTGCCTTCTGGGAATATTTTTTATAAATTGACTTAAAATTGTTTACACTGTTGCAAACTGATAATTTCATAAAGTGCCTGCTAATCTGCTTGAGTTGTTTGTTGTATTTTATTTTGTATTTTTCCTCTCTGCCCTTCATTACTTCCATTTGTAGTTATTATGGGAAGTTGATATCATGCTTTGGACTAAGCTGGAAGTAGAACAGCTTGTCAAGACTATTCATGTTGTTGCCTCAGTATGTTACTAAGAATAGAACCCCTTACTTCACTTTATCAAACAGGGCTTTAACTTTTAATATACGTGACAGCACCTCAGGAGGTCTTACGAAAAGGTCTCCATGTGAAACGTGGTGCATAAGATCCCTTTTATTCAAACAGATGTTGGCGAGAAGCCCTCTCACTTCACTTGTCTTGAATTCCTAAAATCTGAAGGCTTGGCCTGAGCAAGAAAGGATGTTTCCGTGTTTCCATTGTCCTTCAGAGACACTGAGGAAGGGAACTTCTGGAGGAACTCTTGGGCTTCCTTGAAGTTTATGACAAGACAATAATGGGCTTTTTTGTTTCCAGTCGTTACATGGACACAGGGTAGCTTGTTTATCCTTTGAAATATGTAAAGCTGTATTTGGGAACAGCATGCTGAAAAGCCTCGAGTACTGGGTTTGTATTTTACATTTCTAAATGGTTCATAGATGGTAACCCTATGGATGCCTCAAGGATCTTTGTATTTTCAGAGAGGAAAGCAATTTTGGGAGATACTTCATGTGCACTTTATTCTGCAGCCAAGACCTCTGTGTTGCTCCTCAGTGGTAGTGATGCTCCCTGGTACCACAGCAAATTGGTCATTTGGCCCAGTATTTCACCGTGACCTGGCTGGCAGTTCTGAGCCATTTCAGCTGTCACCTCTCAGCCACACGTCTGGCTCTCGTGCTCACATCCCATCCTATTGCGCTGTGCCCATCGCCCCGGGGTGAGGGCACCTGCGCCAAGAAGGTGCCAGGAGCAGAGATGCTTTCACCTGTCTCAGGGCCAAGCCTATGCAAAGACCCCCACAGATTGTGGTGATGTTTCAGTAGCTTTTAGTGCCCTTATTTTGGGTTTGCAACTTGAGATGTGTTACGTTTAGAGAAGAGCTAACAACTGCTTGGTGCTGTTAAAGAGAGGGATAATTATGATTTTATTTAATAGCTTCTCTAACATGCTGCTCTATCTGATTACCATAAACTGAGCGCTAAGCGAAGTGAAGAAGCCTCTCTGTCATTGCACTCGCTGTGTTTATTGTTATTGTGCCATGTCCCCCCTCCGGAGCCGCCTTGGGTTGATGGCTTGCATTTGTTCAATGATACTTTACCTCCAGCTCTCCCAAAATGGCATCTGTTGCCCGGAGGCCACATGCTCCTCCCATATAGGCAATTGTGTGATCTGTAAATAGCTATTAGACTGGCATGGCCTAAATTAACTGCAAATTGACAACTCAATTGTAAAACAAAAAATGACCTAGTAATTAACAGGATATTTCCATAAAGACGTAATTACCATTTAGCAGGCCGCTAGTTGTACTTCCCTTTATTCTAATAAAGCCTCTTTTTATTTCATCCTTCTGCCACAGAAAATATTATTGCTCCAATTTTTATCAATTTTTCAAGCTGACTTTAGGAAAATAAATGAGGATGAGTGAGTAGTCTGTCTGTGTCCTCCCCTTCTCTCTCCTGTGGGGAAGAGTCAAGTTTGTTTGTACTAAACAACCTTCCCTTAGCGGGGGTTTGGTTTCTTTGTTTTAACTTGGCGATAGCATCTTAACTCTGCTTCTCAAAGTTAAAGGCCTTCCTCCTTTTGTCACTTACAATCAATGGTATGTTGGGCTCTCCCGGCAGCTCTTCCCCACCCCCTCGTCCCTTCTCCTCCTCCAGCCCAGGGAAATAATGGCACTGATGAGCTCTTATCTTTTTGTCACACTCCTGCCAGCAGAGGAGACAAATTGATTTATGTATGTGGCATCCTACTCCTGATAGTGCCATAATTTACCACTAAATATTGCTTTGACACAATAGTTTTGTAACAAATACATAATGCATATTGCTCTACTTTCCCTCCACCTCAATCGGTTTTTGAATTAATGGAGTGAGACTCCCTCAATTCAGAGGAATCTCTTGTCCAACGCCTGCGTGGAGCCTCACGGAATACCAATCTGCTGCCTCTCCTCCTTCTCTGCTTAGTGTCACCTTGAAATGAAGCTGGCTCCCCCATTAGGTTTTTTCCCCTTCCTTGCACTGTCAAATGAGGCGGTTCTTCACTCCTTCACAAGGAGTGATGCTTTACTCAAAAAGGCCTGACTTGATTTATTAGATAAAGAAATAAATTGTGTAAAAGGCTGGAAGGCTTTGCATGTCCTTGCGCAGAGCTGAAGTGCTACATGGGAGCTCGCAGCCGCTGGTTTCGTTACAGCGGGGCAACACACTTGGAAATGCAAAATCCTTTTTGAATAAAAAAGGACAGACACTTTCTGTCTGACTTGATTGATAGACTGTCTCTGCCTCCCGTCCTCACCACCACAGAGAACAGATCCCACGAAGGGGATTCTTCATCCTCAGTAATTATTCAGGCAAGTGAACAGTTCAGTGCTCTTTTTTTTTTTTTTTTTTTTCTTTTTAACAATACCATCCATAATGATTCTATCATTGAAATCATCCTTGTGTTTTCTTGTCACTTGGTTTAGGAGCAAAACAAGAGAAGCAAAGGTGAAATTGGGAAGTGGAGGTGTTGGGGGCCTTTCCAAATACGTGGTATAAAACACAGGCTTAATCTGGAAACGACATAAACAGGGCCTGGTTAACAGCAGGAGGGGTGTGATGACCTTCTCTCCTTTTTTTTACTCCTTTCGAGGGTGTACATCAGCTTGAAGTACAGCTTTCCTCAGTTAACCTGATGGGTACTTTAAAAAGCAAAAAGAGGAAAGAGAAAGATTTTTTTTTCCCATATTATTCTGTAAGTATTTTGAAGAGCAAGGGAGACTGTGCCCCCATGACAACATTTGAAATTACTCTGCATTTGTGTGACGAGCAATCTGCTGAGGCTGATTGATACCACATCCCTTGCCCTCCAGAGCGGCCTGTGAGATGCCATGATTCCCGAAGCCTGCACACTCGATGAAAGCCCTGGCATTTTAATGTTTGCCTGTTTTCTCTGCTGCCCCTTTGCTCTCTTTTTGATTTCCCATTTCTTCTTTACCAGTCGGGGCATAGAGAGAACCTGGAAGCGTGGAGGAAAAGTGTGAGGAGCAGCTGCTTAGCAAATCCATCAGTGACACAGGGCAAGCCTGGCAGCGGCTGAAATGACATATTTAAAGCCAGGCATTTTGCTCTGGTTCCTGAATTCAGGTGTCCTACCCCACCTCCCTCATCCCCTCTTGCAGTTCAAAGCAGCCATGCACCTGCCTTGTGGCAATTACCCTACACTTATGTGCTACTAATAATGGATGTTTGCTCCCTGCGGGTCTTGTACTAATTTTCAGTCAAGCTCTATTGAAAGAGAGGAACTTTTGAAATGATTATGGGTTGTAAACTCTATCTGGCAAATTACTACATATTTCTAGCACAGTTTCAGTTGTCAAAGATACTTCCCAGGCTGTATGCTTCCAAACAGTCCTATCAATTATGTTCCTTTTGACGTTTGAGTGGAGCTACTGTCAGCTCACTTTGCAACAGTTTCTCTTTGCTTTTGCAGCTTTCTTGTGTAACCAAGCACACAAAGCCCAGGGGAGTCTGAATCCTAAAGCAGTCATAAATGAAAAGTTCTGTTTTCTATGATTTTTTATTTTCTGGCTGGGATAGAGGTTATTTACAGGCAGGTCAGATTTGAATTTCAAATGATGGTGGAAAATAGAGATGGAAAAGACAGTTTGTCTAAGTTTGTCCCATTGCAGGCAATCAGACTGTGCCCAGCTGTGCACATGCAGCCCAGCTGCTGGTGGCCAAAGCAGCAGCAGTCCTTCTGCATGTCCCTGGGAAGGTTGTTGAACTCCTGCAGTTGCTCTAAATTGTAATTTATTTAATGAATCGTCTTCTTTTTCCATTGCACGCAAGCCAGAATAACAGATTTAATGTTTCCCCTCTTTAGGTGTCTACGTTTCAGTGTATTGTTAGTTGTAGTTTTTCTTAATGCGATTTAATGACAACACACTTCCCCTCCAGCATGGCATTTTTGCACGGCTATTGCTGTCAAGGCCTTCTTGTTCAATTCATTCTGTCATAAGTCATCAAGAGATCGCTTCAGTTCCCTAATTATTTTTGCTGTTTGACTCTCTCCAGTTGAGTAGCATCATTGTAATTCAGGAAGGTCTGTTGCTGACCGTGGTCTTGGAGCGGTGTCGGAGCTGTTAGACACAAAATGATGGATTCTCTCCTTCTCTGTCATGTAGTGCCTGCTCATACGTCACAGTGATACATCATTACTGTAAGGTTTTTCAGTCAGTGTATTGAGCTGAAAACGTATGACCCAGCCAGCTGCTCTTAACTAAGACTGATGTTAATGCTCGGGATTTGGCAACAGAAGACAGAAATATTGCAGCATCACGTGTACGTGTCCAACTTACCTGTTCTGGATGAGCAAAGGAATAGAATTTGTGAGGCTGCCACAGGTGTGTGCTGAAAATATGGGACTGAATATAAACTCTTTAACGTTTTAACCAACTTTTACTGCTGCCCATTTCCTGCTTTTATTGTCTCCTCTGTTTTGAGGAAAGGTCTCTTGCAGCATCTTTGGTTTTCTATCATTTTATTGCTGACTGCATGAATTGTCACGTTGTCACATGCTCATGCATTTTGAGAGGGATGCTCTTAGGTGTGGTTCCTTCAACGTACTCAAGAACTGGTAATCTGTAATTACATACAGCCAAGAAAATTTGTTACCTGAGCCCAACGGCATTCATAGATGTGAGCTATTAGTATTTCTTTCAAATTCCACATTTATGAAATGCAGAAAGCCGTGCTGATGAAAATTATGTGCAGTATTTAGCAAAGACAAGGCTGTCAAGTACTGGATTACTGCAGTTTTCTTAAATCTCTTTTCTCCTTGAAAATCACAGCATCAATTTACTATAAACATTGCCTAAGTAACCAACACTGAGCCAACTCTTCCATTTCTCTTTTGTTTGAGAAATCCCTTCTTGAATTGCTCACTAAAATTATAGCATTTAGGAGAGGGAAATAGCTCACAGTCATGAACATTATCTCTTCAATCTTAAGAATACCAGTGTCTTATCACTCAGGCAGTTGTTGAGCAATTCATTTCTCTGCCTCTATGCAAGAGGAAACAAAACAGCTGGGTGCCTATGAGAAACATTCATTATAATGCCAGAGTAATTAAGAGGTTCTCTTAAATGATAACTTTGCTGATCTTTCAGATGTTCCTAAAGTAGGATGCTTGCTAAGGCCTCAGTGTAAGGCTATGTTATTGGTCACAGTTGGTTAATTACTTCCTACAAGTCATTAAAGTTTAAAAGAGGAGCAGTGCTAGTTGCCACTAGCTCTGTGTGTGTTTAGAAGTGCAACATCATGGAAGAGAGCACCAATGGAGGCACTGAGCATTTTGTACATTTGGGAGGTTTGATAGGATCTGCACTACTCATAAAAAATCGATAAACTGCTCCTTTTAAACCTTCTGTTTGTCTGTATCTCCTCTCCCAGTTCCCTTTCACGTGTTTCATGTCCAGAAACTATGATTGAGATTTGATCTTGCCACAAGGAAAAGAGGCAAAGTTGGAAACTGTTGTTTATGAAGTGTGGTTGTAACTCACAAGATTACTGTGTGTGGCCACAGGTAATCCCCAGTGAAGCTTTTAGCTGATCTTGTCAACTACATCCTTAGTTGTCCCCAGAAGACTGATACGGGTGACATTTACCTTTGTCTCATATTCCAGTCTCTCTGCTTTCTCCAATCTTCCCTTTCACATCTTGCTGCTGAAGGAAAGTTGAGATGTTTTTCTGCCCACGTGGTTGTGCTAATTTTGTGCAAAACTGTAATCCAGATCACAAGAATCTGAATTCTAATCAGCACCTTTTAAAATTGAGAGCTTTCTGAAAGCAGCCTTTCCCGTTTCTCGCAGTAAAGGTCTCCCTCCTTTGGTACGGGTAAGGTAAATCAGCTTCTTCTTCACAAAATCATCCAGAATTTGGCACATGTCAGGAAGCTATCAGACCTTCGAAGTATGGACAGACAACAAGGAATTTGTGCTGTGGTTCATGGCCACCTTAATATTTCTAATCAGGGGTAGTGACAGTTCAAGTACAATGCAGCCAAGTGCACTGTCTAATAAGGTTGTATAATTTTGATATAACAGCCTAGCTCTGTTGTACTATTAAAGCTTTAAAATATTAATGCTCGTTAATGGTGTCACTCAGCCATTTTATATGATTAGTTTTAAGTCTCTCTTGGGTAGGCAAGAAGAGGAATTTTTAATGAAATGTTCCCTGCTCATCTGACCTGCTGTATTACTGCATGAATGCCATTTTTATGAGGCAGGTTTATGACGTTCATTACTCTGCTCCTTGAGCCACTTCATGGCTGCTGTAATTTTTAAAGAAGAGATAAAAATAAGTCACTTCTTTCTTTGCAGTCAAGAAGCTCTGCATTCTAGCTTTGACCTTTAAGCTGTCATGCATGGATTAATCACATTTCAGCTGGAGATTGTTTTAGACTTAATACTAGCAGTGGACTGATTAGCTTACTTGCCTTACTGGCAACTTCTTAAGGAGGTTTGTCAATGATTTAGACAAAAAAGACAAATTCCAAATAGCTTTGCTTCTAACCTGCCAACTTTGTGTGTCTGTGTGTGTTCACATAGGTATACTTGCACATGTCAAATCCACGTGGTAATGCATATATTTTGTGTGTAGGTAACCTTAGTGCCACAACCACAGGTTCTTAGCACAGAAAATTGTGATTTGAGCAGCACTGGAACAGGAACCAAAATTCCAGACTCCCACTTCAGAGTAACTAAAGAAGATTTTTCTTTGGGAAAGAGAGAAAAGCTGAATCAAAACCAAAAAAAATTAACCCAAAACATCAGCACTTGAACAGCTGTTTCCAGGTGAAATGGTATCACGTTGTTATCTACTGTAAATGGGATGGGAAGTTTGACTGCGGCCAGCAGCTGCATACAGAAATTTGACAGAACAATAGCACAGAGCTGCTGCTGTTATTAGCAGCAGTGTAAGGTTTATGACCTTTGATAAGCAAATCTGGTGGGAACACTACAGTGAAGTACTTAGGACTGGCAGAAAATGGTATTTCATGATTCAGTGATCATTTAAAGAAAGTTCTTGAAGTAGGAAAAGAAACAAGTGCTGTCTCATTCAGAATCAAAGTGTGGGAGAGGGAACTCTGCCGTTGGAAGGTGCAAAGACATAAGGAAAGCCTGGATGAAACATGCTAAGTGAGAAATTTAAAAATCTGAGGAGTCCTTAACTTTTATAAGGGAATGGTTGTTTTTCCCTTTGGTGTCAGAACATTCCTGTAAGCACTGGAAAGTACACTTGCTTCCTAAACCAGATGTTTTGAGGATGTAGGTGAGAAATCACGTTATGAAGTCTTCACTTACACAGTGAGAGCTGTGGTGTTGCACAGAAAGTAGAGTTTTAGCCAGTGTGTAAGGTTTGAATGTGTTTTCTTGTTAAAAAGACCCAGCACCTCGGTGCAATGCAGCTCTTCACTAGCCAGCTGGGTATAAAGGCTGTGACTGAAGTCATCTGTTGGGGAAAGGCAAGAAGGGTGAAGTCACTCGGTGACCCTCCTGCTTCCGCTGTGCCAAGCTTCGAAGGGCAGCTAGCAGGACCATGGCAGGTGTTCCCATGGAGAAATGCAGAAAGGAGAATGGCAGGAGAGACTAGAGAGTCACAAAGCTCAGCCTGGGTCTCCTGGACGGAGGAACAACACCTCATCCTTGTGCTGTGCTGTAGTGTGAAATAAATAGAGCCCCTAGCTTGTCAAATAGCAGATAAAAGGTTCCCTTTTATGGGGGTTTTCGGGGTGATAAAATACATCGTGACAGCAGAGGCAAAGCAGTTTGTGCATTCAGCTAGAAGAACCCTGTGATAAAAATAAAGCTGCATAATACATATTATGTAGATGTACTTTACTGTTTGATACTTGTATATCAACGAAAGGTGAAGATGTTTTATTCCAGCTTCAAAATTTCTGTTTTCAAGTGACTGGAAGTGCTTTCTCCATGGTGCCATTGCATTCATGTGAGCTCCTTCTGTGAGCTCCTTTCTCTCCCCCAGTGCCTTGCTGCCTCCCTCATACTGCAGTGATCTGGGGTGGAGGTGAAGAAATGCTACTGCAATATAGTAGCCAATTTTTTTATTCAATATTTAAGAGCTCCAGTTTTCATTTGTGACAGCAGTTTGAGGAATGTTACAGTGTATTATCACAGTGCATGGTATTACTTAGTGAAATGTAAGGCTCTAAAATACACTATTTTAGAGTCCTGGTTAAGAAACAAATGTATTATGCATGCCTACATCTGCTTTTACTAAAGTGACAGGTACTAACTGTGCCGCTCTCCTCTTCCATTCACCTTTTTAATATGATTATCTGACTGTTTCAACAGAGCATAATTTGAAGAATGGATTATATACTGAGCATTCTTAATAAGACATGATAAAAGAGCAATTCATTTACTCCTCCCTTAAGTTTCACATGAGCTGAGTGAAATTTCTGCTGGTGCTTCTTTTGTGGGAAAACCAAAAAGCATTGGTGCTGGGAGCTGCTCTCAATCATCCTGGTTTCTTACTTACCTTTATAGGCAATGAGACAAAACATGCTGCAAATATTATCACATCAATTAGATTCAAAGGAGGGATGATAAGAGCAATCCTGTTTTGTGGACAAATTGAGCTGTTATCACATGTGGTTCATTATTATGAAAAATAGAGTTAAAATAAGCAAGATGTTCAGCCTAACAGGGATGGCCTTGGTGCAGCTGAGGATGAGGTCAGGGGTATGATACCTCACTCAGAGGACAGACTTGTCACCATCTCTTGATGATAATGTTTAACCACATCAGCTTTTGGATTTGAAGCCCTGCTAGCTTAATCCTGACCTTTTTTTTTTCCCCCCCTAAAATTGATTGTGCAATTATTTCCTCTAAAAGTCAGTAGCTGTAGCTTTATCCTTTTCTCACTTTGCCTACCATTGAGATGTCAGTAAAAAGCTTTCTCAGGAAAGGTTATGGAAGAGGTGAGGTACCTAGACAATCTTTTATTGGACAAACTGCTGTAGCTGGAGAAAACAGACAAGCCCTTCTTTAGTCTGGAGCAGAAGTGTCAAACTTCCTGCTGAGTGCAGCTTAGGAACGGGTAAATGGGACGAGCTTATTGTGTTCAAGTACCTCCAGTCTTACTGAAAAAAAAAAATGGAGAGGCAAAAGCAAATCCAGCTTAATTCATCATGTGGGGGCTCACGACATGGCGTGTTTTTCCCTTGCTGGTGGTTATATGTTCTCAGAAGGCATTAGGTATTTCACACAAACACCAGGCAGAACGTGTGCCACGTGGTTCAAAGCTCTCTCAACTTGGCCTCAATCTCTGAGGGATCAGCTCTTCATGAAAACAGAATAATTATCCTAGCATGGACAGGGAAGTGGCTTAGTGTTAAGTGACACAGAAAGTACCTGCTTTGCATGCTGAAATACCTATTTTCCAAAAAAAAAGCCTTTCAACCACACTCCTCCCTTATAGCTTCTTCCTCCCCTTATTGCTGGTGTGGGATCTGTACTGGAGCACTAAACCTGATGCAGGTAGCACTCTGTTATAATGTACTTAAAGTTGTATAGCTAGATACATAAAGGAATATAAATTTAATTTAATGGAATTATGAAGCTCAATAAAGTAAAGTTGAACATGCAAACCCATCAAACACCCAGTCCTGCATACACAGTCTTTATCTTGATGTTCACTTCTGTGTTTCCCCAGTTGCAAACACTATAAAATCTTCCCAGTGCAACCTCAGACAAGGTACTCACCATCTGTGCCTCCTTACCTCCTATGCACACGCTGACAGTATTTGCAAAGTGCTTTCTGCTGGGGGGGGAGGGAGTTTTAAGGGCAACTTTCTAGCAATTAATTATTTTATGTGACCCACGTGCTTTTCTTTGTACATTGTGCTCTTATGGTCCGAAGGTTCCTAAATGCTCTGCAGCGCATTGTGTTCCCTCTGCGGGCACCAGGAAGGGAACGTGGCTGTGCTGTGCTGTGTCTGACCCTCCCGGGGCAGTTTGGCAGTGCAGGTCTTCACTGTATCACGGACAACTCAAGAAAAGCGGGATAATCCTGCAGCAGGAAACTGTGTCTCTAGAAAAACAACTGCTGCACTTCATTCCCTCTCTTGTCACACTCTCCAAGGGACCCTCCCTGCACAGAGGAGTTGCCTGTATGTGCACCTTATCCTTGCACAGGCTCGTAAAATGATTCCAAAGACAGACTTTGTTCTCTGTTACTTCCCACTTTCTAAACAGTGCCTATCACCCCCTTCCTCCAATAAAATAATCCTGGAAGCCAGGCTAATTGTGGTGGCCTTCCCGTTGAACTGTATATCATGCAGCTGTCTCTGAGACAGCTATAAATTCCAGCATTTATGTACCCTGAGCTTCCAAGTATCTTTAACTTTTATTGAAAAAGACAACATTAAATTACAGAGTTGGAGTAGCTCTCCTCCTCTCTCCCATCTGGCAAGAGCCTGCCCTGCCTTTCCAAGTGGGCAAAGCTTGCACGGACCTTTGATAAATTCACTGTTGGCCTCCTGAGGTCGCGTGTGCTTCCACGATGTTGAGCATTTATCAACGTGTGGGACCTTTGTTTCCATCTCCCCAGTTGTGGCCCTCACAAATACCCTGTATCAGTGCCCCTCTTTGAAGGGCTGGTCAGGAGCACAGTGCTCTGTGCCATCCCCGAGCTCTCACGAAGCACAGAATGCAGGAGGGTTGTCTTTGTGGTGCCGGCACCTATCAGCACACTGCTAATTACCTCGACGTTATTTATACCTCACTTCTTGAAGTCTGGAACACAACCCTTCCATTTTAATGTGAAGCCTTATCTTGAAGCTGAAAGATAAAACCAAAACATTACATTTGCATGCAGATATCTGTTAGGAAACAATTTGGGCAACAATTAAGATACAGTCAGAGGGGGGGAAATTCCTCATGCAGTGGGTCTTTAAGGAAGCACCAGAAGATAATTTTTTTCAAGCTTCCAGTGATTTTTCTGGGCACTGAAATGGCAGAGAGTTGCAGCAAGCAGGTAGGGCTCATTTCATCAGTGTTTTACTGAAGTCTGTACAGACATTAATGTGCCCTGTAGGACTGTACATTGTCCAGCTCAAGGGCTTGCCCTCTGCTTTTTGCCCAGTGGTGGAGAAAACCTGCACGTAGCAGATGTGGAATTTGGCTTGACCAGTCCTGGGTTGGTGATAGTTTTCCTGCCTGTGGTGGTTTTTCCTTAGCTGGAGTGTGCAGTGGGTGTGCTGCTTTCCATCCCTGCCTGCGGAGCCCTGGCTGTGCTCATTCTGCAGCAGTCCATGCTGTCGGCTGCAAAGGTTTCTGCTTTCATTCCTGGGATATTGGCAGAAAGGGCTGCAGAGCATTCCCACACAAGACTTTGAATCAAAGTGGAGGTGGGGGTCAGTCCTGCCTGGGGCTCTAGGCTGGTGGAACGACTTCTCCCTTCCACAGCCATGGGCTCCCAGTATTTCAGGAACTGTCTGCCAGAGCCGCTTTCTTCCCACAATGTTAAATTGTTCTGCATTTCAATTGCATTGCTAAATCATGTAAACCTTAATAATTAGAGTCTCTGTTGAGCAAGATGTTTGTAGGTCAACTGCACATATTAGTAGAGAGTTCCCGTCATAAACATGTCTAATTTTGTGATGTGCAACTCTGCACTCAGCATGCAAGTAAAGAATTCACTGTAGCTGCTTATTAGTAATTATCATCACTTTATAGCCTGTGTTCTCGCTGTTACATTGTTGCTTCATAAATATATTTCCTTGGAAAAGTGGATGGGCAGAGGAGTCAGAAAATCTTCCTTATCTTCTTTCCCAAATTATAGTTTAAAACTAAAAATCATGAGCTAAACTGCATCTTTGCCTTATGTTATTATTTTCCTACCATGCCTGGTGAAGGGGGAATCTTTTATTTAAAGGGTTTATAGACAGGTTAATCGACTTCTGACTTAGTAAAAATGCATGTTTCCCTTGGAAGTCCTGGATTCTAAAACTGATTTAATTGTCCTAAATTTGAAGAAAATTGTGCTCTGTTTTCCCTTTAGAGCTCTCCCATATGCTAATTCTTATTTTATATCATAAATATGCAGCGACAGCACTCGTGGGTTTTCTCTTTTTTCACACCATACATTATGTTACATGTTTGAGAGCAGAATTCTTCATTTACACTCTGAGTGACTGGAAGGATGCTCAGTGGCTGTGCACAAGTTGTTTGGGTGTCCCTGTCAGATACTGGAGGCAAAGACTGTCTGTGCAGCTCTTGGAGGACCTACTTTATTTCTAGTTTGTGTGTTCTGGCTAGATTTTAAATGTATTTCAATGATTACTTATTTTCCATTAAAAAAAAGGAGGCAGGGGAACAATATGATGGCAAAACAATAAACCCAGCAGCATGAAATGAGAGCTTGGTCTAGGAAGTCACATCAGGAAGCAGGGAGAAGTGGGAATGACCAATCCGTGCAGTTTGCTGTAGCTTCCCTTTTATTTCCAGTACAACAAGCTGTAGGTCTTCCTTGCAAAGCACTTGTTTAATTACAGCTTCAGGAACATAAAGCCTGTTATTATTTTAACAGAAGGAGCTGAGACTGAAATAAAGCTGAGCTGGGCCCATGTCTTTTCCTGGCAACTTGTAATTTCATGGATGGAAAAAACACCTGTTCAGTGGGGAATCCTTATCATTATGTTTTAGATTTCCCCATTAATTTATTTTACAGTCTTTAAGCACATATACAGATGGAAAGCAATCACGTTTAAGGCCTCTCATCACTCTCTCCCTAGGAATTATGGTGAGTATGTCACTTCTTCATTAATTTACCACAGCAGGCTCAGGATTTACCTGTGCAGGGAGTGCTGGCTGGGGAGCAGTGGGACACAGGGGCATGCTCTGGAGGGTACCAGGCACAAGTCAGCCCCATCCCTGCGAAGAGGTCACCTGCAGCTCAGCACTTGTAGTGCCCTGGGGCTCTGCACCCTTGTCAAGATTAAAATCTTCACCTTCAGCTATCACCACATAGCCAGGACTTATAAAACTATTTCACTGAAATAGCTAAAAGAAATGAGACTCAAAAAGGCACCTTTGTGTCCTTGCAGGCAGAATTTAGCAGCGTTTGGTTTTGGAGGTGGCTGCCTTTAGATGCTGACCCTGGGGCAGGGTTTGAGGATGTGCTGTCCCCCCTTGCTGGCAGTGGCAGGCAGGGTCAGGGCACAAAGGTGAGCTGTGTGGCCACACCACGTGTGACTTGGAGCATAAACAGGAGCATTTCCTGGAGCTGGAGGCTGGAGTCACAGCCATTGGGCGGGATTTGAATGAAAGCAGCAAATCTATGAAGTGCTGAAAATGCTGATTTGGTTCTCTGGTCTTTTTTCTACAGAGGGATATCTGGTTTTATTTTTTGTGCCGTAGAAGTAGAATAAGGCTTGAACATTGAACTGAAGTGACCCTTTGCAGGACCAAAGAGAGCACCTGGAGATGAAAGCTGAACCCAGTTTGGCTTGGAGCAATTAGCTTGTATTACAAATGACAAAATGAGATAAGGTGTTCATGAGGTCTTCCCAGCTCAGGGAACTGCTAGTGGGATATAGAGATTTCCATTTTCACTGAGCAGCTCAAATCAGAATCAGTTAGGAACTGTAGCTGCCTGATGCCTGTTGAACACTTGAAATGAACTGCTCTGGGTGACAGCACAGTGTGTCCCAGCAGGTGGTTTGTGTTATCCACAAACTTTGGCAGCGGGACTGGCCCCAGGGCGACTGGGCTCTGCTCTCTCTGAAGCATTCACTGGTACACAGAAGAAATTCTTCCCTGTGAGGGTGGTGAGGCACTGCGGTTGCCCAGAGCAGCTGTCTCATCCCTGGAAGTGTCTAAGGCCAGGTTGGGTGGGGTGTTGAGCAAGGAGCAGTTGTGGTCATCCCCAGCATGGGTGTGGCCACATGGCAGCAAGAGAGCAAGAGCCTGGCGTGGTGTGCAGGGAATTTTGTGCCACTTCTCCAATTTTTAGCACCAACAACCTTAAAGGTACCATGTGGGGCCACAGGCTGTGGGGTGGGCACGCTGCTGGTACCATTCCTTGAGCAGGGCCTGGTAAAGCAGAGGATGGAGCTTGTCATAGGACAGACTGGAATGCTGCTGTTCTAGGAATTTGTTGTTAATAAATATGCATAAAAATGGAAACAAAAGAGTGTCAATGCTACCTGATGATCATTTGACTCCGTAAAAATTCCACGACAAGGAGGAAAGTAATCTGTTGTAGGGGAGAGCAGGGAGGCTTCTCTTCTTTCACCCTCCCCTCCTTCATTCCTCTTTTAATAAAGAAAATCACTTTTCTTTGTCACCATTTTAATGATTCCCAGGGCACTTCACAGCACAGACATAAATCTGGAAATCAGCTCTCAGAAAGAATGAGAGATTTCTCTTCTCTAAATCACAAAAGTATGCTGAGCTCTTTGTAAATCC
Organism: Gymnorhina tibicen; assembly: GCA_013399875.1. Lineage (NCBI taxonomy): Eukaryota > Metazoa > Chordata > Aves > Passeriformes > Artamidae > Gymnorhina > Gymnorhina tibicen. The sequence continues at coordinate 1,025,563 of VXAZ01007126.1, read as the reverse complement.
CCACAACAATGTAATTGCGGTTCTCCCATCATTATGTGGAATGTTTTTGGTGGCCTTTTTACAAGCTAAATAAATAGCTGTGCAAAACATCTGGAACCACAGTATGTCTTAAAAAGCTGCTTTTAGCAGGGCTTAGAATCTCAGTTATTACCGGACTTGAGTCTTTCTGATCTGATTGGGATATATTAATAGACTGTATGGAAATATTTGCCTGAAATATGATTAATGCTCTTAATTATTCATAGTCAGAATGATTAGTGTTTTATGGGGAAACTGCATTGATCTTTCTGTATAGTAAAAAACCCACAAAACCAAGGCATAAGTGCCTTGTGCTCAGATGGTTCCACTGTCCAGTTGATGTCAGCTATTTACAAGCACAGGGGGTGAGGGCAGAACCGAGAGTGAGAGATGTGTAGGAACTTTCATCAAAACCTTAGGAGCTGCCTGCCCCTGTAAACTCTTGGTATCCCAGGGTTTTGCCTGGTAGGCATTGTACTGTGGAGCAGTGTTGGGGTTCTTTTTGCCCTGCAGATACATTTCTAAAGAAGAAAGCTAAAATTCTTAAAACGAAAGCTAATCCATTGCAGCTTAGCAGATCAGTTTGTGTAACAGTAAATAATAATAATAGTAGGCTGTGGCAAGCAGTGCGGTCTCCTGAAGTGTTGGCTGAAGCATCGTGAAACCTTCAACTGCCTCCACCAGCTCATGGTAACTGGATGTTTCTCAGCTAGAGAACCTTCAGAGCTGATTTTGAACATCCCCTTGCATCACTGCGAGCCTGGCCAAGCAATCTCATTTCAGCAGTCTCTTTTTAAGCTGGGTGGGAAAGCTCATAACTAGGTAAACCTTTTCCTCTGTTCTGGGAGGAACACGCTAATTTTTTGTCTGTGATTCACTCAGCTGCCTTTGTATGGTCCTGTGTGTAACACACTGTGGACATTTGGGATCAGTAGGAGAAAGGGTCTGGAGTGGAGGGGCTTCAGCTGTAGTCTTCCCCTGCCCTGGGGATGCCCCTGTGTTCTGAGCAGACAAAAACAATTCTCATTTGAGTTCTGCAACATCCAGTGTAAGTTTTAGTTCCAGCGCTCGTGTAAGGACTTAGTAAATCAACATGAAATGTATGATAGTTACTGTACTGGTAAATCATGTTGCCTGGGTCATTGCCCACATTAGCCTAACACAGTAGCTCTTGTGATTTGTGTGGGGTTGTCAGTGCAGTGCTGTGCCTGGTACAGGTCTGTGTGTTGTTTTCCGACCCAAAAAGAAATCGTGAATAGGCTGTGCCAGAGCAGAGATTCTCCCCTGTGTTTTGGGAATGGTTGTATTCATCCAAAATGACTGCTCAAAGGCAGCGGCAAACTGAGCACATGAAAAGCTTTCCAAAGCTTTTGGAAAAAGTAGAGGTGCTGGGGTAGATGGCCATCCTTCCAGCAAAAAGCAGGGAAGAGTTGATCCTGCTAAGAGAAAGGAGGGACTAGGTCCTGTCCAGAGCTGGGATGCTGTGAACACTGCAGGGTGAAGTTCTTCCCAAAAATCCCTGTTTGACCAGGCAAGAGCCAAAGCTGGGTGGCAGGGCCTGGAGTCTGCTGCTTCTCACTGTTTGCCTCATTTTTCTAATTTTGTGGGCCTTCAGGAAACATTTGGATTTCTCATCAAAGTTGGACAGTTCTCTACTGTACTCCCTTTAAAAAAAAAAAAAAATGAGGTTTTTGTCATTGCAGCTGGGGATTTCTTTTTCCCCCAGCACACAAGGGGATAATGGGCTCAGAGCAAGTGCTGCAACAGCCAGGAACCTTTGAGACAATAGACCAGCCTTCAGAAGACTTTGTGTGACTGTGGGCCATTTACTGGGGTTACCAAAATGTTGAGAAAAGGGATAATTGGCAGACTCCTGTCCGTGTCACATGCAGTGAAAAAGGATTGACCCAGAAACCTTAAGTACTCTTCCCTATCAGGTATTTGGGAATTGCTGTAGCCAGCTCATGGCCCTGTGAAAAAAATTATTAAACTGAATGAAAGCAAAACAACTGATATTAATACGTGATTAAAACAAGCTTTTCTAGGCTTAACACTAGTCCTTGTGCTGGTTATTGAATACAATGGAAATTGCACCGTAAATTTTCCATGCAACATTGAGAAAATAATACTTACAGTATGTTTGATGGTCTTTTACACTGCAATTAGCAGGGAAAGATTGCTTTGGGGAAGGGTTTTCCCTTTTAAATACAACATTTCAGGATGGAATAAGACTTTGTTTACTAGTCTGGTATTGAAATGATTACTTGTAAAGCGTGACTTGAGCAACCCTGATTGCCTCCTGCAATGAAGGGGGAGAGAATGAAATTCCCATTTTCTACCAGAGCAAAGTCTCGTTCCTTGTGCCGCTTGAAGGATCTGTGGGGCTCGGCCACATTAACTGAGTCCTATGGATTTCAAAAGTTTTGCTTTTCAAACTTGAGAGGAGCTGCACCAGTTGTAACTTTTATGAGGAAAAATCTGTTACAGAATAAGCCTAAAAGGGAAAAGAAAACATGTCTGTCCAGGCTGGCCAACTGGCACAGGCCTGCGTAGTAGTAAAATGGGTAATTTTCAGCCACATGGGCCAGGGAAGATCCAGAGCTGGGCTTTTCCCCTTCCTTCCTTCTTTCAGAATGCTTTGGAGACTTCTAAAATAAACCACAGTTCAGTCCAAAAAAATAGCCACTCGAAAATCACTTCCATCCGTGGCCAGGGATATGTCATACTCGAGTTTACTGGAGCGCTGTGGAAAGCCTGTGCACTTGTCAAAAAAAAACAACAAAAAAAGGGAGTGGGGGATCTACCTCATCTCCTCTTTCTTCAAACCACCCCCTCCTTCATGCGCCTTCCCAAATCTGTCATAAAAGGTATCCCAAGGTGGTTGTTAGTGAGCTCCCCTCACGAGAGATGATTAAAGCCAGATGAGTCGGAGCCCCGAAACACAGTCCCTTTGTTAGGGAAAACAAAGGCCTTGGTAATTGGATTCACATTGAGTGAGGCACTTAAAACAGCAAAGTAACAAGAAAAATCTGCCGGGTTATGTCATAACTGCCAGGGTGGGTGTTTTGTTATTTTAAAAGAGCATGACCGTCTCATTTTTTTACTAGCTTAGTCTGGTATATTGAAGTGGAAGATTAAAAACAAAATATATATCCCCAATTGTAACATATTTTACACAACCGACAGAGAGAGTTTGGGACATGGGAAGCAGCGGGATCCGGAGCGGGTCACCGTGTCGGTGCAATGGCCATAAAGCAAGGAGCTGTTTCCATCTGTTTGCCAACGTTGCGATGTGCTGCATAGGATATACCCTCCAGGAGCCTTTGGCGGGGCAAAGAGTCAATCCCAGCGTATCACTCATCCTTAAATCTCACTTGTTTGGCTCATGGATAAACTATTCAGCTTCCAGTTGGCCTGTAGAGTCATTTTCCATAGCTTGGGAGCAGGCGTGTACAGATGGGAATTAGTCGTCACCATCTTGTGCTGTGTTTGGGGAAAAAGCTAATAAATACCAAATTGAAGGGAGACCTGAGCTGTCTTGGGGATTTACTGCAGAAGTGCGTGTCTTCCAGACCTTTGATCATCGATTTTGCTTGGAGCACTAGTGGTACAAGGAACAGCTGAATGTGCCAGGTTATCGAGTCTCCAAAAAAGCAGGTTGGTGTTACTTACGGAGGTGCTAGTGAGATCTTGCAGGAAGGATGTGAAGTGGCTTTCAAAAATTGCTTTTCACTGTGTCATGGCAAACAATTTTAGATTTAATATGCAAATGTCTGCCAAAGAAAAGTATCTGGTTTGGCAAAGACCAATTTATTCCATCATAGGCTCCAGAGTAAAAATAAAAACAACTACAGAAAATAATCTGCTCTGAAGATCCCAGCGCCTATAAAAGATTAGTCTTAGGAAGAGTTAGCAGAGTGTTGAAAAATGTCGTGTCTTGTTTTCCATTGAAACTTGGCTGGCAATCTTGGATGGAAAACCCAGAATCACACAGCCTAACACCCGCAAAGCTCAGCACTTTTCAGCTCAGATTAAAACGCTCGCAGTCGTCTGCTTTCTTGTTGCAAAGGCATGATGCACACAGCTCCTGGGAAGAGCGAACCTTTGATTACCAAGTCAGTCATTAGGTAAGGGGTACTGCTCATTCCTCACTTTGGAGACAGTAGAGATCTTCTTTATTAAAATTTCTCAAAGCTCTCTGGGGATTAAGGTGCACAGTTTCCATTAATTTGAATTAAGCATCCAGATCCTGCTGGTAGCTTTGTAAAAACAGCTTTTCTTCCTCAGAGTCAGGGTACCTGTAGTTCAGGGCTTTTATTCTGGATCCCAGCATCTCCAGCAGGAGCTGGGTTCAGTGTGAGACCACAACAGGTTTTACAAACACATTCAAACTCACTCCCTGTATCAGGCACCGAGGTGATGCACAGCTGAACGACAGGATTTTTTTTCCTTTGGGTAGGGTTACTCTCCCTTGAAGGAGCTGCAGCATTTGTGCTTCATGGGGTGTCTGTCTTCCTCTCCTCAGCTGCACAGTCACTTGCCTGAGCTCTTGGTGCTTCTCCATCATCCCTGTTCAGACCTGAGTTCGTATGGAGGTCTTCTATCAGCAGCAGCCTCTCCCTGTGCTGGCCTTTCTTGGTTCTCATTCAGCCTCTGGGTTTAAGCTCCCAGGAAAAGTAAGAGAAGATATCTTGCAAGTCTAATGAGTTCCCACTTCATTCTTTACTTGGATGGGAAAGAGCCAAAGGGATTTAATTCTTCTCTTCTTGCCCTTTCTGACTCTGAGAACAGAGAGAGAAAGCTACCAAAGCTGCTGTTTGGCTGAGCTGTTGCAGGATTTAGAGCCTAAAGCCATGTCTCATTTCTATAAGGCCCTCATGCTCTGTTGGTAATCTCTGAACTGTTTCTTCAGGGATGAACAAACCTCAGCCACTGAGTGTGAACTGAAAAAAAAAGGTACTAGACTGGTGCTGCTTTTCCAGGAGCTGTGAGCGCAGGCTGATGTATTCCACCAGGGAATAGAGTCATTTCCCTCCTACGCCATGTGCTGTTACATCTCTGCTCTTGGTCCAGCACAAGCATAATTTCCCAAGACTCTCCCGCAGGGAAGAGTTGTGAATGCAGCCCTTAAGTCCTCACTGAGCCCTTGAATCGTAGGCCTTAGTAGGGTTGGTGTGATACAAATTAGGCCTAACCTGTAAATCAATTTGACAGTTACTCAGAACTGGCTGGGGACAGCAGCTGAAACCCACTTCTACAGCAGCTGCAAATGCTGGGGTTGCAGAAGCCCGTGCATTTGGGGAGCACGCAGGGGAGAGCAGGGAGATAGATGGACTGTCATCTGGGAGAGACCAGGTGGAAGAGCAAAGTCAAGAGCCAGCAGAGTCTTTGGACAGTCTTCTCAGCCTCATCCCCCGTGGTTCAGGTGCAGCAGGGAGCCCCTCAGTGTTCTAGAAGCAGAGAAGGCGTAACACATTTCCATACCAGCCGCACTAAGAAATGGCAATAGCAGGGTAATAAGCAGCTCAGCATCTAGTAGTGTGCTGGGGAGGAGGGAGCCACAGCTCTCCTCATCACTGCAAACCCATTCCACATTTGTCTGCAGTCGGGCTTATTGCTCACAGAAACCTGAACTGCCTGTAATGCACCAGATGTGCAAAAAGAGCAGCCGTTCCTCTTGCTATCATAGGCAGCCACACTTACAACAACAGCGACTTGTGCTTTGATTGCTTGTCTAAAACTAAAATTCAATTATGCAGTGCAGGCAGGCTTTGCTGTGACACAGAGGGTTAGAAATTAATGTTAACACTGTTTCTGGTTAAGACTTTTTGTGTTGATAAATAATTCATAAGGCAGTTAGCTCTTTGAGTCTGACAACACAAGAATATATTAATACAGTAGACTCAGCTAAAGGTCAGCCCTGAACAGTGAAGCATCTGAGCCATCTTTTATTCATTTTCTGACACAGACTCATTAATTATTACCACATTTGAAGGTCTGCACGGGAAAAGTGCTAATGAGAAAAAGGATATTGGGTTTGATATCTGACGCTCACTCTTTGAAATTACTTTAGATTAAAAAAAAAGAGAGCAGAGAGAACAATACAAAACAGGCCAGGTAAGACCTTTTCTTTAATAAAAATTAAAATTAAAAAATGAAAGACTAAAGATAAATTGGGAGACATTATTCAATCAAAACCAGATGCTGCTGGGTTGCCAGTGTGAGTGGCTGATGGGTGATGAAGTTTTTAAGAAAGCATTAATAAAGACATGATTAAACGATATCCCTGTTTAGGTGAGATGTAGTTGTTTTGACTCTTATTTGTTGCCCTCAGGTTTGTTTTCCACATTTTTCATTTTGGCTGACCATTTACCTTCCTACACTGTTTATGATCACAAAAATGAGAGTTGTTCTGGCTTTGTGCTATTGCTTCTGATGTTTTTCCATACTTTTTCCATGCCACGCTGGTTTTAAATACATTACAAAACCTGCCTTGATACACCTATCCATGCAGCCACCTACCACCAAAGGAGATGGTTCCTTTTCTCATTTACCCTGGTTTCCTAAGAAAGCACAATCTGTACAATCGCATATCCTTGTGTGTCTGTCTGTACTTCCCCATTCTAATAATTTTTTTAATCCCATCAGAGAGTTGGTCCATCAAATTTGATGGAACAATAAGTATCTCAAACCCAGTAAATTCTTGCAGTGTTTGTGGGGAAAACTAAGAAAAGAACACGTCTTCAGTATTCCCACTAGGGAAAACGTTGAAGCTTAAGCTTACACCTTATTAGATACCAGAGAATTTACACAAGAAGGAACTCTAAGCACAGGCCAAAGGCAATGGGGCCTCGTTAGCAGTTCTTCTGGGGGAAGTGTCTGGGGACAGGACGCGAGCAGAACTCTGTTTATCCGTCAGACAGATGAGATCTCCTCATGCTTTCGAGTTCGTTAGCACAGGTGTGTCTTGTATGCATTAACGAAGGTGCAGGAACCAGCCCTGGGCAGTTCATGGAACTCAGTGGGGCTGTGATGATACCAGCTTGAAGGTTTCATGTGTGTGTCTGTGCAGCTTGGAAAAATATAGACTTCCAGCTCCTGGACTTCCAAGTAATGGCTTGTCTTTAACATCAGGTTAAAGTCAGGCCACCACTACACCCAATAATCTTTACTGCTTACGGCACGTTTCCATGGAGTTCCTGGGGAAATGCAGCAGCCTGGGAGGGAAATACTGCACTGCTTACGTGATTTTGGTCTGTGAAATATTCCTTATTTACATAGTGCAGCTTGTGCTTTGAAGTGATACTATATAGCCTGTGAAAGAGGTGAACTAAGGGTGTTTTGTGTGCTGGTAGATAAATGGAAACCTGTCTTGTATGGGCAGAAAGAAATGATCGATCTATTTTGAGTTTCATTTAGTCTCACTCAGAAAAAAATGTATTTTCTTAAACTGTGATGAAATGGTTGCTTTACAAATAGAGCTTTTCTCCATGCAATCAAAATTGCACGAAAAGATACACCCATTATTGATGTGAAAATTGAACCACGCTGAAATACAGATATAATATGGTGGGTTTGATGTAGTCATTGAAGGGAAGAGAGCACTGCAGCTAAGACCAAACTCTTCCTTAGCTTTCATGCCACTGTGCTTTGTTGCTGCTCAGTGTGCAGGAGGGGAGAGCTTGCTTCTAATACGGCACCATCGTTCAGGGATGTCATGCTTCATCACAGGTAATCCCATCTGCCTTACAGGACTTTACAGAAACATCTTGTCTCTCCACACAGTAAAATGTCCTCATCTTCACAACCCCGTTGCCAACTTAAAACTTCCAGTGCAATGTCACCTGCTGCAGAGAGCAGCTTAGACTCCTGCAAATAAGTGCAATTATTTGTTGAAAATGACTGGACTGTGATTTCTTCCTAAATTAAGGTAAAATCAAAAAGTTTTAAGGTAAATGTTACTCACCTTGGTTAAAAGTCACCTGATTTTTCAAGAAGGCTTTGAAATACAGAGATCCACTTCTCATCCATCCCTGGGTTGTAGCTGCTGATACAACGTGAGAGACCTTCCCTTTGTCAGAGCTCGGCTGAGTAAACTGGCAAACTCTCTTCACTAAACCAGTGAATGATGTTTCAAGGCTGTGAAAATATTAGCATGTAATGTAACATCTCTGGAAATGTAATGTTTGCTACAGCTGTGTATAAATTTGTTTAATGGGTCTCTAACTCACCATCAGACTCATAAAGGCAGCCACTGTACAGGCTATTAGGCTGCAGTAACTTAATTGCTCGTTAATTGGGTAATTAGTGCTTTGTTTTGCTTTAAAGCCTAAACACTCATAAAAAGTGAATTAGCTGAGTAAACAAGAATGGAATTTTCATGATATGCTGTCCCAGTTATTGCACATAATTAATCAACCTTTTATTATCATTCCTTTTTCTTTTTTTTTTTCCCTCCTGGTGACTGCCTCAGGTAGGTTGGATAAACATCCCAGTTCAAACCCCAAGGAAGGTGCCCCAAGTATATCTCATTAGCTGAGGCTGGTGCCTACATTCCATGGTTTAGGGGGTTTGTGTACTGCCCCCAGAAGCAGAGAGGTTCATGGACAACTCAAGTGGCTGGGACCTGGTTGGCTCTTAGGTGGCAAGCTGTGCAAGAAAGGACTAATTTACCTCTTCCCGTTTCCTGGTATACGTGGTGTTCAGTTCCACAGCTCAGACTAATCTACCAGAAACGTAAATGAAAACCCAGCAGCCTGGAAAACTGGTTTATTTAACCAAGATGTGCATTAACATGAAACTATTACAGTACTACTTTAGGTATTTGGGCAAGAGATGGGCCTGCAAATGAATGTTTTTAGCAGTAAATGTCCCCCTGGCTTTAACACAGGTAGTTAAACTAAATATTGGGAAAGGGAAAAGTTAATGGAAAGCCTGTTTGCACCCAACTATTGGAAGCTTAATTTGCACTCCCAAGCAGGATCGCAGCACCCTCATCCCTGCCAGGGTCACACAGTCTTGAATGCCAAAAGGATTGCAATTGCTGTGCTGCTTAAACAGTGAGTGTCCTTAATTGGGATGACGGCCTTTGCTCTAACGAGCGGCTGCAGTCGTGCTGTAGGTGCTCCATGGTGCTCTGCCTTCCATTGCTGGGCCGGACTGTTTAATGATGTCTTAATTGGCTTTGAGAACTCCTCAAGAGGAGGAGAGCAGGAAAGAAAGGAATTGGTGCATTTTTTATTATGTTTATGCTTGCTTTAGAGAAAATTTTAAAGGGAGGACAGCTGAGGTAGAATATTGCTCTTGTTGTGTAATATTACATGTAGAGTTTCTCATGCGAAGAACATTTTGGTTCCAGTCTAAAGCAATGGAAGTTAGTGCTGCATTTCCACATTGAAGGGAAGTTAAGTATTTACTGGTAGAAGCAAATGTCAGCTGCCTGAGCATTCACTGAGTAAGGCTGAAGGATTTGGTGCACAAAGAGAGCACGAAACGCAATTAAAGTGAGTCCCAGTAACTTTTATATTTGGCACTTGTGGTCAGATGTTGATACTAAATATAAGGAGAACTGTACTGTAAAAATTAGACCTCTTTTACTGCAGAGCAATTGAGGTTTTACGAAGAATGGCACCAATCCACGGAGACTTTTTCCTAGCGAGCTGATAAAGGGAACAGCTGCAAAGTTTGACGCGTAGAAAGTTTGAGTTAGAAATCTTTGATCTCCTTGAATATATGAAGTTAAACGCTTCTTTCATGCTTCACGTTTTCCAGATTCAGCACTGTCTATGGTTGCCTTCTTGGCTGTGCTCTGTACAGGCATCAGTTAGCAAAGGGCTGAACGGTCTGTGAAGGGGAGCACCAGGCTCTTCCCTCCAACATCGTAGGTTGGCTCCGGATGGCCTCCTGGGAGCAGAGTTTCTTAGAGATCTGGTTTGGTGTGTGCTTTTATTTAAAACCCATCTGTCTGTAACGTGCAGAAGTTTGCCACGTAGCTGCTGCTGCATTGTGAGACGCTGGAGCATGAAAGTGGTTGGCTGGTGGCGTGGCTGTGGTTTCCTAGCGCTCAGAATCCAGCTGAATATGGCCTGGTCCTGCTATTGATCACAAGGAGGGCTGGAGCAAAAGGAAGGACTGGCCAGAGTTAGGAACCAGGCGCCTGGAGTTACAATAGCCAGATGAATCCTGTCTTGATTGTCTCTTACAGACCTGGCATTTCTTTAAATCACTAATTGAGCAATAAACACTCCTTTTCCTTGTTGACTGCAGTAAGTTCACTAGACCATCACTTATTGTTTTTACTTCTTGAGAGATTGTGCCGTACAAAACTTATAACAACTCAGGAAGAGACTTTGCTGTTGTTATGAAAAGAATTAGAGGAAAAAGAGTGATCTTAATGAAAAAATGGAAGCTATTTGAAATACCTTGCCTCTCTCTGCGCTTTTTTTATGTATGCTGCAAAATTCCTTACAAAAATGCTGACTTCAAAAAAACGTGTGAAAGGTGTGTATTTTTTTCCACGTAATCTTATACCCTTATTTTTTATTTTAAAGTAGCATTCCAGATAAGTTTTGGAGAATTGCAGAAAATGCATTCTGTAATTTGTACTATTCATATGCTTCGAGGGTTTATTTTTCCCTTTTGCGGAGATTTTTCCAGTCTACAATGAAATATTGGCTTCTCCAAAACTGTACAGGAATTTTTTAAATTGGCTGAAGGTATAAATGCCGGGAATTAACAGGTTTCAGCCTTTCTTTATGAACGCGTATTAAGCTATATGTAAAACGTATATTTCTCCCAAATAGCAATTCATCATCTATTAATACTCAGGCTGCAGTGCCTGGCACGTGCTGGAAGGAGTAGACAGCAGGTTTCCCGTTAACCACTGCTTGGCTCTGCCCGTGAAATACCTACAGCCACATTCAGCCCAAGCAGGGTGCAAATTTGCAAAGCAGACAGACTGCCAAAGCGAGGCAAACATGATTTATTGTTTCACAGTTGCGTAAGTTCTGCTTGTGTTTTGGAAACTTCACTTGCTCAGTAGCTGCTGAGGAGAAGGGGAAAGGAGGAGACAACCCCATAAGCACTGGTGCTCGAGAGCCTTCTGTGATAGTCTGTTAGGAGCAGACAACGTCCAAACTGGAACCTCTCTGTGAAGACAGTCTTCAAAACTGAGGCTCCTTGTGGTTTTTTGCCTTGCATACAAATACACTTCTCTAACCAGCTGAAAGGCAGGTTTTAGGTTTAACCTTTAATCCATTGGCCAGATGAAAACTTCTCTCGCTTTTGCTCAGGATCTCCATTTTCTCATTTTTTCAGGATTATATTTTCCGTCTTTCATTTGTGAATCACCTTCCTTGAAAGCACAGTTCATAGTGGAAAAACTTTCTAGCTGGATGCCATGTGTTCCTGAGCAAAACTGAGCCTGAAAAGCAAAGTGAGCATTGATAGAGCCGGGGGTGTGGGCTGTTACCTGGCAGCTGGCACCAACTTCTTGTCAGCTAAGTGCTCTCATGGGAATTGATGAAGTTCCTGGCAGGCTTGTTATTAGGTGTGGCCAATTAGTAACAAAACAGAGAGATCATAATGGGGCGTAGCATTATCGTGGAAGAGTTGTCCTCAGTGAATCCCCCAGATGTCACAGAGGGGGATTCTTTTTTTCCAAGCATCTTCCCCTCAACCCTTTAGACCCAACCAAGGAAGCCAAGCATGCAGACATTTCTTCTCCCTCCCAGCTTTTCTGCTGAGACAGAGTGGTTCAGCTTGATGTTATTGTTATTATTGCTGGTATCATAATAAGGGTGACAGTTTTGTCATGGAGGGTTACAGCCCTCTGCAGAGCCCCACCCCTGGAAGGCTCTGACATTGTTTGGCAGCTGCCTTGATCTCTCTGTTTCAGAGAGTTTTCAGGAGGACTGTAAGGGATGATAAAGGCTGACAGAGAAGATCAAGCTGATAAATAGTCGGAAAATTTTCACATACAAAACCCAGCAAATCTGAAAACAGAGCCACAGCAGCAGGGAGATTTATGTATTATGTATTGAAAAATACAAGCGTGGCACGCTTTGTGAATGCTGGATCGCCGGCTCTCCTCAGCTGGGCTTTCCAGTCTATTAAATTACTCTGGGCCATAATCTGTTATAATAAATCGTTTGCATAGCACCTCTGGAGCACACTGCCAAGCAGAGAAAAACAGGCGACTTCTCCTCTGAAAAGCTTGTGGCCTGACCAGTGAGGAGTCATAAATGGGGCAGTGGTTCAGGAGAAAGGAGATGGAAAAATTATTAGGAAGGGGGGGCAGCAGGGGAGGTTTTCCTGGGAGGGTTGTTTTTTTTATAGTGGCTGTGTAAAGGACAAGAGTTGGGGCTGAAAGATGAGGAGGGAAGAAGATGCTGGAAAATAAGAGAGCAGGATGGGATTTCTATCATTTAGCCTCCATGGGATCAAGTGCATTACTGCTCTGAATAATGCCCTCGTTTAGCTCCATTGTGTGATGGATTTGAAGCTTCAAAACATAAATGAAACTAAGGGCCTAGATAGCCTAATGCTGTTATAAATTTTGAAGACTTGGTTTCAAATATGATTCAGGGGCCTTAGTGAAATGCGTTTGGGGATCTCTGCTCCATCCCTGTTGGGTAATTGTGCACATCACAGAAACATCACATCCTGGCATGATGCTGGTGCTCTGCCAAATGGAGGCTCTGAGGCTGCAATAGCAAGGGCAGCTGCAAGTTGTGATTTAGGAATGTTGGCTGGGAGATGCGGAGGCAAAGTCTACAAAGTTTCTGCCTAGAAAGCATTTTAAAAAAAGGAAAGAAAAAAGAATCTCCAAGTTAATTCTCTTGTGGAAAAAAGCATGTTGGAAAAGAGGCAAGTACTTTGTGAAATTGCCAATGCCCCATTTCCCTGGGTTATAAAACTTCTGGCAAACACATCAGCTGTATTCCCCTCCCCTTTCAGATTACATGTAGTGTGTTTGAAATATTTTTTTAACAAATCACAACATTAAAAAGGAGGACAAAAGTCTGAATAGTATCTGCTAGGTCAAAGATGAAATACTGGCCTAATGCACAGCAAAAGTAGCTGCTTCCATTACTGTTGCTATTCCAAAAACTCGTGGTCACTGTCTGGTTGTGTCCACCACTTGGGATTACTGACATTTTTCTCCGCCATCCAAAAATGTAGAAAAACTTAGGCTGCAAACATCCTCAACTCTGTTTGAGTAGCTCTAATTTACATGACTTAGGTAGGCGTAAAAAGTGAGAAATGACCTTTTCAACATGACTTCAGATATTAAAACGATCTTACAATCTTATTATCATGAGAACATTTCGCAGAGTATTAAGCTCAATAAATTACCTTTTCCCCAAGCTGCTAACCCTCGATCCCTCAGGGGCAGCTGCAGCAACGATGTTGGTTCACGGCCTTCTTATTTTAGCTGAATTGCTTAATTGGTATGTGTTCTACATCCCCGATTGAGTATTTGGAGCACAAATGAAGGTTAGAACCTTTGCGCTAGTTATCGACTGGAAGAAAATTGATTCACGCTCAGGAGTGCAGTTGGGAGACAATTCACAATCCTCCCTTGGAAGGAAAGATTCTGCTCTTTTCTTTTCCCCTAGATTTCTTGCAAAGGTCACTCCAGCTGAACACGGTCATATTTTTGGTTTGGGGGTTGCTTTTTACACAGTTCGAAATCACTGTGCGAGAACCTGAGTTTGAGCTTCCTGAACGTGTTTGTAGCTGAACTTGAAATTGAGGTGCTGGGGATGTCCTCTCTCCCTGCCTCCCCCTGTTCTTTGCACACCTGCATTTGTTCTCCAGAAGAGATGTCCCTGTGTGGGGCATCTGTGGAAAAACAAGTTGTAATTCCCCAAGTGTTCTCCACCTTTGTTGGATGGAAGAGAAGGGAGGAAAGGGTTATGAAAGAACATCACTGTTTCAGCTCCCAGCCTCAAGATGTATCCCATAAGGTGACTTCCCAAAAACATGTTTCTATTGTGCTGAACATCTTTAGTTCAGTGAGTGAAAATAAATCCTTAAGTAAAGGTCATTCAAGACAAAGCTCAGAAATGCCAGAAAGTGACAGCAAAATTTACCAAATTGCTGTGCTGAACAAATTTAAACTGAGTGCACGTGCTTTGTACTGCCTGATAATTGATCTTTTCTTTGCAGTATGATCAAGCCCTTCTGCATCAGCTGCTATAGATGCCTTTGGTTTTTTGTGATCTTTGTGGCAGGAACCTGAGCTTTCTTGTGGCCTGTATTAATAGAAACATCAAAATGGCAGAGATTCTGCTTTCTTTTTAATATTCATTAAAGGACAAACATGTGACTTAGCTGGCCTCAGCAAGATTCCCTGTGGCTCCATAAGCATGCCAAAAAGAGAGGCAAGGCAGCCAAAGCAAGAGGCATTCCTGGACTACAGAGCATGTTACACATAATCCAGAAGGGAAATGGAAAGAAAAAGCTTAAAAGTCAGACAGACACGGAGGGGGCAGCAGGATGTCAGCTCAGCATGTTGACATGCCACAATCTGTTAGCTCAGTCTCATTAATACGGGGGCCAGCGAGAGAGGAGATAGACAGCATTGGAGGAGGAAATTTGGCAGCATCAGATAAACCCAGATAGACTCCCTGAGATACCATGAGATGCTTCATCTGAGGAACACAGTAAAATTAGAATAGAGCTCTACTCTAGAATTCAACAGTGAGCAGCATGCCACCTTGAGTGCTTTGTTCAGTGGGTGGTAACTAATCTGAGCATTGGTAGATCTTCCCCATTGCTCCAAGAGACAGCAATACAGTAGAAATGGTGATTTTTGTGTAATGCATGACCAGGTACAATGGGAGAGCCCATTTGCTGAGACAGGCTTTGCCTCTGTAACTCACTCAACCCGTGGGCTCTGCAGAGTTCGGGTGGGCATTGGCCACCATCCCAGCATCAGTGGCTTTCCCAGGCACTGCAGAGGTGGAACATTTGTGGAGTCTTGAGCAAGTGAGACAGCTGATGTCTTAAAGGTAATTCCAGTGCTGGCTGTTGTCTGAAGGTATGTAAATGCCATAGTCTGAAGGACCCTGTGGAAAGCTGGGAGGTTTTTTATTTGGCCGCTTGCCTTTACTTTTTCTATTTTGTGGCACCCTATACTTTATTGAAAGCCTTTTGATGCCACTGAGAGTCTTAAAACTTGTGGTAATCATTTTGGTGGTTTAAATGTATAAATTCAGGTTTGTTCTTCTGGCAAAAGAGTAAGTGTTTTAGCTACTTGCATAGGAAATCTAACAGGAAATTATCCACTGCATGGAATGTAATACAGAACGATATCACTATCCTAGAAATCTGTAAGGAAAAAATATAAAATATCAACTACAAATCAGCATTCAGAGATGGCACCAGTAGTTCTATGAATGTCTCAGTTTGTTTTTGGATTTACCCTGACTTGTGTATTATCTTTATTTTAACACAGCTAAGATTTCAGAGCCAAAGTCAAATATCAGCATGATCAGTGACTGACCATAAAAATAAGTAAATGGAGCACTCCCCTGATTCTTGGCACTTCTGCAATGTTTTTTCTTGGTATTGTTTGGAAGAGCCTCTTGGGACCTTCAAAATGAAAACGTTTCCTTATGTTTTCTCTTCCATTAAGGCTGACACTGAGCTTGAGGTTACTCTTGCTGTCAGACTGTTGGTGTTTGGGGCTTTTATTTTGGCTTTTTTTTTTCAGTGAGAAAAACAAAAAGCGTTTCAGTAATTTCTTTTAAATTCTCTTGCATCTCACACAGATACAGTTAAAACAAGGTTGGCAACAGCTCATGACTTAACCAGAAAAAGTGGTGTTTGCTTCACGTGTCCTGGTACTTACCTTACTTACTTAGGTTGTTCCAGGTCTCCTGCTGTGCTTGCAGGAGGTAGGAATGTCCCCTTTCTGTGGAGGAGACTCCCCTTGCAGGGAGCAGTAGCAGAAGGGCCAGCAATGCCACACCAGGGTTTTGCCAAAGGAAATCCAACAAATGTCAGCATGTTAGGAAAGATGCAGTTGTCTCATGTTGGAAGCAGACATGGTGACCTGCCCTGTCCCCATGCAAGCATCCCCAGGACAAGACCCTCCTGATGGGCCACGCGCTCTCCCGCATTGTCTCAGTCACAGAAAAGAAACTCAGTTCTGATCTTGGGCCTTCAAAGCTTATTGTCTGGCTTCTCTTCTTCTTCAAAAAAATCCACACACACGTGGCTTTTGTGTGGTCTAAGTGTATTTATAACTCTTCTAATAACCCACAGGGTTATCCTGGCTGGGTCTGCCCTGCGATATGGCTGCAGCTCATTTTGCCATTCTGATAAAAGCAGCATGGTCCTTAAACCACTTGAGATCTCTCTTCGCTGAAAAGAAATATGTTTGTTATTAGGCTGTGTAAGGGAACGTAAATAATTGTATTGGGAGTGAAATAATATTTGTAGCTTTTATTTATATCGTGAATGCTTGCAGTGAAAGGTCTAAGGAGCAAATGAGCAAATACCTTCTTTTTTCAGTGTCTGTATCGTGCACATTGTCTGCAGATACCAGACATCAATTCCATAACTTAAAAGTTATAGAAAGCTAACTGTAAATATGTCAACGTTTTCTTTGTCATCCCAGAGCACTCAATAATCTCTTAGATAACTTGGATGTAAGCCGGGGAGTGCCGTAGCAATAAGGTCCAAGGCTTTGAACTTGATTCAAAATCGTATGGAAACCTAGTTTCAAATGTGAAGATTTTGATGGTCTTACAGTAAGTTCTCCTGCCAAAGGGACAAATTCCAGTATTTTATATTACTTAGGATTTTTAAGTGCTTTATGCCTAAAATGCTGTCAGTTCTGTGACCTGCATGGCAGCATTGAAACTGCAGTCCAGCTTAACTTCCTTCTGGACCATGTCCTTTGGCACTGCCTCGTATCCACCCCAGATTTTACCTTTTGTGCATAGATTTTTCATAGGAAGAGACATCCGTGTACAGTGTCCAAGCTTTCTGTGTCAGCAAAACCACCAAAGTGTTGGCACCTTGGAGGTGAAGTAATGGAGGCATGTGACACCCTGGGGACCTTTCGGGTTTATTTCCACCTTCTTGGCATTTATTCAATGGTGTTGCGTCTTCAGCAGCCTCTTCAAGCCAAAAGAACGTGTCCCATCTTTCTTGAACACGTTTCTCCCTTGTGCCTCGCAGTTGGTGAGCTGCTGTCATTGACTGGAATAGCCAAGTTACTGCAAAAACAGGAGTCCTGGCTGCATTCCCCAAGGGAAATGGGGAGGCAGAGACACCCCATATTCTCGGCGCCGTTGCAGCAGTGCCCAGGCCGAGCCTGGGGGCACAAGGTCCACGAGGAGACGGGAGCGGAAGCGTCCAATTCTCACCCTGCCAGCTCCAGGCTGGCAAACCTCCCTGCTGGCAGCCAAGCCACTGGGGGCAGCCTCCGATTGAATTTCCCAGCCTGGAAAATGTTCTAAGAAAGGAAAAGGAGTTAAAACAAAAATAGACCAAACACGCCAAATGGCAGCCAGGAAGCCGAGAGCAGGTTCTAGGCCAGAGGCCAAGCGAGGCTGAGCACAGCGGCGTCTGACGCGCGGCGACAGTCGGGACGGGGCCGGGGCCGTCACCTTGCAAAGGAGCAGCAGCCACCAGCGTTGGGGGTTTTGGAAAAGGAAACAGCCCTCCAAGTCTCCTTTTAGGAAAATCACATTCTAGGGGCAGAAGGGATGACTTTTTAGGAGAAACCAGGCAAGCCAGCACAGCATTTGCAAGCATAAAATTCTGGATTCTCAAGCCGGTTTTTAATTATTTCTTTTTGCCATTTTTTCACGTCCTGATTTTTCAAGAAAATGTTTAAACTTCGGGACGAAAGTGATCCCTGTGACTCAGAGAGCAGCCTGGAGGTGTGAAACGGGGGGGTGTGTGGGTGTGAGAGCAGGCTGAGCACAGGGAGGGTGTTTGGATGAGCGATGCCGAGCAGCCACCTCACAGTCAGACTGCAGGTGATCAAATACAGGTGGCTAAGAGCTTTAGGGAGTTTTAAGCCAACATAGTAAAGTACAGAATATTCTTTCATCAAAAAGTAGTTTTCAGGGCCAGATGGAACCAGTTCCTTTCACACTTTATGTATAACCCAAACCAGGTAATTTTATTCCTTCAGTCTTGTGAGCCTGGTAACTTGTGTTTGGCCAGTTCACGTCAGCTCAGCTCTCCTAGTCTGGATCAGAAGACTGAGCAGTGATGAACTACAGCAGCTAGGCCAGGGAATGGGGCAGGGAGTGCTTTGGTGGGATAGCTGGACAGACACCTCTCAGCCTCCTTTCCTACATGTACTGCGTATCACAGCTGCATCAAGCCTTCTCTTCAGGATGGTTCAAATCCACTTGTTTTCCTTCTCCTTTTTCATATTTCAGCAGCAGCAGTGACCCACCATCTGGAACTGGATTTCTGAATTTGTCCAGTTTTACCATCCCACCATTTCTTCTTTTTTAGTTCTCTGTTCATCCAGGAATAAAAACAATTATATTACCAATAAATCTCTTCAAACCCAGTGAAGGAAATTTTGAAACAACAGTGATTAGCTTATAATCATTGTGGCCCTAGCTAGCTTTGGCTTAAAGCAAACAAACCCTTGTGTCCAACATATGAAAAGATATATAATTCCAGTTTCCAGCTTTTGAAGCTCCTGAATCAGCAGTAGAAATTCTGCCCAAATGTGGAGGGCAAGTATGAGCTCAAAAGCTTTGAGATTCTTGGATCTCTTTTCCTGGGAAGGGTGGGAGCAAAAAGAAGGCACGGAATGTTCCCATGAGCTTTCACAGGGAAAACACTATGGTAAGATCGAGAAGATACACATGTGGAAGGAATGTACTCCTAAGATCAAGGCACTCGAGGGGGATCTCTTGGGCACAAGATGTGTTTCCTTGGTTAATTCTCATTGCCTGCACTTGTGGCAGAGGGAAAAAGGGGAATGAGTATGAGCAAGGTGGGCTTACGTCTTCTCTGCTGTGCTCTTCTGGTGCACCTTTTTGTTGTATTCCTCAGACTGCAGCACGAGGAGTGTTGTGCTTTGAAACTGCCTGGCTTGCATCATAACCCAGGCTTCTGTGGGGTGGTTTTGTCACTGGTTTTCTCTTGAAGTTACAGTTATGCAAAAGCCATTTGTTTTCAGCGAGCTGAGCGAGTTTCCTCCTCCTCTTTCTTAGAAGGATAGCAAGAAGCAGACGATCAGGTTGAAGCAGAAACTGAGAAATGTTTATTAACACTTGCTTTGAATGTGTTTTGCTGCAAAGAAGCTAAAGAATCAATATGTATTTTAATTGCTACTAAGGAGGAAAGGGTGACTCACTGACAAAACTCCACTGTCTGTGTTGGGTGGAGTTTTGCAGGTTTTTGTTTGTTGACATTACTATCTCCTAAATTGACGGTTTTAATTAAACAACCCAACTCTAGTCAGAAATTTTGTTTCTTTAATGCAAAAGAAGTCAAATTTTGCAAAATGGTCTTACCAATTAAGATCTGGATGTAAGTTTATCAGATTAAAAGTAAAGCATACTTTTCTTTGTTCTTTAATGGAAGGCTGGTTGTTTTGAGCACGTAGCCAGCCCAGGTCACACAACCACAAAAGTCTTTTCAAAGGTATTTAAATTGACAACACAGCCTAACGAAAAGAACTTGCTTTTGTTTCTGTTTTCATGACAAAGAATTACATCAACTGAGGGAAGTTATCAGGCTGAATCTTTGTTATCCTAAACTTGTGTTTGGAACAGAATAAATTACCGGATCAGGTTCTTCTGTAGTCATTGCTGGATTTAGTGATTGTGTAACTGAATATGAAATTATGACCTAGTTTTTTTGGAAGTGGTCAAATACACAAATACAGCCAAAGATTTCTTTGATGTGGTCTTTTCTTTTTCTTTTTGCAGCTGTAGTTTTTAAACACACAACTAAGCTTTTGTTAAAAATCTGTGGGACACAGGTGATGGTTAGGAACCAAAATGCTTGCCCTTGAAAGAGTAGTTGAGATCCAAATTTGCTTGTGTTGAAGAATATTTGGTGATAGCTTTTGATTCTTACGATGTGTGTACAAAAATGGCAAAAGACGCCACATTCACGGAGTGTAAATGACAAGTATGTGATGGGGGGCTGTGGCCTCTCTTACAGATGTGGTGTCATTCCTCTCTCAGACTCCATGTGTTTTGAATAGGTGGGTTAATTTCTTGTGTTTGGGATGTTATTTGATACCTGGATGATAAGATTTTTCGGGTGTGAGGACTGTGTTTACTCTAGAGGAGCTTAAAGTGGCCAAGAGAGAGAAAAAGAGAGTAAACAGTTAACGCGTTCAGGAAACAGACTTCAAAGTTTGCTGTGAGAGTCACATTCTTCCTCCTGAAAGTTCAAAATGCCAGACTCTAAAAGCCACTCAGTACTTCAAAAGCAAATGTATCACAGTAATGCATAACCTTCTAGATAAGGTGTCTCCTGCCAGCAGGAAAAAAGAAAGCAAGCGTGAGTGTGTGAGAGACAGACAGAGAGATGTTGGGTGTGGTGGGCAGGGTCTGGGTTCCAGCTGTAGAGGTGGTTTTTCGTAGTGAAATCCTGAAGCAGGGCTGGAGACGGAGCCAGGAGCTCCTCAGTGGCACTTGACTTCATCCCATCTCTCCGTGTTCCTCGTGGCAGGAGGTGTGACAGAGTGGGGAGCCATTAGACCCCACTGTGCAGCTGCTCCTGCTCAGTCCAGCAGCATGAAAATTATTCTTAGAGATTGCATGTGCTCTGTGTCCTCCACATTTCTCAGTATTTCCAGTCCTGTTCCACAAAACTGTGTCTGCACCAGTTTCACCAAGAGCACACACGAAGCATTTGGCAAGTGTGCTGCTACATGCAGATTTTTTTGGGAAGCGAGTCAAAATGGGAGTAATGACTTTCATGAATCATTGTGGTAATAGAGAAATTCTCTTTATTGACCTGTGTGGCTGACACTGATATCAGTCAGTACTCTGTGAGGCTGTGGGAAACCTTATGAACATCATTCATTTACACAATAAACAAAAAAAAGCTTCCATGTTGTTCCCATTGCAGCCTCTTAGCAAAAAATTGTCTCTAATCCATTGCAACTATGTAACATTTCATACATATATTTTTTATTATTATTATTATTATTCCCTATTTTTGTAAAGACATTTTAACTGTTACTTTCCATAATTAGATTGTTCTCCTCCAAAGAGAGTAAAGCATAGAAATCCTGGGATTGTTAAGGTTGGAAAAGACCTTCAAGTCTAGCTGCCCATGTAGCACCACCACCAAATGTTCACCACTAAACCATGGACTCAAGTCCATATCCACACATTTTTTTAACACCTCCAGGGATGGCCATTCCACCACTTCCCTGGGCAACAAGTGGCTGATGGTCAAGCAGTAGCTGTGTGACAGCAAACCCTGTACATTGGTGGGACAGTAGTTTCAGAGAGACCTGTTATGCAAGAGCAAAGACAGTTTGCCCTCTGATGCTGCTTTCCATCCAGTACACTCTGGGATCAAGCTTCTTTCCATCCCTCTGTAGCTGGTCCTATTGTCCCATAAAGAATCTCTGAAGCACAGAGCATGAGCCTTGGGGATGAAGTGGTGGTGGTGGGTCTATCAGAAGAGCAGGACTAAGAGCCTTCCACTTCCAAAGCTTCTATAACCCTGCACATGGCCATTCCCTGCTGCCTCCCTAGCTTTGGAGCAGCAAATGTCTTTTATGATATGTTGGTGTGGCACGTAGCCAAAGCTTGGGCAAGGGCAAATGGTGGAGAACTGTTTTTTCCCACTGTATTGCAGACAGGTAGATAGGTGAGTCTGTAGATAGAAGGATAAGGATGCAACTAAAAGTATTTCCTCTGTTTCAAGCTGTAGCAATCAGCCAGTCTTTTCCCACTGATGCGTACCAGATAGATGCATGAAACCATACAGCTTCTTTTTTCCTTAAAGGCCCGTGCACGCTTGAATATTCTGTCCTGTTTTCAGCAGCAGTGCAGCTGCACCAGGGCTAACAAAAATCAAATGCTCGTGTAGACGAGGCCTATTTTCTCAGTGCACTCGCAGGTTTTTTTCATGGCATTGTAGTAAAAACACCTGAGCCCTGTCTATTTTCAGATACACGGCTGTTGGAAAATGAGTGTGTTTTGTAGTGTACCAGAGACCGCAGAGAGCCGGCTCCTTGGTCTATAACAAATACTGCTGGAGAACATTAAGCAGCAATTCGCTGTTTCATTGGCAGGAAATAGGATGTTTTTGAAGTGTGACAACGTGTCTGTTTAAATTTTGATGAGACACAGGTTCACGAAAGGTAATAAGGGTTTGTTAACCATCCTGGAGTGCTTGCTGCAGAGATGGGTGTCTGTTTTCAGTGTCAGCTGATGGGGAAGGACATTTGTCGGCCAGTGTGTGACTTGCTGCTCATTCACTGAATCTGGTCTCCATGTGTTAAGTAGAGGGACAGAAAAGTGTCGCTGGCCACTGAGCATTTTTCACGGCTCACCAGTACCTTGAAATCAAGCTATTCCAGCCTGCTGGAGGTATGCACTGGAAAGAGTCCTTAATTAAAACTCACTTGGAATTAGAGCCTAATATGGGCCAGATAGCTGAAGAGCACTGCAGGGAGTGGAGGCTTCTGGTGTTTTACGTGTTAATTTGTTAGAGATGCTGTAGGGCAAGCCCTGTCCTTTCCTAGGTGCCAGGACTGATGCTTTTATGATCTGGCATGGGCTTTTTGTGTACTAATTTCTACTTCCCTTTGTAAGACCACTATCCTGGTGTTCAAATGGTCCCTTCAGAGCAGATCTGTGCTTCAAGAGCACTGTGGGGTTGTGTGAATCTTGCCGGGTTATCCCGTGAGCTTATTTTCACAAGGTAGACGTGAGTTAATAAGGCAGCTCCATTTCAAAGCTTAGGTGGCTTTATCCTCTTCTTGTCTTCTGCTGGGAACTGTTAGCAGCATTTACCTTCTTCTTTCTCAGATGTCTGAGATGTACTTTGGACTGTTCCACATTTTTTGTTTGTGTAAAGTACAGTAAAAACTGCAAACAGGAAGGATGTATGTGATTGCCTGCTGGTTATGAACGCTCCTGTAAGCGCCAGCTTGGAACAAAGGAAGCACTGAAAAAGGCAACTGTAAAGAAGCAAAGGATAAATTTTAATGCAGTTTAGAAATTCCAGCAACTTTTTTCTGAGTGTAGAATAAACATTTTAGTGAATCGAGTGAAACAATCTGGAGGAAACAGGGATTTGTGTTCTTCTTGATGGACTTGATCCAATTTTTAGTGGAAATTATCCTTCAAAGCCTTACTGAGGCCCAGATTTGAAAAAAGCAGCCCTTCCTATCAAGCCTGTTCAGATGAATCATTGTTCGTTATTTGTGTTATACATTAATGTGTGGTTGCTTCCATCAAGATAGATGTCCTGCCATATGCAAGCACATATTAGAGACATTTTTTGCCAAGAGCCTTCTCGATAGCTGAGGGGGGAAGCAGTATGGGAGAGGAGGAGGAGGAGGAAGGAGGGTTGGATGACGAACCAAGCGCCAACAGGGAATGTGATTTCCAGAAAAAACCTCCACTGAAAGTCTGCCAATGTAAAACCGAGGTTGCCTCCCCACACATCTTCCTCTAATAGCCCATCATCCATGGACTCCCAAGACATTTGATTGCACCTACCTCCTCCTTGTATGCATTTCCTTAGCTGGGAAATCACACTGTCTCTGAGCATGATTTATTAAGGCTCAAATTGAAATGTGATAAATAATGGGAAGTGACTTGGTGGAGCTGTGCTGCTGTCCGGAGCACCAGCATAAAGGTCACAGCACATGCAGAAGAGTGTCACCTTCACAGCCTGGCTTCTGAGCCGTTATTCCTGGACCTAGCAGTAGCCTTAGGAGGAGAACTAATAAAAACATCATGGCAGGATGGATATGCAGCAGCCTGAGTGCACCATGTCTTCATTTGATTCTGCATCAAATACAGACTATGATTTTTATCTCCATCACCTCAAAGCAAAAATAAATAAATAAAATACAGATTTTCCCACCTGTTATGCATTACTATACTTATCCTGTGCAATTGAATCAAAAGGAGATGAAAAGAGGGTTAATTACCATATGTCAGTGTTTCAGATTCCACAGATTCTGGGGATTATGACACTATTCAAAAATTGCCAAAGATTCAGAGATAAATATTTTTCTTCTCATCAACAAGAAAGTTCACTGCCTGGAAATATCCCATCCTTCCATCACATGAGATCCTGTGCTGGAGCAGTGGCTGGGATCAGGGAAAAAAAAACATTTGAGTGCAGAGTCATTCCTGTAGGCGCGTTCCATTCCCTGGATTCAGTGACCTAACACATCGCTGGATGCTTTGCAGCTGAGGAATAAGACAGCAGAGGTTTTGGCCCCTCTCTTCAGAAGTAAGAACCATTTATCAGGACTCCATTCCTGGTTCCTCATGTGCCCCAAGGGGGGCTGCACTCAGCCAAACGTGAAGGGGTGTTGGAGCACTAGAGATAGTTTATCTTTCACTAAAACATCCGATCTTGATTTTCAAGTGTTACAAGGTATTACAGTGTTAGTGATGGACTGCCGCGTTCAGACCTTCTGAGTCTGGCAAGAGCATACATCTGCCACATCATCTACACTTCACTTCTTTTTGCTCATATTAATACTTTAATTTATTCCTTAATTTCTGTAGGTAATTATAATTAACGGCGTAGTTTTTCTCCCCGTTTTTGCTAGTTATAATTAGATGTCACAGTGACTGTATGTTATTGTTCTTACAACTTTAGGAAGACAAAAACCACTGAAATAATGACTTTTATTTCTGTAATGTTTTCATGCCAGCTTCAGAAAACACAGAAATGGTGAATGATCTGAAACTCCTTCACTCATCAAGAGGAAAAGTGAGGCACAGCTGAGTTAGGTCAGTTGCTCAAGTCCCAGGTGGTCGTGGCTTGGTTCAGAGCAGAGATTTCACCTCTGCACCTCAGGATCTCTCAGAGAAACTGGGAAAGTGATAGGTACTCTGGGCCCTCTCAGGGGTTTTCAAATCTTCTTTTTACCTTTCTTTCTTCTGAAGAAAGGTGTAAAATAGGGTTGCTTTCACGAGATGTGCATAAAGAAGGCAGCTGTTACCAAGCTCTGAATAGACCTGATTAATCAGATGTATCCACAGCGGGATGTTGTGTGTCTTGTGTGTAATTTGGAGTTGGATGTTTTTACCTCTAGCACACCTTAAAAACCTCTCTGGATAATTCTCAGTAAGTCTTCCATCGATCATATGGAATTTTTCAGCTGAAATCTGCTTTCCATTTACTTTTCACCTTCAAATTGCGGTTCCCCAAGGTCCTTTATAGAGAACTATAAATTGTAGATAGACGTTTTTGATTCTTTTTATTCAAGCTTAATATCTTGCTCAGTTAGTGAACCCTTAGGAATTGCCGTGTGGCCCCTTATAACCGGGGTGGTAATAAAGTGGCGGATTTGCAGAAACCCTATAAAAATGTGTGCAACGGTAAATTGTATTTAGGCTACTACTGGGGAGAGAGGCATGAATGTACAATTATGAGAAGGATGTCCCTGAAGAGAGATTTCAGTCCGTTGCCATAGTCTAAATCCTCTATCTTGTGGTGCACAAGGTAATTCAGGCATAGAGCAGAGGATTTTTTTTTTCTAGAGAGATTATATTACCCATCTCCTCTGTTGATGGATTTTATTGCACAGGTTCACTGAGAGTTTTATTATTGCATTACTTAATGTGTTTTTGAGGTTCCTGAAACATTTAAAATATAATAATGAGTTCAGCTGTATGCCTGCACTTGGCTCCTCTCAATCTGTGACCAAGGCAGAGCTGTGACCCCGGTGAGCGGCCGGCCTGGCAGGACTCTGGGAAGTCAGTGGCTGTGGTGGATCCCAGGGCGCTGATTCCCTGGAGAACAGCATGAATGTTAAACAGACTTGTCAGATATCATCTAAATAACAGATTCCAGTCCTTTGCCTTCTTCCAAAATAGGGCAAGGGCGAGTTATGAGAAAGATGGAGCGATGGCTACGGGATGTGCCCGTGACTGACAGGCTGCTTCTGCCGCCCAGGTTCCTGGTGCCACATCTCCTTTTCAAAGCCAGCTGCTCAGATAACGAAGTGTCGTTAAGAGCCACGACACTTGTCATACCATTTTAAAGAAGTGTTGTGGTGTTATTTAAAAAAAAAAAGCAGTCCCATGTGGAAATCATGGCATAACATCCTTCTTAATAGTGTGATAATGTGGACCACAGTCTTAGTTCTCTTTAAATAGATAAGAACTTCTTCCTAATTAGCAAGAATGTTTATGTTGTGTTGATAGGCCTGATTTTTGAGACTAAATCCCGAGCCTTTAAAAAAAAAAGTGTTTCTTCATTACAGAGGTTTTTTTTCATATAGAAAACATAGGATTTTGCCTGCCTAACAGCATTTTTTTCTGTTGTTCTCAAACGAGTGGGAATAGTAGATCTGTTGGAACAGTTCAGCATTCATACATTGTTTGCTAACCCAATCTAAAAGCAGCATGGGAATATAGATCTCTATTACAGTGAATTCCCATACAGCTGATGTCAGAAATGATACAATATTTTGGTAAAAGAGCAACTTCCACTAGCAGTGGGAAGGTTCCAGGTTTGTGGTGTGACTTATAAGACAAAAATGAACAAAATCCATGGTTGAACCATCTCAGGTCCTCTTTTACAAGGTTTTCCTTGGGCTTTGCCAGGCTGTGGACTGCTGGGCAAATCCTGCAGAGTGCACCATGGCTGAGACAAGTATCTGAGCAGTCATGTCAGATTTCTTCTCTGGCTTTTCTTTTCCCAAATGGGTACATGGTTACCTGCAGCAGCACAAACTTCTCTCGACAGGAGGAGTTTTCTGCACCGTACCGGGCTTAATGAATCCAATTTTCAGTCTTTTTTTTCATTAATGGGAGCCTGAAATAGTTCAGTAGAATGCACACAAGTGCAGACCTTTTACACCTTGGTAAACTCTCAGATGAGTTTGCTTGAAAGTTTGTATTCATAGCTTACAGAGCAATGCTTAACGTGAGTAAGGCAGAAATACTGGATAGGGTCTCCAATTTAAGTCTTTTTCAGTCTCTTTTCCAGTGAATGGCCTGGATCTAGGGTTCAGGTTCTGGCATCTGAATGTGGGGATGAACTGAGACCATTTAGTTCAGTATGAAGATGATCTAGCATCTGGTTTTATAGGAACTGTCTCTAAACTCTGTAAAGTTGCTTTATCTTTCAGTATATTGAAAACAAACCTGCTTTATTCCCTTTACTGTTATTGCCAAATATACTTTCCTTTTGTGATACCTGTGCCTTGCCATGTTTCTGATGCTGGTGAATAGCAAGTATCAGACTCAAATGTTCAAAGGTTCCTTCAGGATTACATTCAGTACAATCAGAGCAGCCTGCTTGTATCTCTGTGCTCTTGTGTCTAGTAGTCTCTGTGCTGTAAGCCACATCCACGAGTGAAAAAAATCCTGGATAGCCAGCTGGAGACAAGGGAAATGTTCTACTGTTTCATGGCTGAGGACAGTTAATCTGGCAGCCTTCGTTAGTGGATGCTTAGCTGATAATGAGCCTCAGCAAACGGCCTGCATTCAATATAAACTCCTCTGTGTGTTTGAATGTTTCACCAGTCCACAATATAGTTTAAACTTTATGCTTCTAATTTTACTCAATGGAAACCAGATGAAATGAAAACAGGAATAGTCAAAAGAAAACACTGTTTGAAATATAGGCCTGTGAGCAAGGAAAAACCCTGAATTCTTTCTAAACCCAGATGAGTCACCAACCCACTGTAAGAGATGCCTCAATCACTTGAGTACTCTCCATCTTTTATTAAGCTCAGCAGGAAAAGAGCTTAAGCCGTGATAAAACTGACCCTGCAGCTGCGTTATTTTCTCGGGCAAATCAGCCTCGGATGGAGGATGCCATGATTTCAAAGATCAGAATGGTGGAGGTTGGCCACGTTTCACCCAGCAGATTAGTCACTGTTCTGGTGGCTTTGCCTGGTACATTCCCCTCCGCTTAACCACTGGCCACGATCGATTTGGCTGCGTCTGTGTCGAGTTTCCTCTTTGCGGTGGATGTGTAGGAGGCTGAATTTTGGTTCTCATGAAAGCGAGAGAGCGAGCGGTAGCCAAGCATGGGACGTGCAGGTGCTGCTGAGGCGCTCAGTCATAACTCAGCGCCTCGGCTCGGACCTGAAACTGCCCCAGCTATTTAGGGTTTAACTGCAGCCGCCGCGGCCCCAGCGGGACCGAGGTGTCTCGTGTCTTGGGGACACCGACACGCTTCCACGGAGATCAATCTGTGATTCTGAATCTTATTTGCATTACTGGTAGAGACAGATCGTTTTTTAAACATAGGTCTTTAAAAGTCAAGGTTAGATATCAACGCAGTTTAAACATATTAATAAGTAATAAACAGAAATAAACCTCTTCGAGGAAAGAAATCTGAAAACAGATATGCTTTAGATCTTCTCCTCTTTGGTGAAGGATTTGTCCTTTCTAAGTTGTAGCTCTTCAGTCAGACTTTACCTTGTTGATTGGACCCAAGCCTGAAAAATAAATGCTCTGGGTAATAATTTAAAAATGCACAAGCAGAGATGTCTGGAGGTATAAGGGAAGACAGAGTATCTGTGGTTTGGTACCATGGAAGTTCCCCTTAAGCAAATGCCTTTTCCATGGCAAATGATAGGCCAGCTTTAAGTTCCCTGTTTACTTTTTGAATACATTTTAATTTCTTGCAAAGCCATTTCCAGCACTGCTTTAGCTCAAACTCTGTTTCTAGGACTATCTGGGAAAAAACATGAGGGATCCACCGTTTTATATACAGTCACTAGGCTTGTCTTCTCCCTTGGAGGTTTAGTTACAGGATGTCTGGTAAAGCAGAAACCAAATTGGTCATGCTGGCAGTACTGGTGACTCACATGGAGACATTTTCATATTTAAAACTGTAGCAAAATGGTGCAGTTGCTGGGCCTGCAGCTCAAGCTTGACGAATGTTTTGGGCCAGCAACATGGACAAAACCTGCCCTCATTTGCCCCATAATGTTCTCAGTGAGGAGCTCCAGAGCACAAACCAGCTACAAATTGGTCCAGCTGAGATACTGATATGAAAATCTACAGGGCACTTTTCTCTAGTCAGAACTTCTTTGTGCATGAGCTGCTCTGTGATCTAACAGATTTCACCTGCAACTTTGTGGAGATCTGAAATGAAAGACAGCACTTCCCACCATGGCAGGGAACAGACAGGAGTGCAAGGGAAGAACAGGCAGGGGAAGCGACAGCTTTGTTGGATATAAAACAAACAGAAAAAGAAGGCACTTGGCAGGAGTGAAGACTGAAATAAAATGGTTTGCGAAGGATTCGTGCTTACTGATACTGAGAGTGAGTGGTGGAGCCCAGACACTCATTTCAGGAGGAAGCTGGTCAGGATCTCAGTAACCTCAGAGAGGGAGGAAACTCAGCATCAGCGCAGGATTGATGCCTGAACTCTGCCCTGTTGTTCCCCAGTGCAGAGTCAGAAATTATTATGGAGGTATATTTATTTTTTCTTTTTCTTTGTGGGTTTGCCACAGTGTTGCATGATGAAGAGGTGCAAGCTCAGGTCACAGGAGCAGCACATTTTGATTTTGAATTCTTCTGGTTTTTAGCAGGCCAGGTGTTTTCTTAGCTCACAAAGTACTGTTCTGCTAGAGTCATACTGGAGTCAGGCTAAGACTGGGACCACAAACTATCAAAATGTTCCACACCTAGTGCTGAATCCTCCATGTGTCTACCAAGCACTGAAACAGCCATATGTGGATGGGGTTTGCAAGTGTAGGCTGTCCAAAAGACAAAGTGAGTACAGTGTCAGCTTTAGAAAAGCAAAATTACTAATTTTACATCAGCTGTCTATCCCCACTCACTGTTCCCAGCAGATTTAGAGTGCAGCTGAGAATCCATCCTCACAATTTTGCCAGGAAGGCAAATCTCTGAAAGATATTTCCTGCAACAAAAATATGCGTCCCAAGAAGGAGACGATTGTTTGCTCAGAGAAGTGCAGCCAGGGAGCAAAGTATGGAAAAGAACAGCTGGGAAGAGCAACACTGTGCCTTGTTGCACCCAGAAGAGCTGCGAGGGGCCGGCCGAGGCGGCGGCGTTGGAAGGCTGCGTGCCTTGGCGTGGCGATGTGGGAGCTGAGCGTGGTTAGCTGAGAGCCTGTGGCAGTCACGAGCACACGGGGTAGTGGCGGTACTTGAGAGAAGCATGCTGAGGTTAAATGCATGCTGAGGTTAAATGCACTGCATCTTTCTTTATCACTCGTCTCAGATACAGAATTGATGAAGCCAACGTGTTTATTTACTTTGCCTTTGACTTTTCGTCTCTTTTTTACCGTGTTTCCTCTAAACATCAACAGATTATCTTTCAAGGGCCAGGATGGCACTCATCAGCAACAGCTTATAAAAGAAGAGAAAGAAGCTGCTAGCATTCTTTCCTGTCACTTAATTGTAAAACAAAGACTTCGTATTCTTAATAACTTTTTGCTTTTAGAGTAGAAGTTGAATCCCATTTCTTTTTGAGGCAGGGATGTGATGGCAATAGTTGAGTAAAATTTTAGCAGATGTGAAGGAGAAAGTATCTTGACTGAAGGGTTTCCTGCTTGTAAGGGTTTGTGGTTCTTGGAAACTTAAAACTTCCTGATTTTGGTGGCAGACACTTTTGGGGATTTGCATCGCTCATGAGTGTTCAGAGTCTTCTGCTTTAACTGATGGGCTGCAGCTTTACTCCTAAAGGCTCAGTACTGGGAAACCTAATCAAGTGTTGCCTTCCAGTTCCGGTGTCGTTATTAGAAAATTCTGATAAGTACCTCTGTGACTGCCAAAACCAGGGTGTAGTGGTACCGACACTAGCCAGAGGAATATCTCCCAGACTCTTGAGTCACAAGCAGCAGTATGGTGTTACATATGAAACTAAGCCTAACACGGGTATAGGAAATCCCTGCAAACCATTCATACCAGGAAATTCGGGGTTCTAAAGAAGAGTTTCGTTTCAAAACAGTGCTGTGGGAGAGAATGAGTATACATGTGTGAACTTTTGGCTGCACTGAGTTCTTAAACACTGCCGTGATTATGAGAGGTTTTTCCTTGTTTGGTAATATTTTTAGCTGAAGGTTCTTGCCCAAGTTCAGAGACTTAAGCATATGTGAAATCTGTCTACTTGCCAAAAAAGCTTTCTGGAAAGTGCGATTAGTTAAGAAATTACCTCAAATTCACAATTCAGGCATCTCTTCTTACAGTATGTTCCATGCTACTGAGGTGTGGTGTTTGTGTGAAATCAACACAGAGCACACAGACTGTGGTGAGACTGTTGGCTTGTCTTTGTCCAATAGTCTCTTCTGGAAAAGGTGGTATGTTGGGAATTTTGATGCAGAATAATTTTTAAAAGCATGGGAACATGGATTAAGGAAGTTTTTGATTTGAAGAGTGATTCTTAGTGACTCACCTGAGGGGTTTCTCCTTATTAAACTAACAAGGAAAGAAAACATTGAGCGGTTCAGACTTTGAAGGCCTCATCAAATTCCTGCTTCAGCTCTGGTGAATTTGATTAGGGAAGGGAAGGAGTTTCACATGATCCCAAAAGCTTCTGTGTTACACTTGTTTCTTGTTAGTCCACTAAACAGCCTTGTTCTCCTCACGCTTGATCTATGCCTGACCTACATGTCAGCAAACAGCAATTCCTTTTGTAATCTTAAAAAAGAAAAACTCAGCTGAGTTTTAATAAAGGTGCAGCCAACTTGCAAAGCATTCGCGTGTCCAAAGCCAGTTACTTGAAAAGAGGGTTTAGATCTTCTGAGAAGCCATGCCAGACATAATGGGATCTTGCTTCCCATTTAAAAGGTGACATTTTGGACTGCATAGAGTCCTGATAAATTTTTTGTGACTGACAAAGTTTCCCCGGAGCCCAATATCTGATTGTCAGCACGAAGGTACATTTGGACTATTTTCAGAATGATGTGCAGACATCAGCGTTTCATGACACCAGATGAACCATCTTAGTTGCTGTGTTATGGACAGGTTGGTGTTGTGAGGGCTGTGTCCTTAGCAGAACAGCCATTTCAGTGTTCAGTTTTATTGTAAACTGGGTGAATGATGCTGGAAGACGCCGTTGGCCAGTGAAAATACGTTGACAAGGTCACATGTAGCCTATAAAACTCCTGTTCCTTTTAGATCCAGCTGACAGGCATCCTTTAGACTTGAATATTGCTGTGTAACCTTCCCAAGGACCTCCGGAGCTGAAATATTTGACAAGAAAACTGAAGCTCAACACCAAGGTCTTCCCTGCTCATGAATTTTTCATGTCTTTGTTTGAAAAATGCTAGGCAGTAAAACCCTCTTGTTATCTCTGCTGTAAGGCACGGTAATTAACATTCACACTGAAAAAAAAAACCCAAACCAAAACAAAAAGAACTGTCTTGTTTCTGTTGAAGCTTAATTGCTGTGTTGATTTTATCTTTTGGGTTTGTGTGTGTCAGTGAAGCCCCCACTCGTGCTCTCTTCTTTCTCTTCCTTCTCCCTCGCTCACCCTTTCTGTTACAGGTCCTAATATCAGTCTCATGGAAGCCAACAAAACGTACACCATTGGCTACGATCAGATCAGGATTCAGCCTTGAATCTTGCATCTTCCCACGAAAGAGGATGGGTTAGCTATCCCTGCAGGTAGTTGGCGTTATCAATGCCCTCCTTTGCATTTAGGTGCTGATAAACTGTTGTGTCATGATGGGTTTAATATAAGCGATGGTATCTTAGACCTGGCGGCCAGGGCTGAACCAGTCCTGTTTCAGCAGAGATGGCTCCATCCTGCTGTGCTCCTCCAAACTGATAGCATGTATCACAGTTCATGCCTAGATCTCACACTGGTATCCAAATAAAATATTGCCAGCCTGAAAATATATCCTGGGAAATTGTCTAAATGCCCTTAAAATACAGAAGAGCAGTATTTTATCCCTGTCCTTTAAGGGAATAATCTTTATCCAGTGAGAGCCTTGGCACATTCCAGGTGTTGCTTTTCTCGGGAAAGGAGACCTGATGCTTCCCAGGGCCTTCTCTGATCCATACTCATTAATAAACAGGACCAGAGAGAAGGCACACAAGAGCTGTATTCCTCGGGCTTTCTACAGTAGCTGAAATGAACTTTGAGTTTTGCTGACCTTCCTCATAGCCTGTGACAGCGCCTTGGAGACCCCCACTTCCCCCTGATGAACTGAGGTGCTGTACAGCTCCTGTCATGTTGACCTCAAGTACCCGTTTTATGCACTGTGAGCAAACGTGTGGTTGCAAAATGTTAATGGAAAGATAACTGTGTAGCCTGACTTGGCTTTTTTTGGTGCAAAAAACCATATATTGTGATAAATGACAAATTATTGTGCATTGTAAAGTAATACAAAGACTTTAACACACTCACTGTTAGTGATTTCCTACAGCAGGAGTGTAGGAACAGGTTAACCACTGTTCAGCTCTCTGGCAAACTTTCCTAACCCCTATTTATTAGCTGCTTTATCAATGAATATCTGAGAAATCCTTTTTTTCTTTTTTTTTTTTAACCAGAAAATCCTGGATCTAGTCCTTATTGCTGCTGAAAGGGAAGCGAGTATGCCGATTTACCTACATGCCAGTCTCTCCATCAATGAGATGTAGTAAAACAATCGTGGTTTGAAAAATTTGCAGTTCATTTGCATTGAGGGGGAAAAAAAAAAAATCTTTATTCAAAGATAATTATTGCTTAAGAACTTGCTACAAAAATACCAATGGATTTTTCTTTTTAAATATTGTTTAATATTCATAATATGTTACACGGAAGAAAAGTACATATCCCTACCGATCTGTCAAAGGTAGGACTGGTGAACAATAGATACTGTTCTACATGGGAAGTGCAAAAAGCTTTAGCTAGGATAAGGGTCATTATCATCATTAGTATTATCATTTTACTCCTCCTTAAACTCTGAAATAAATTGAACTAAGACTTTTCAACAGTTAAGAACCTGATGGAGTTTAATTAACCCATTAAAGAAAATTCCACTACAGAGTTGAAAACTGATGAGGGGAAATTTAAATTAATGTATTTTAGTTGCTCAAAGCACAATCCACGGAACAAAAGCTTCTGAACATAATTTTTTTAGCCTCCCCTAGATGTTGAAGAGCATTAAGCCTGTAAAAATTATCATTAATGTATGTCAACTCCCCCAGTTTCATTTTCTGGTGACTTTGAGCAGATGTAGTTCACATTTATAACCAGCATGATCTTCACCATCTGAACATTCATGATTTTATGAAATAAGACCCTTGAGACATAATGTTTTATTCCCTCAGGGTGAGATGTACCCATGAAGTGACTCAGATGGAAAGCTTGTCTCTGTTACACTGACTAAACTTTCTCTCTGTGGTGGCACCAAGACTGTCAAATCAGTGGGCGGCGTGGTGTGATTGGCAGTGCCGTTTTGAAGGTCGTTTTGCTCAATGTATTCAAAGTGAGACAGATGTGGCTTTTTTTTTTTTCAGTTCTTACTCTGATTAATTGCCTCATTCAATTTCAACTCTATTGCAGTTAAACATTAATTCAGTAGGACTTAATAATGTATTCATTTATGATCTTGCTTGTGCATTAATGACAATGATTTGCTGTTTTTTTAATTATAGGGATCCATGCAATGCGTATTTTACATCCACTTACAGGAAAATGCTATACACTCTTGTTCTTTTATGTCAGATAAATTAAACACTCAAAGAAGGGCTGAAGTACTTTATGAAATATTTCATTCTAAATATTTGCTGCAAAATATGTGTTGCTACAGACTGTAGCTTTAAAAACACTTGGCAAAGATTTGTATATACCATGGGATTACATCTTTTCATACATTATGTGAGTGAAAGTCCTAGACCTCTACAAGAGCCCACTACAGACAAACGTGCATCTTGCATAATAAGAAAGTGCCTTTGTTTCATTTTAACAGTAATTAGGAGGTTTGCTTTGTTTTGTCTTTCTTCTGCCTCAGTTCTTTTCAGTAACTCGGGCATTGGAGGATGAGTGGTTTAATGTGGTTTCTGCATCATGACAATCTGTCTTCCAACCACGGGGCATCACCGGGGTCCCCACTTTCCCTGGTTCCCAAATATGATTTTTGACATCAGCTCACAGAGGTTTTGCTAAGCTTGAAGTGCAACTGTGCTGCATCTGTAGTGGTTTTAATTCTGCATGGCTTTTGTATTACTGGGACTTTCCTTGGTCACGTTTCTTATTCCATAAAAGAAAACCAATTTTTGTCCTCTAGGCCTCCACGTCTATTTCTGCATCATTATGAAGATCAAAAGTAAATATTCGCACACTGAGCATTTCCTTGTTTTGTGCCTACTGTTTTGGTACATTTCATCTTTATTTTATTTCAAACCACGACACGCAGTGCTTGTTCCCACAGATGTGGTTATACCCAATCTTGCTTAGTACTTTTACAGGATTAGAGCCACGCGTCTTCCCTGCATGGCACTGGACACGGCTGCCTCCTGGGACCTCAGTCTCGGTTCAGACGTGGCTGGAGCTGGAAATACTAGTTTGTCTGGTAATCCTCAGGGGTTAGCAGACTGGGCATTAAGAGCCTTCCCGTGGTCACATTTATACTACTCGTGATTCCTGCTAGCATAATTACTTAGTGTAGCTTGAAAGGTCTGATCACCTACCGCTAAAATGACGCTTTAATGGGGATTACAGTTTTCCAGCTCGAGTGTTCGGTGGCTTTAATTAAGCAGGAAAAGGCCAGATCAGTAGCAGAGTCAACATCTCACTGTTGGATGGCATTCTGGTTTGATCCCGGGCTCTGCATTGGTCCCACGAGAGTGATGTATCGGGATGGCCTTTTTGCTGTAAATGATTTTACATATTCTGCCACATACTGCTCCTCTGATGCAGGTTTCATTCTCTACTGCCTTACTGAAGTCCAGTTTCAAAATTTCTGATGAAAGCTGGGCAGGAATTTCTTCTTTTCTTTTCTCTTTTTCCACTATTCATTATGAGGGTACGTAATTTTTTTTTCCCTTGTGCATGGCAGACTAAATATTTTTTTCATCCTCATTACTACGGAACAACTCTTGGGAAGATATTTGTGTTCCACCAAGGCCATTAGATTCTGAAGTTTTGGTTCAGCAAACGTTTACTGATTGCTGAGCTATCTCTGTATCTCATGAACCAGTGGGAATATTTCTGGTGATGGTAGAGGGAGGTAAAATGGTGTTTTTCAAATAATTATCAGCTCTATCTTTCTGTCTTAAATATTTTCATCTATCTGTTGTTAGTATCTTCACTGGGCATTGAATTCTCCTTCTCTCTCTCTTTTATACATTTGTTTATCCACTTGAAATTTAAAGTATTTCCTTGTATCTCATGGGTTCTTCAGTCTTTGGGCAGATAGTTTAAACTTCTGCAATTCCTTATTTACTGATCTGGATTGCACTGGGGCATCAACCAGCCTAAGCCAGAAATTCTAATTAGCACTTTACATCTTCAAAGCATTGTACAAACGTGAACTAATCATATATTAATCATGCTGAATTTTTTGTTGGCTTATGTATTCCCTCTCATGTGCTGTGTGTTACAACCATCATACTATGAGCCGTAGTACTGGAGAGATGAATCCAAGCTCATCAGTGTTGTGCCCTTTAGAAGAAAGGCAGTTGTCTCAAAATAGCTCCTACTGCTTTTCTTCCTTGTCTTTAACATTTGGCACTATCAGTAGTCATTTGAAAAATGACTATCCTTATTTCTATGGATTGTCCAATTATGATTGCTCTAATCTGTTCACTCTGATTTCTGCTTCTTCTGATTGTTGCTTCACTGAGCTGTTTTGTGTCATTGTGTGGGTCCTGGAGTTGCCAAGTAGCATCCAGCATTGGTTTAATTTAAAAAATATAACATGTAGTGCCAAAATGGATTCTTCTTCACTAAGCCCATTTAATTAATTTGGAATCTCCCTCTTGCTCCTTGCTATTCGTTTCTAAATAAAATAGTAAGAAGTTGTTAGGATACCAGTACTGGGTGGTTCAGTGAGAGCACTGGCACTGTGCTGGGCTGTCTGTTACAAATGCAACCCTGTTGCTCATGCAATGGTTCTGATTTACATCTTGTCAGGCGTGACTTAACTACAGGATCTACCAAAAAAAAACCCCAACACAGTAGGTTTATTTTTAATAGTCACTCCTTGAGTAAAATAAGCAAATTTAATCGTGAGGAAAATTAGCAAGAGAGCATCTAATCAAAGTGTCCTGGTGTCACACTGCGGGTAAATATTTAGAACCCGGTCCTGTGGCATGTGAGTTCTGTCATTTCCCACCATCCCACCAACCATTTGCTCACTGCTGTGTCCAAATGCTGTGTGCTCAAAAGCTGTGTCCAAATGATTTCCAAACTTCAGGGCAGATCCTTGTGGAGCTGTGCTGAACACCACAGGTTGGTAAGGAGCAGCAGAGCATCTGAGGTGCCAGGGTGTTTGGCGAGTGCTTTAGGATCCTGAAGGTTTTCAGGTGACTGAATTTTATAGAGACTTGTAATTCGTGCTGCCTGTGCTCAGAGGATTATTTCTGATCTGAACCTCTATTAACTCTAGCATGATGCAATTTGCTTAGACATTACCATGCTAATTACATGTTAACTTTTCGTACTTACCATGTACTATACCTCCCAGAGGAAAATACTGTGTTCAGAACAAAAAAGATTTAGAGTTCATACACTTAAAAGAATGCATAAAACTTTGGCAGGAACAGAGTATTGAAGCAATCTGTCTTCCTAATAACTAAAATAAGTGGCATTGTGTTGTTGCTGTAGGAATTTTTCAGTCAACCTTGGTTAGTTGTTTGAAATATGGTAGGATGATAGTTCCCACTCATATATTTCATTTGTTTGTCATCCTTTTCAAAATGGAAATTTCTGAGAACAGATTGTGCTGAAAACGTCAATGAACTAATTGCACAAAGTACAAAAATCTGTGCATGGACTTAAGTTACAAATACACTTCAGAGCAAAATATAACTTCTGTTGACACTTAATGGGTTAGTACTGCATTTCTGGATATTACATTAAATCAGATCAATACAATAAATGAGGAAATACATCACACTGCATTTATCATGTGTGCCATTGTCTTTAGAGGTCATCAGATAAGCAAATAAGAAAGTGATCTCTCATTTCTTATTTTCAATGAGCAATTATTAGTAATGTTGAAGAATATTATTCATCATTACTTGTTCGGTGTCCTTTATTAAAAAAGAAGGGTAGAGGTTTAATGAAAAGTCTTTAGATAACCAGAAAGTTGTAGAAATATAGGGAACTCAATTAAAGCAAATTTTTAATGAAAAGGGAGTATTATTGCGCCCTTTCTCTTAGCACTGTGTTCTCAAAACAGGACTGTGGGGTGAGAAGTGCATCACTGTTGACCTTGAAGAGTCAGGAAAATCAAGGTTCAGAACCACATGACAAACTGTGGTTCAAGTTAGGAAGTGAATCCAGTCCTTGCCTGCACTCTTGTCTTCTAACCACTTCACTGCCTTCCAGACCTGCAGTGTACGAGCAGCAGAGAGAAAGATGAAGTGAATGTTACCAGTAACCTTTGCAATAACACGAATAGGAACTGTTTTATTAACTTCTGGCTCAGTACAGGAGAACCTTCCCGCCATCACTGATGGAGGAACAGCCAGGGTAGAGAAGCAAAGCTCGAGCAAAGGTGGCTGATG
This sequence comes from Gymnorhina tibicen, assembly GCA_013399875.1. Taxonomy (NCBI): domain Eukaryota; kingdom Metazoa; phylum Chordata; class Aves; order Passeriformes; family Artamidae; genus Gymnorhina; species Gymnorhina tibicen. The sequence continues at coordinate 986,730 of VXAZ01007126.1, read as the reverse complement.
TGCAGAGCCATGTCTCACTCTGCTTCACTAATGGTAGCCATGGCAACCCCAGGACATTAACTTATGCAGTGATTGCAAGCCGTGAGCATCAAAGCAAGTAATTAGGGAGACAAATGGGAAGTCTTGATGGATTCTCCCATCAAGATCAAAGCTTTATATAAGTTTTTCATTCATTTGGGAACAAGCACTGAGATTATTTTTATGTTCTATTAGGCTATCAATGAAAATTGGGACCAAAGCTAGATTGTTTCATAATTTTTCAAGGAAGAGCCACTCAACTGAGCCAAAAACCATTTAATAGCCATGATACTAAATCAGGAGTTGTACTTGTTGAATCAGGCCATTGGAGTATTCAGCACACTCCTAGATATTTGCAGGAGAAAACTGTGCTAAACTGAGGTTTTCCTTGTCATTACCAGGAACATTAACTGTAACTAAAAAAATTTAAGAATGCAGTTTTTAATCCATGACATGTGCTTCTATGGATTCCTACGATTAGGGGATTCACTCTCAGTATCTTCAGATCAGGAACAGAGGAGAGTTACTCTCTGAAATGTAATGACTTGTGCTGTCTGAATGCTCTGAAGTGACTGTCTGTGGTCCCTTCTGCCCTTATACTTTAACGTGCTTTCTTTAATTAAAGACACTGGGCAGCAAAAACCCTGTGGGCAGCATGAGGTCCTCAAACAACAGGGGAGAACATAAATTGAACGATGCAACAACAACTGATTGTAATGTAGGTCTTTGCACAAACTTTTGGATGGGCAAGTTCTCTCAGTACCGGGCATTTAGCATGAATTTTCAAACACCGCATTTCCTATTTTCCCCCAGCTGCACACATTTCAATAACCATAGGGTCTATTTCTCTTTTTCCAAGGTTTGCTTTTCCGAAAGGTATCTAATCTAAATTAGGCAGGAGTTTTCCAAATCAGTGGAACTTCCATAGCACTCTGCTGAGTATGGAGCTTCATGTGGGATGCAGCAATAGTCCCTAGAGCATCAATAACTTCATTTTTCCGGGATTCTAAGGCAGGCATTAATATTTGGGTTGGACTTTCATTTTTAATTGATGAAGGAAAAGACTATCTGCCTTTCTTTTCTTCTTGATAACGCAAACTTCTCTTTAGTAACTTCAAACACCCCAATTCTTCAGTTAAAGGCGAATTAAGTTTTCCTATATTTAAAATTAGCTCTCTGAGGGTGGCATCAGCTCTGTTTCTTTTATGTTTTAAGTCCCAGTTCTTTAATCTGTTTCTAATACATTCTGTTCAGCAATTTTGCATTTCTGTTTTAGTGGAAGCAATGCTGATTAATTCCTTCTTATGACATCTGTGGCTGCATCCTAGATTAAACCTACTCTAATACAGAGCCTATCATTAAGTGTTAAATATTCTTGCAAGGCTACTTAAATTAGATTCAACATCAGTGGATCATTTAGTAGAGAGTCGTTAATTCTCCATCTTATGGCAAGGCCGCATTCTGGTGATGCTTTTAATCAGAAGATTATTGAGGTATGATTTGAAAGGGATATGCTGCCCATATTTTGCCTTTGGGCAAATTATGAAAGGTCAAGTTGCCAAGGAAACAAAACTAAGATAACATTACTAATTCCTGACTCCAAGAGTTGTCTTTCCTGATCATATCATTTGCTCAATGTACATGCTTAGAAAAGATACCAGCTAACAGTATCTCTGCCATTTAGTTCAGCAGAAAATGGCTTTATAATTCTTGCTCCTCTGGATGGCGTTCATAGGGATGACAAGGCTCACCAGAATACTTTGTCTCCGCAGAGTCCACGGATCAGTTGGTTTGTTTATGGATGAGGTAAATGTTATTCCTGATTTATGGAAGGGAAAAGAAGGAAGGGAAGGGTTATAATTTACATATTCAAAGATAGCTGCAAAGTTAAGATGTTCCCGGTTTTGACAGTCTAATTTACAGCTCTTTAGAGAATCCTGATGTTCATAAAGTGAAGAGCACTCGATAACACAACTTCATTAAGGCCCCTCAAGTTAAACACTCAGAGTCACTTCTTCTGGTCACAGGTCAGGCCAGTGGAAGAGCCAGGAAGACTTCCCTGGTGTTTGCTGCTATCCTGAGTGTCGTGCTTCCTGTTTTTCTGTTATTTTCTCTTCTCCTTTCCTATTCCAGGTGGGAAGCAGTAGTATAGGATTGGCTCCAGTGCAGGAGAGCCTGCATAGAATAGCAGGATGTTGTGATGAGTCTGTTCCTGCCCCTTTCTCCTTTCCATCCATATGTGTGTGAGTGTATAATATGTGTGTGCGTGTTTGTGTTCAATTTCTTGTCCTTCCTTTGGAGAACTCATGAGAAAGGAATCATTTAATTCCCTTAAGTATCAATATCTGGGATTGTGGTAGATTCTGTCCTTAAATTTTCATGGGGAACTGTGCTGTGTCGTAGGGCACTGCATAATGAATACGACCCTGCCAATCAAGACACTCTGTTTTATATCACTTATTACTAAATTGAAAATGGTGTTTTACTACAGCAATAAAGGGCTGGTACAGCATGAGGTACATTTTTATACAACTCTATGAACTTTGTCATTGAAAACATTATAGCCTTGAATTTGAGAGCACAGTGGAAGGCAATATAATTTGATTACCTATATTAATCAAGTAGAGTACAACATATAAAACCAGTAATGCATAAGTCTGACTGGAGCCAGATAACCCTCTTGTGCATCTTAGAAAGATTTATTTTCAGTAATATAATTCATTTGACATGAAAGTATCATAATTGCAGTTGCTAGGAAGGATTTCTTTCTTTCCTTTTTTAGGGAAAAAAAAACTATCATGCTTTCAAGAGCAGTTTGTTCTTCTAAAGCTCTGCTTACTGAAAATTGAAAACAAAGATTTGTTTTTGTAATTGTGGCGATTTCTCATTAGCCAGCTGAGCTAACACAGTGGTTTGTGTTGAATACTGTTACTGCTTCATAAAAAAGTATTAGGTGTGAATTTCAAAGAATATTTTTTGCTGTGCATTGATTACATTGATTGTTAGTACTGTCATTCTCAGCCTGTGCTTCTAAAAGCTGCCCAGAAGCTCTTGAGCCTTCATTTACCTGTGCAAGTACTTTGCATAAACTCTGAAATAACTCCCCCTCACTCACTCCATGAAAAGGCTTTAAAGCATATTTAAAGACACCTAATTACTCTGCAGTCTATGAAAACCCCTGTTGTTAGTCGATAGGCAGTAGCGACACGTACTAATAATAGCATTATCATGAGTTGCTATTTATGCATTTTATTGCTAAGAGTGGCTGCAAACCACACGTGAGTTGGTTGGTGTATCACAGCTGATACAGCAAAATTCACAAGTGAAAAAAGAGCAACCAACTGTGACACAGCTCCCCTTGGAGCAGGAAAACTTGCCTGCTTCATAGTGCCAGTGCACACAAACTGAGAGGGGTTAAAATATCCTGGTCAAGGTGTTTTCCAGTTCTTCAAACAGATTTCACATTCACCTTTGTTCACCATAATTTACTGGAAAATAAAAGGTTTGTATAATTCAGTGTGTTCTGACTCTGTGACAAATACATAATAGTTTGTTCCAGCTAATTATTATTTCCTCATTGTGCTAATAAAAGGTGATAGAGTCCATTCCCAGTAGTGTTTGTAGCCCCAAACTTACTGGTCCCCAGAGCAGTAAGTTGTTCTTTTCCATTTTTACTCTTCAGTCTTCTGTTCTTTTTCTCTTCTTTCCCCTTCTGTTGAGATGTTTTCTCTTTCTTTGATTTTCTAATTGCTCCAGTCTGGTTTAGACATATAGGGGGTCGTCAATGCTGAGGAAACACTTTGACATGTTGGAACTCTATTCATAAATGACATCTATCCACACAGCTGAGCATTTCCTTATCAGCTCTGGAAGGAGAATACAAATTTAAAAAAAAAAAAAGTCTGTAGTGACAACAGAAAGTATAAATTTCCTCAAGCCTGTTCAGAAAGTTTCAGGATGGCTCATCGAAGGATACTCACATTCCCATCTTTCAACATGTACAACCAGTCCTTGTCTTGGTCTTTGAGGTCGGTGCTGGCCAAGCTACCTTGGCAGTCTGAAAGCAGAACAGTGAGGTAGGAGGCTCCATTTGTAAATCATTACATTTCCTTCAATCATGGACATTTTGGGGGCTGACAAGAACAAGTGAGTATCTAAGGGAATTGAAAGAGAGGAGCTGACGTACTAAGATAGGGGGAAGCCTTTACAGTTTTACCTGAAGTAGGATATCTGTGTTTTCAAAATTGCTTAGTGTTTAAAGGTTTGTCATTTAGCGGTCCAAAGAAGCATTTTCCAGCTAATGGCATAGGTCTTGAAGCTTTTATATTTAGCTTTGATGGGGTATAATTCTCAAAGAGTGAATAACCAACTGTGTTATTTTCTTATCGAATTAGCTTGAAGTCTCTGTTATATTCCTTAGATTACGTTGAGGACACCCAAATGTGTGCCCTAGCCAATGCTTGTCCTTCACTTCTAAGACTCACCTACTTTAATATTTTTAAGATCTAAATGGTATGAAAGGAAAAAAGCAGATTTAATTTGCATTGTGTTAATGCTAATGACAACTGCTGGCTATTGGGGGGGTTGGGGGTATGCAGAGGTGGTTTTTAGTTTTCATATTTAAAATCTTTTTTATTTCTCTCTTGGTGAATTTCTTTGTTCCAGGGTAGTTTGCCTGTGGCGAGTGGGGCATCCATCCCTTAAGGTTTATTTTAAAAGCAGTGGTTCAAATCTGCAAGCACATGCTCTGGGTTTCCTTGGAGGAATAGGCCTTCTGTAGATGTCTCAATTCTTGTACTAAATATTTTACCAGATTTGAATTTTAATGTTCAATAATGCAAACATTAATGGTAGCTATAGTAAGCTTAATATTTTTTACCCACAACAACATAAACCTTACTATGAGTTAAATAGCCATGGAATTAAATAACATTAATTATTACATTAATTATATATAAGTATATAAGTATATAGTTTTTATATAATATAATATATAATTAATAGTAATTATATATAAGTATATAAGTATATAGTTAATCTTGTCCCTGACAGCAGCAGGGACTTTTAGTGACTAAAGGCATGCGACAAAACAAAGCAGCTGGTTCATGTAACCTTCCTATATTCATGAAGTGAAGAATGAGCTGAAGTTCTTCTCACTGAATTTTAATGTATTTTGAGAACACAGTGCTTTAGATTGTTTTCCACATCCGGAGTCCCTAATTGAACAGTGTTCTAAAATTCTCAATAAAGCATGGTAGTGGTGTGTTTCCAGGTGTGTAGCTGGTCAGCCCAGTTTCACCCACCTGAGTTCAGCCTGGCTTCAGCCACTCCTCCTGCCAAGTCCAGCATAAGTGGTTACAAGGCACAGCAGAGATTTGCCTTCATACCTGAGTCACGTCAGCTCTGATTCTAAACTTAGTCCCCATTTCTGAATGCTCATGTTAGACATTTTTGGGCCTTCAGCTTGAATATGAATGCAAAAATCTGTAATATACCTGTGCAGGAACTTGAGAGTCCTCAGATGGGTGTCTTCGTGCATAACCTGGTGTGTTCTTTAGTCGCTGCACCACTTGGACTTAAAGGGAGAAGTAAGGAGGAAAGGAAGTTGGCAGCATGAGAAAAAGTGTGTGTGTGTGTGTGTGTGTGTGTGTGTGTGTGTGTGTAAATATATACATTAAAAATTAAATGTTTAAATGAAATAAAATAAACATTCATGTGAATGAGCTGTAAGAAACCACCGCAAGAAATCCATCACCCTGATTCCGGTGGGTGGCTGTCATTAAGCAGGATAGGGAGGTATTTGGAAATGCCTTTCCCCCTGAGTTCCGTGCTGAAATCCTGTCTTAACAGCTTCCTGCAGCTCATAATGGTTCTGCACGGAGGGAAGACAGCCATGCATGTTCTCTACTAAATAAATATGTAAATGGAACTCCCAAACAGAGTCACATACCATGGAGTCAGATAGCTGAGAATAACTAAATGCTTTCCATTAGAGGAGGGTGCTTTAACAAATTCTGTTGTTTTGTACTGGCCCAAGACTTTTTGGTGACTGCATAGTGACATGGACATGGCATAGTAATGGACTAGATTTGCAATCCAGATAGAAGAAAAGTGATGTTTATGGTAAATGGGGAATTACTAGACAGATCATTATGGTTAAAGTGGCTTTTGACTATATCCATATTAAGTCCTAAACTCCTCCTTAATTTTTAGACAAAGCTTATAACCCCCTCTCCAAACTGCAGCAGCCTCTCATTGTTGTAAATAATGGCTTTAGGCCATCTTTCTTCTATTGGACATATCATCTAGGCATCCTTGCATTAAACAAAATTAGAGTTGCTCTGTGCAGTGAGTCACTGCGAATCCGATCTTGGTTTCTGCTCCTCCCAGGAGAGCGTGAGGGACCAAAGCAGCTGGGGCAGGGGGTCCAGGTAACTCTGAGCCAGGAGGCTCGTGGTAAAGGGGAGGCAGCAAGGCAAGATGTCTCTTGCAAGCACTTGGTGTTAGTCATAGCCTAAAACAAGAGAATTAGAAAGTAATGGATGTTTCTCTGGTTCCTTAGAGAAAACCCATATACAGCACTGAAGCTGTAATGCCTCCAAGAGTGTCTGTCTGATGAAAAGAAAGTGAGTGACAGGTGACACAATGCCCAAGCAAGGGAAGAGTGAAAAGAACCTGTGAGCACTTCAGAAGAGAAGCAGACTGCATCTCTTTTCTTGTCAGTCTCCTCTGTTTTGTAAATTGGTGAAATGCAGTGTCAACCATTCAACTTTGCATGCACTGTTCTTTCAATTATCCAAGCGTGGCTGTGGGTGCACCACCAGAGACGTGTGGAAACAAGGCAAGATAGGAAAGAGGTGAAAAAGCTTCAGTTCATTATTTGTGTGATCCCTGCAAATGCTGGGCTGAATGTGGTCCATAATTCACATTACTCTTTGGTGTAATCATAGACAGTACAAGTGAAAATTACCTCCTGCATTGTCCGATCACTCTCTTTCTTGGCAAATATGGGCTGAAATTAAGCATAAAATTGGATGTTGGGTTTCCCAAGGGTGCTGAGATTCTGCAACCATAGATATAATGAGTCAATCACAGTAAATTGACTTCAAGGCAGCTACATCAACCTACCATTAAATACTTAGAATGAGTCCAAATAGCGAGAGAGAGAGGGAGAGAGACCATATATTGAAAGAGGTGCACTATATGCGGATAGATAGATAGATCTGCTTTTTTCTGATCATTGAGTAAAATAGATTGATTCTGGAAAGGATGTCATTAAATCATCCAAAAATTATGGCAAAGCATTCTACTGGTATATTAAGGCCTAAAGTAGGAGGTATAACATGGTAAACCAGCCAGAAGGCCTCTCCCGAGTGTGGTACCAAACACTGCTGAGTAGATGGCATTGGATGCTGACTTTTCTGTTTTTAATCAATGCGTCTCTATTAAGCACTTAGGTAGCAACATACATCTCCAGTAAAAGACTGCACCATGGAAAGATCTTCCTACCTTTCCTGGGCGGGGGGAGGGGCAGGGATGTGGGAAATGAAGAGAAATCTGGTGGCTCTTACAGCTTTTTCAATACAGGTTGGTCACTCTCCCTTGAACTAGGTCATTTTTAGACTTGGCTGTAAAGCAGGCAGCTGTAGGTCTTATTTTGTAGATCTCAAGGAATAATTTGTGATTATCCCTTTTTCTCCAAAAGTGCTTTCCCGTGTATAGGTATAATAATAAAGAAACCATTTTCAGCATAAAAGATGTGCTTGTCAAACCACAGCAATGATTTTCCAGTTGCTGGCTTTTTTAGTTGTGCAGCCTTCTAATATTTCTGCTTGAATTCTTTCACGACAGAAGCAAATGAAAATTACACCGTGGTTTTTAGGTCTCTGTTCCCTGATTTTTGCTTGTCATGTCATGAACTTCTTCGAAGCAGTGAAATGGCAGCCCATCTCCCTGAGAGCTCCAGACAGATTTCTAAAGTTGTCTTGTTAACAGCTTGTCAGAAACCTACATTTCAGTCTCGCTGAGTTTATATCATGCAAAAAAAAAAAAAAAAAAAAAAAAAGTTGCTGGAAATTATGATTTTTACAGGTTCTGACATTTTTCTAAAGAACTGAAATGCTCAAGGCTGCTGTCTCCCTTAACAGGCTGTGCTGTTTTGGGTAATATTCTGCGTTGCATCAACTGAACATCAGAGCAACATTCAGTTTCTTCCCTTTAACATGTTCTTTGAATTATTTAAGGTGTTTTGATGTTGGCTAGAATTCGTAACAAAGTCCTCCAGCTTTTATCCTAAAATATCAAAAAGGTTGAGATTTTTTCCTTCCCCCCCTCCCTTTTCTCCCTCTTCCCTAACCCTTCCTCCCTCCCTCCTCCCGCTTTTAATAGATCCTTGCATGGATCATCAGGGGACTTTCTTTTATGTTGTACAGCATGAAATGACTTAGTCAGGGTCTTCCTGATTAATTTATGAGTGCTAAGGAAAAGGGAAGGGGGGAAAAACAGTCCTTGAGGGATTGACCCTAAGCTGCAGCAGATCAACTCAATTTTATGGAATGAAAAGAGACTTAAACAGTATTTTTAGCGTCGGTTTCTCAACCCGCAGAGGTAGAGAAGCTCCCTGCATCCGGCAGGCTGGAGCAGGGCAAGAGGTGCCCATCTCTCCAGGTGGCTGATGGAGTGGAGCTCGAGTCTTCGGAGGCACCGAGCACGTTTAGAGTTAAAGCTGTGGCAGACTGGTGGATTAATGTGCTCTGCCTCCAAGGGACAAATGCTCTTTTTTTTTTTTTTCTTTTTTTTCCCCCTTTTCCCTCCCCCTTGCTCCCTCCTTCCCCACTCTGGGCTTGCAGATGACAGCTGTTGGTCACTTAACAAAATGTCCTCTTGATTGCTGCTTCACAACAGGGGCCCCCTCAGACCAAACAGCACATAGCCTGTACAATGCATCACTGCCCCTCAAAATTAGTTATAGTGCTCTGGGCTATTCTCGGCTGCCATAGCTAATACTCTCTTGCTGTTCTTCTCTCTCCCCCTCGCCCTCCCCCTCCGCAGACAAAGGCTCAGCCTATACATCTGTAGTGCTCATAACCTCCCCCTTCCCCCAGCCAAATGCTGAGGAGAGAAAGGGAAAAAAAAAAAAAAAATTGCTGCCCTGAGGCTCAATCTGTTTCTTACAGCTCTACCCCGGCACTTGGAAGCCTGAGCTGGTCTAGCCATGGGGAGGCCCTGACTCATTTCATCAAGCTGTCAGGGAGGCAGTGGAGCTAAGAGGACTCTGCTGCCTGGGGCAAGTTCAAGTCAACATTCGATTTCCGTCCTCCCCCCGGCCCCCGCCTTTCGCTTGGACACTTTCTGTGCTCTGGATCTAAACTTCTCCCCGAGCTGCAGCAGCTCACAGCTTCTTGCCAGGAGGAAGGACTTGTGGGACCTTATAAAGGACACAGTGGCAAAATTGCTGCAATAAATCAGTGGCCCTCTGACACTTGGCGGTAGCTTAATGTTTTGGCACTTTCTTTCCTGTGTATGCCTCAAGTCCCATTAGCAAGCTTTTCTGTCAGTCTGGCTCATGATAAAACTCTCTCTTCCTATCATCTTAAGCAAGCCCCTGCAGACATGAATCTGATGCCAGACTTAATAGGAAACAACACCCTCCCCTGCACACACAAGCGCGCATCCATGCACGCTGCCACTGCTCCTGGGAAGTTAGCTCAGAGGGCATGGAGAGGGGAGGGCTCTTAAAAATAGGCTTGGTTTTACTCTTTCCATTAAAAGAAACATTAACAACCCGGGATTTAAGCCTAGTACTTCCCCAAGCCTTGCTATTAAAAGAAAATCCAGTAACTAAATATGGTTGGAAATAATAAGATAGTGGTAAAATGAGTGTGGAGTGGGTGTGCAGGCTCTATAGGTGTCTACACTGTTCACATACTCTGTGCAACTTTCTACATATGTATTCTAACCTGCCAGCTTTCATGGTAAAATTGTAGACAGTATCTTCACTATTTCTGCTTCCTCTTCTCTCAGCCTTGTGCTTCCCCAGACAGTTCTAGGTGCAGGTAGACTGGTTAGATTACATGTCCCTCTGGGCTGGGATCTGTTTCTTCACACGGCTAGCTTAGATGTCTATCACCCTGTGCTTAATCATAATACAAATAATATCTATAGGTATGTGTGTTTATGTGGAGAGGGAAAAACAAGCCTTTCTCTCAGCTGTCTGGGCAGGAACCTGTAACTCCTGTGCTGTACAGTGTCTGGCACAACAGGGCCCACGGCCTTGGGGCTGCATAGGCACAACCTAAATCATAAACCACTGGGTTTGGGTGAAGTAAGAGATAACCATGTTTGTGTGGATAAGCTGAGGTGGCTTCTCAAAAGCTTGGAGGAAGTGGCTCCATTTGAAATAACCGTATTTCTCTGCACCCAACGTGACATAACGTCCAGGTATTGCCAATCTTGTTGCAGTCTTATGAGACTTGGGTGGTTTTGTTTTCATTTCTTGAAGCTCTTATTCCTGGCATGGGACAGTTTACATGACTATCTGATGTCATGTTAATCAATGCAGTGCTTTTACGATGTGAAGAAAAGCTGGATGATGTAGTAGTTAAAACACTGTGGGTAAGAAAAGCGTCAAAGCACGTTCTCAGCACCAGAAAACGAGAATCACAGTACAGTTTTAATGTAGGTTGTAAGGAGCTCGGTGCCAGTAAATGGTAAGAGAAGACCCTTTGTCAAATATGCTGTTGCCTGTTTTACAGTAGCCATAAGTCCATCTTTGTCCCCTCTTGAGGTGGTTTGTAGAAGCAGGTGATGGAATGCATCACAGCTCCTTGCCTGGTGGGAAAGCCATGATGGAGAAGGGTCTTGAAAAGCGAGATTTCACCCCAGCCATCAAAAAAATGAGAAGGCGCAAGGCCCGGTCTACACATAGGGATGCTCTGTCTGTGATTCCCGAGTTACGTGTTGTTCCTGCTGAACCTCACCTCACGGGAGGCTTCCTTCGGACTGGAATCTGTCACTGCAAGAAATTGTTTCCAAAAAGCTGCACAATTAGGGGTCGGCTTTGCAAACATTCTTGGTGGAATTGAGAGGCAATTGGCACAACCCAGTGAATAATCCCTTTAGGAGCCTTTATGAACCCAGCACAATGGCTGTTTACAGTCCTGCTTATAGACCAGGAGTGTTAACAGGCCTTTAGAAAAATCCAGGTAATTGAAGCTTTTGTCTTTCAATGAGCCCCCATTGCTTTCAACAGTTGCCATTCTCCACATTTTCTTTAACTTTTTTTGTTTTGACAAGGGCTTTTGTCCCTCAACAACAGCAGCGTGGGAGGTGAGCGCAGCCGGGTGGTGGCCTCGGCCCGGCCTTCGCAGGACACTCCACGGCCTCCTCCTCCTCACACAGGATAAGTTGGCTTTTTAAGACACAGCAAATCCGATGTGGCCAAACCGAAGTTTCTCCTGTGACTCCATTATTCATCCCAACATCCCAGCAATGCAGCGTCCCCGCCCGAGGCCCTGTGCTGGGGTGAGGAGGAGGCTGGAGCAGAGCGGGCGCGCGGAGGCTGGAGGCCGTTCCCACAGGAACCGAAGCAGCCCTTTGAAACCGGGGGTTTTGAGCAGGCACGCCCCTGGCAAAGGGAAGGGAGAGGGGTCAGCGGCGCTTCTGCTTTTCGCAGCTCCGTCTGGGCCCGTTTGGTTTTGCTGTCGTTGGTTTTTCTGTGCTGTTGCTCGTTCAGCAGCCTCTGGGTTCCTGTTTCTCGATGTGAGTGTGGGAGCCTGTTCCTTTTACATAAAACAAAGAAAACCTGTGGGAATTCCAAAGCTTGGGGCCTTTTCCACCAAAGCTGGTTGTATTTTCTTCAGGAGTCGGTGGGAGGTTAGCATAGGTTGGTAGCCATGAGTCTCAAGCTTCCTATTTTCTTGTATGTTAAGCAGAAGTCCAAATTTTATAAATATCGGTGTGTTAGTTCTTCCCCTGCAATCTCTCATCCCGTAGGCCACTTTGGGACATTCTCACGTGGATTAAGAGATGGTATTTTGGTGGTTTAAAGCCAGGTAGGAATCAATACAAGGGACAGCTTGTGTGCGTGAGTGATCCTACACAGCTGCAGAGGGGGCAGAGGACTTGCTTTCACAAGGCAAACAAGAAATTAGGCAACCCACTGCCACAAATGCAGTTTTTAAACCACTCATCTTGCAGTCACAGCTTCACGGAAGGCTCTGTGTCTGCACGGAGCCACATTGGGTGGATCTGCATCCACAGCCCTGCTGGCTTCTGCAGTTGCAAGACTGATGCAATCGTGATTAAAGTAAGGAAGATGTAAGCTAAAATGAAATAAAATTCTTTGCTGTCTTTTCCATTTTAAAAGCAATTAATTATGAAGTCTTTACAGATCCTGAATGGGGAAAAATGTGTCCTCAGAGAGCAGATGTTTGCTTCATTCATATGTCTGTTTATAAAATTTAGCATGTGGATTTGATGGTTCGCTGGCTTTTTGCAGCTTTCACTTATCTACATGAGACAAAGTTGCATATTGGTACCAAAAAAATTAGGCATCTAAATAAAGCAATTCTGCACCTTTTAGTAATGTAAACCATCTGTAATAGGGTTTTATACTCATTATAGGTATACAAATTTTGGAAGTCAAATCTGTTTTCAACAAGAAAAACCCTCTCTTTTTTTTTTTAATATCGTAGTGTGCAGTAAGAAATAGGAAGACAAGTTTTGTTACAAAAACAGAGAAGACTAAAATAGTACCTTGTATTTGAATAATAATGGTTACTAATGTTAAAAAAATTATTTACATCTCAAATATTTTTAAGCTAAATTTGGTAATGTTTACAGTACTGAGGTTTTATTAAACCAGGACTCATAGGCAAAAGCATTTGAGTTTTAATGATAATTTTGAATGCTTTCTAGTCAACAGATTTTGGAGTTTAATTTATTTGGTTATTTTATTACTGCAGCATATAATTCTTTAAGCCCCTGTTAGAATTAAAATTTGTATTGATATTGCCTAAGCATACAATTTGAAGAAACCCATGGCTGTGTGTGCTAACTTATTTTTATGCCATTCTTGTGATAGGTGTAATCCTACTGTAACATGCTTTAGTCTGAACCACAAATCACGTCGTCAAAATATTCTGCCCCTAAAATATGAGTGTTCACATTGAATGAGCACCAAAATTAAAAGGGTAACTTAGGATAGTTTTGTGCAGACCGGCTCTAAAGGGTGAAATAACAAGGTCTTTGTGACCCACTCCATTATGCTGGCGGTTTGGGGGAATGCACAGTCCCTGTAGCATTAGGGCTTGATTTGAGCCCCCCCTGGGTGGAGGTGAAAGGCTTCCCTCCACTCAGCCAGTGTTTCTCAGGAGCACGTAAATAATAAGAAGTGGACTGCTGTGACTGCATCTTCCCCCACCCCCCACCTCGGTTTTGATGAATGTGTTGCTCTGTCAGCGTGAGTAACCGCTGCCTTGAGCAAGCACAAATGCAGCAGGTACTGGGGCAGCCTTTGCCCAGCAAACCTGTTTCAGCGTGTCTCGGTGTGATGGACAATTAGTCCCGTTCCGAGCCCGAGCAGAGACTTGTAATTGTTTGTGGTTGCATGACACGGGTTTGGGGAAGTCAGCAGATGGCTGCTCATGATGACTTATCAGGATTGATTTTACTTTTGGTTTGTGAAAAAACCAGAAACTGTATTTCATATAATAATTTTCATAAAGGTCAGTGACAGAATAAAAGTCACCAAAAAGGCACAAATAGCTTATGGCAAGGTATTTACTAAAGACACGGCTGTCTAATGTTCTTGCCTACTGCAAAGTAATTGGCTGGGACTTTGTGCAGTTTGCTGGTATTAACATTGGTTATTCCCATGGAACTTGCCCACCCACAGCTCCTGGCCCCTGCAAAGCAGTCACTTCTTCCATTTTTCTTCAGATTCTTTCTTTTCCAGAATGGTTACACATACAATTAGATCTGTGCACATCCTACTAAACAGTTGGATTTCTCTGTGAAAAACATGCTGTGGATCATGTGGGGCAGTGTAAAATAGTTTCATTTTGAAATAAAAAGAGTTCTGTGTAATCAAGACTATAGAAAAACGGATTCCTTAAACCAAGCATTTTCACTGCAGTAAAATGGGAATAAGGTGTCAGTTGTGAAGCTGAGCACTCTTCACTGCATCACTCTCACAGAATCACTGTGGGAAATTCCTCCAATATTACTGGGGCTCTTCATGTGCTCAATGTATTTCAGAGAATTTAAAAATAAAAGGTTCCTCAAGTATTTGGGGTCAATGATTTCATGTGCTGAATAGAAGAAGAGATTAAATAGTCGATCATAAATCAGCGGAAAACTAATAATTTAACAGCTGCAGTTTCTGCTGTGTGACTTTAGGATAAAGGATGTGGCAGGAAAGATCCCCCTTCCCCGCTCCAGGAGGAAATCTGGACAAAATGACCAAACAGATCTATTCCTTCTTTTACATTCATGACACCAAAGCATGTGCATTCTCATGGCCCATTTCCACATTTGGGGCTTGTCACTGCTGGCTTGCAGAGTCCCCTCATGTTGACCCAGTGGATTCTATGAGGTGCTGCCAGTTACAGAAACCCACCAGGCCATCCCCATCAGAAGTTGGCTGAAGGAGAAAATTCCCACTGGGAACCAAGGCTACAAAACACAGTGACCACTTCTGTCAGCATAACAGACACCAAGAGATTTACTTCTGTTCCGAACTGTAAATCTTTGTGAGCTCCAGCCAGCAAGATGTGCATGTCCTGAAATGTTCAGTGCTCAAGTTATCTTTCCATCATTTGTGCTATGAAAATAGAGCATTTCATTTTCCGAGCCTGAAAGAGATTGCACTCCAAAGCTCTTTAAGTAAACACTTCCTCCTGGGATCAGGATCTCATTCAAACTAAAAAATGTACCAGAATTTATGATGTATTTTAATTACTATTCTTGGTACCACTCATTAAATTAGAAATTGATTGCCAGTTTCACAGTTTCCTTGTTAGATGACAAAGTGCTTATCAAGGTGAAGCAATGCAAAACTGTTACTATATATTCCACAATTTGGGATGATAAAAAGGCATGCTTTTTGTTGTGGTACTCGTGTTACTGTGGTTGTTATAATGCATCACTGATTGTCTTTTTTGTTTAAAGTTTGCTTTCCCCCATCCAAGTAAGAGTACACCATAAATTTGTATAAGAGAGAATCTGGCTTTGTCTGGTTTATGCTAGCAGTGTAAAAGGCATTACTGCAAACATCAGAAGTGTGTTTCATTGAACTGTGAACATCATAAACAGCTATCCTAAAGATTTAAGAGGATGATGCAAAAGATCCCTATACATAAAGGTGTTTCTCAAAATCTTTTTTTCTCTTTCTAATCCACAGTGTGACAGCGAGAGCGATATTGACGATAAGGTAAGACTGAATTTTCTTACTTCAAATGCTTGGAAATTCCCTGATAGTCAAAATAAGAAGGAATTTGAAAATAACATTTTCCTCCAGTCTTCATGTCGAATTTAAAAATATCTACAACTGAGTGAAAAAGCATCAGGTTAGCTGCTCTTTGATCTTCACTAGCTTCTGTTTACAGGAAAGAAAGTCCCGTTAACATAATAGTCTTTATTGATTATTATGTGAGCATTCGGTGAGACCCGAGTTATAGCTTTAGTGCTGTATCAGAGGAAGTTTCCTCTGATAACTCATCAGGAGCCCGTATTTTATATACAGTAACCTTTGAAGATGTCAATTTTGTAATCAGGTTCGAAGATGGGACCTGCCCTTCCCCCACGTGTGGTAACTGTCAAGGAGTGTTTTGTCGTGTTGCATGCATATTTATCACAGAGCAATGATTTTTCTGACCTTCTTTTGAATACAGAGGTTGGTCATTGAAAGGTTGTAGTTGTGTGTTTGTGTATGGGGATTTCTTGTTCACCTCTGCAAGGAAAACAGATAAGTCCCACTGTGTAGCACCTGTGGCACCGTGCTTTTAAGCATCAAATGCGTAAAAGACTTGTGTATTCCTTGCCAGCTTTTGGCAGATCAAACCTGGCAGTCTCAGGTCAGATCTTCATCAAATCTTTATTATATTTTGGCTGTCCAGTCTCTTGCATTCATTCATGAGAAGCTGTGGCACAGAGTTTTCTCCTGGATCAGCATTACAGAAGTAACGGCTGACTTCAGATAGCCCTGTGTCCTCAGCAGCACGCCTGGCTGCAGCGATGCATCACAGGTTACCATGAGTTCAGGGGACTACTCTAATAGCTTCTCCTGGTTAAATCTTTTTATTTTTGTTAGTATCGGTAGAGCTTTAGAAACATTAGGGTTTCTTCAACTTCTTCTTTTAAAAATGCCATCAGATATTAAATGTCCTCGGAGTATGGCAAAAGCTGTGTTTTGAGATGAAGGCTTGATTGAAGAAAAACATTTAAATCATGTGTGTTGAATGAAAGAAACTGTACATATTTTATTTTATATTATTTTAATTTTATATGTGTATATATGTGTAAAGTCACTCCCTGAAACCACCTCTCTTCCCAAGTTCTGTTTCTTACAAGGTTACACAGCAGCAGAGCTGACAGCAGGGGTGGTGAGGGTAAAATATTATTCCCTAAAAGCTTAGATACCATGGGGTTAAAACGTTTCTTAGACTGCCCAATCAAAGGAAGTAAAAGCAATCACTTAGAAAACTGTTTAAAGATCTGCCAGTCAAACCTCAGATGAAGTTGTAAGTGACATGTAGTTTTATTATACAGCTATGCTATTAATGATTATCTAAATTACACTGGTAGACCCAGCTAGCGGCATTACATCTGAGACTGACGTTTGTTAGATTAGGTTTGACTTCACCTTGTAGAGAAGAAATTGAAATCTGAACAACATTGATTAGCTTTCAGAATGTGGGATCTGAGGTTACCTTCAGAGGAAGCTGCATTGTGTTTGGCTGGTAACTTGCTGTCCTTTACAGCAGATGAAAGGCTATTATAGTGTTCCTTACCATTAATATGACATTTCTTTACATTTCTGTAACTGTAATTTGACCTTCTAGGCTCCCTATTTCCCAGCTACCTTTTCCTTAAGGTGACTCTGCCTTAATAATAACATTTCTTTTCTTCATAAGGAGAGCAGCACAAGATCATCATCTTTCTATCTCTTGCCTGATCTGTAGAGACGTGAAACATGACACGGTTCTATTAAATAGGTCTCTGGAATTAAGTGGGGTTGCTTTTCTTGTCAGCAAAGATGTGGGCACACGCATGTAAACTCACCAGGGTTGAAGATGCTTCAAACCTTTCGTGGGGACAATGTAAGTGCAACACTGCCTTCCACTTGGGGAACACAGGGGTAGCCTGACTCTCTCTGTTGATACCTGGCATACTACGCTCCCCTGGAAACTCATGCAGTGTTTGTCTAAAACTTAACCTGACTGATGCAACAAAGAGCTATAAAAATTTTGGTGTGACTGTCCTGAGGGACTACACTCATTTTCCTCCTTCCACGCGATGGCAAAATGTATCTCCTGATGATGCTCCCAGGCTATTGCAGCCAGATGGAGTGTTCAGCACACTGCCTAGCCCAGCATCAGCCTTCCCGAGTTACGTGATGGGTCGGCTTCATTCCCCGCTGCTACAGAGCAATGCTGCTCTGCTGCCTGGTCAGCAAGAACCAGCGTTTTCGAGGTACACCTACACACGCTGGCACTAAGGAAGGGCAGGGCAGGAATTACTAATGTACTTTTGATTTGCATAACATTTTTTGTTAGTCATAAACAGCGGATCGGTCTTGTCTGCATAAAAATCACGAGGAAAGCAGACAAAAAAAGTTCATGTACAAGTACAAACTGAGTCAGCAACAGAGCTAGAAGCAAAACTGAAATTTTCCACCTCCTACTTCTCTCTCCAT
Source organism: Gymnorhina tibicen (assembly GCA_013399875.1). Classification (NCBI taxonomy): domain Eukaryota; kingdom Metazoa; phylum Chordata; class Aves; order Passeriformes; family Artamidae; genus Gymnorhina; species Gymnorhina tibicen. Next base: position 968,795 of record VXAZ01007126.1, on the reverse strand, counting down.
ACCATGCTAGTAATTATCCACTATTTATTTAGTTCGTAGGTATATGGGCTATTGAGCTCTTAATGTTTTCAAACATAGACATTAGAGTAAAATTAAGGTTTTACCCTTGCTGCATTGTAAAATATAAACACACTCCTGATGGTTTGGGTTTTTTCCTTGTGCAGTGCAGTGCAGGGCTCCAGGGGAGAAAAGCAATTGAGCATAGTCAGTCACACGTACAGTGTATCAGAAAGAGGAGCCGTGACTTTAGTGCAAGGTACAGTTTCACAGCAGTTTGTGAGAGTGTTTCCAAACATCGCGCTGCTGCTTTTAATAATCGGAAAAGCGGAGCTCAAGGCTGGGGACTCGTAAATCCCATCTACTTTCTGAGAACTGTCTCTGGCCAAGTATAGCCTTTCACTTCTGCATCACTGCTGAAATCTCAGAGGAAGTAAGTGGGACGATACTTTCTCACACCTATCATTCTGCCGCCACGCGCTTCTCACAGAACTGTTCGAGATACCCAAACTAATAAAGTGAGCTGTCCAGCCATTTAACCAAGCGAGAAACTTAGCAAATCATGCGTTCCCAGAGATGGCAATGCAAATCCTGTTTCCTTTACTGTACGTTCAGTGGAGGACATTGGTTTGGACTCTGCAGCTGTTAGGAGGATTGCAGTGTTGCTTGCTGAAGCTGTGGAAATGATGCTGTGCTTTTTGAGAGGGAGGAGGGAGAGAAAGGGAGTCAGTCTGATACTTGTATTACACTGTCTCTGCTCTGTGAAGTAGCTGAGATGTGAAGCTCACGGTCCATAAACATTGTTACTGAAAATATATACTTCCTTTAATAGCAACAACAGCATTAACAGATAGCAATTACCCTTCATTTTCAGGAACTATAAAGTCTCCATTAATTCAAGATTTATGTAGTTATAGCATTTAGCACAGGAATAACACCACAGAGAATTGGTTTATACACATGTAATGAGAGAGCTTATGGCATACTTTAGTGAACATTAACATAATAGAGTAATATAAACCATCAACAGTTCCACTTATTGTCTCTTACCTGCTTTAGCATCACTGTGAAAAGTGGCTAGCAGCTTGGTAATGTGCTCTGTTAAATGGTGTTCTGCAGAAAGCCAAAAGTCAACTTGTGTAAAACAAGGGAATGAGTAATCTCTGCTCGTTACTCCAAAATGGCGCTCTCATTTTTTTAATAACAGTGTTCAAGATTGCATTAAAAAAGCTCCTGTTTCTTTCTTTAAAAGTAATTCAGTGTTCATGTCCTTTCAGTCTTGGACTTCTGTCTGCTCTGTGTGAAATTGGGGGTTGTCAGCTTAATTACATGGCCCCGCTGTGTAAGTGAGCTCTCCAAATCAGGGGTTAGATATCAAGCATTCTTCATTTAATGTGGTGCTAAGTAAGATGTGCAAAGAATGGAACTGTATTTCTAAGTTCAGTCAGTATTTACTGTATATTTGTTCTGTAGTTTGTGTTTTAGCTATAGCAAGCAACCTCTGATACAGGTAAAGTTAAATCCAAAGTGGAGACAAAAAGTTTTGAAGTCATTTTTTTTCTCATGAGTTTCTGCAGCAGCCCAGTGAGTCCCTTAGGCTGTGCTTGTGGCAATGTGAATCAGCCTTGCCATGATGCAGTTTGCTAATTCCAGAGTCCCAGGAGGTGCCTGGAAGTCGGCAGGAACAAGAGAGCAGGTGCAGTTTAGCCTGTGATAGATGGGAGGGGACAGCACGGTGGTGCTGTGATCCCTCCACCTGAGGCTGAGTTCCCATCCTGCTGCATGCTGTAAAAGCACAGAACAGCCCGTGCCTTAAGGATGAGATTAACGAGAAGGGACCCAGGTAAATGGGGAAACATTTTGTCAACAGCAGCACTGTCTCAGTATGCCAGCAGCCTCGTTGTTGTCCAGCTTTGATTTCGTAGGTATTAATCTAAAGGAGGTATTTGTAGGGATTAAGGTTTTAGGAGGCATTTGAGAGGGAAAGTCAGGTAGTTTTATGGCCGTGAATGGCAAGTTATTCTCTGTAGCAAAAGGCACGGTGGTAAGTAGTGAGGAGGTGCTTATTTGAAAGTTTAACAAGGGGGTGATCAAATCAGACCAGTGAGAGATGAAAGTTTACAGCAATGCTGAATGTCAGCGTTGGGAAGAAGAGGTAAGCCGTGAAAGAGTCAAAACACAGAGAGTGATAGTTTGCCATTCAGGAAGTGAGAAGTTGTGTAGGAAGCAAAGCCACAGACTAGGAAAATGATCTTGCAGCAACTTTTCCTTGGCACAAGGACACAGTTACATCTGCTGTCACCAAAGGAAAGATAAAATGGTAAATGAAGGGTGAGGTAGCTTGACCAAGAATTTAGTTGTGTGGATAAACAGAGGATGCTCATTATGTTATAGAGGACAAGGATATACAGGATTTAAAACATAGGTTGAGTATTTTGATGTCAGGAGTATTGTGAGTCAGAGAGTGCTGAGAACTGTGGGCTTGAGTGAGAGACGGAGGTGATAAGAGTAGAAGCAATGACAAGAATAAACTGTATGGATGATCTGGGGGATGAAATTATCACTGTTGTCTCAGCTGTGTTGACCTTGAAAGGGTATCCACAAGCCCACAGGAAAAATCATAGTTCAGGCAGCAGGAGAAAGGGATGTAATAATGAAGAGAGGTCTAGGAGTTGCTCTAGCAGGAACGGTCATTCTGTATGTTTGTTTATGTACGGCAATGGAAAAAGTGGGTTCCATCTATAAGTCTGTTGTTTTTGTGAGGCTGGAAGTTTAGTTCCCACTTCAGATAATCTGTTAGTTGCTGTTTTTGAAGCCTACCCAGACCAAGGTCCCAAACTGGTTTTATCCATCATTCTATTGTCCTTTTCTCTGAGAAATTAAACTTGGTACTTTTCCAGAAATTGAGATTCATACTGTTTGCAGCAGAAGGGAAAGATCAAACACGGAATTGAACCGAGGGCTTTCACATGGCAGTATTTGCACTTCTGTTAGCATTACACTTCAGTCTATGACAGTTTTCAGCTGTGGCTAATAAGGAGAAATCTCCATTTCCCAGTTACTTCCCAGCTGGCTTCTCAGACAGAACTGAAGTGTTTTTTACCAGAGGATGCTCTGGCTTATGGACCCTTGTGCAGGATCCCTTGTGGATGGGTGTGGTTGGGCTCTGCTGCAGCCTTAGCATCACGCAGTAGTGTTGCATATATGCATGTGCATGTACATACATTCACACAATCAGTGCTTCTGCTAAGGTTTAATTCTTACAGACTGAAAATCCAGTGATACAGAGTGAAAACTAGTGAGAAAGCTGACTCCCATACAGTAATAACTGTAAAGACTGTTAGTTCTCCTAATGGAAGAAAGCCTCTGTTTTACAGACAATCTGCATGTTGTTATTAGAAACAGATCTGCTTTTTAAATAATATCAAAATATTGAATTTAAAATAACCCTGTAGCCCTTGAACGATTTGGGTGCTATAAACAGGCAAATGTAATGTTGTTGCCAGTACAGGAAGACAAAAATTCACCACTCAGTGAATTTGTTTTATTTCATCATTCTCCATGAACAGATTTACCAGAAAAATAGCATCCTCTAAGCCCACCACATAGCACCACCAGTTCACTCAGTTGCTCTTTGGGAAATGCCAGATGGGGGAGAGACTTGGCATGCCCTGGGCTCCCATCGCTCCACCCACCATGTGCGTGGAGCGGACACAAAGGTTCCCCCTGAGACCTAGGGCAGTTGAGTTAAGCCCTGCAAGTCCTTCCAGAGGAAGAGGAGCCTTCCAAGTTGTGCTTCTCTACTACAACTGCAGTAAATATTATTAGTAATAATAGCCCTTCTTGACCTTTATATTTAAATAAAGCAAGAATGCAGTTAAAAAAATGAAACAAAGCTTCAGCATCAATGTGCTCCCTCCTACTGAGATTTTGTGTTTTTCTCTTTTCCAGACAAAAACTCAAATTTTAAGTACATTAGTCTGTATATAACAAGCTGAGTCATCACAGTCTGTGGTGCCCATATTCATTCTTGAAAATGTGGAAAAGAGGTTTCAGAGCAAACAATGAGAAGAGCCTTCTAGTTTGCTGAAAAAAATCCATCATTAACTCACATAAAAGGGTTGAAGAGATCTTATGGAGAGCTCTTGGGCACAACAGGATAATACCAGTTCTGTTGCTGGCAGTCAGCATGTCCCTGGCTCTCTGTTTTCTCCATTGTTTCACATCTCCCTCTTCCAGTTCCCTGTCCATGAGCATTTTCTTATCTTACCAAGGACCCTTGTGAAGAAACTTTTAAGATCTGAGGCAACAGGGGAGAGAGCAATCGCGTACAGCTGTCTGCCCACATCGAGAAGCACCATTATAGCGTAGTCTGAGCTCCACAGGGCTACCTGTGCAATGGCAGTAACTCCTTGGAAGGCGATCAGATAGAAGATAACAGAGTAGGCAGGTGATAGGAATTGGCAATTGAGTTAGGCAATTCAGTTAATTAAATCGAACGATATAATTAACCGTAAAGATGCCAAGGAGATGAGAATTCTGGAGGATGCATGCTCCAATAGCCAGGCCCTCATTTGGCTTGCAGAGTTTCTCATTCCTATATTCCAAAATCGTTTGCCAGGTTAAGTAATACAGAAGGGCACAGTGTGCAGCACTGTCCCCCTGGGCAGGAATAAAGGATACAACTCAAACGGGCTCTGTTCCTGCCCTGGCTGCACCTGGGATGGGAAAATGAACATTCCTCTGCTCTGCCCACCCTTAATGCTCAAAGCATGTTATCTGCAAATATGAGACTTTTCCCTCATCACAAAATGCCAGTTAGAATGTCACTTCTGATTCTGTATTAGTCAGTATTAGTTGCTCTGGATGTACTGTAAAGCTTGTGTAATTCCAGTTAATATTTTATACTTTTTAACATTTCCTGATGGTCTTTAATAGCTGAGTTCTACCCAGCTACATTTTTTTTGAGAAGGAAAATGTTCTCCTTAGCAAGTGGCTCATGTTTGGTTTCGTAGTATCTGAAAGCTTCACTTGATTCCTGTTATGGCTCTTGGTCTTCCAAAGTTTCATTTGCATTTTGATGAGTTTCCTCTAATTTTGTTTGATACCTGTATGACTGTCTGAGGACTGTGATTCTGCATTTCAGTCAAAGCTGTGCATAAGTTCAAAACAGAGCAGTGGCTTAAATGAGGCTTTTATGAGCTCTTGTCTGCTTAAGGTGAGCTCTGCAGGTCATGCTCTGGGGCACGCGGCGCTGCACAGCTCCCATCAGCTCCGCGTCTGGAGTGTCAGGAGCATCAGCCGGCCTTGATCATACCCACTGATGCCCAGTCTTCCACCCTTCAGTGGTCAGATCAAAATATCTCAAACTCACGCAACAGGCTTGGTTTCCACGGTTTCCAAGCCTTTCCTCGGCCTTTGCCACACCCGTGTCAAAGTTAGTTGGAGATCTTTGCCTAAATCTTTGGCAGCAGCTGACTTAATTTGTGGTTTACTACTCCTGACAGTTTATTGGGGAAGCAAAGCGCGCCTTCATCTCCAATAATAAACAGCCCACCCGCCGACACTTTGACAGACTTAATGGTTTTTTTATACAAAAATGGACAGACTTAATGTTTCAACTGTAGCGATCATCTGTCCTGATCTCCTTAATGAAATTAGATTAAGTGCACCTGGGAAAATGCTGAGACGGCACATTGCCTTCATCACCTTCCTTAATTTAAAACCAATTTGCGGGGAAAATATCCTCTGAAGCTGAGGGAGGCAGAGAGAAGGGGGAGGGAAGGGGATTTTAAGATCTATCTGGATAGCTACTGGCAGTTTTAATTCCTTTCCCTGCTGGCAATGTGAAATATTAACAGCCATAAGAACTGAGAGTTTAAAGACTTACTAACCTTTTTGCCTTTCTTAGGGGAAACAGAAACAAAACAAAATCTTTACCATCAGGATCACGTATAGGAACAAAGTCCAGGATATGTTGGGGCTCAGAGTTGGGGCTGGGCAGGGAGGAGAGAAATGGCTGAAATATGAAAGTGTCTTCTTCCAAGAGCTAGACCATGTTTTCCTAAAATATATTGTAACCTCTGCGTGTTGGTGGTGCTCACTGTCTGCTTTTACCTTGATAATGATTTAGCTGTGCAGAAAAATAGTAATTTGCCCACATAGCTGTGAAATCAGCTGCAATATGTGCAATATAATGTGACCTGAAAATGACTGCAAATGTTCCTTTGGCTCATTCTGAGGAGAGCAAGAGCAAGAAACATGTCTTTTTAATTAAAAATAAAACATTGCAAAGAATAACAATAACTTTTTTTTTCCGTGAAGGATGATTCCTGTTCTCTCACTGACTCCACTGATTGGAAACATGCTAACAGTTAGCTCAAGGTCTTCCAGTGCTGAGGTGGTCAGAGAGCACAGTAGTCTGTGATAGGCTGGAAAGTCTCTTTAAAGCAGAATTTTAAATGCTTACAGCCTTTGTTATTTGGAATGTTACAGTCCAAGCTGAACAATGCAGCTGATTTTTCCATCTCCTGTCTCCGATTTCAGTATTGCAGGAACAGGAAGATTCACACTAGAGATGGGCATTTTCTGCTGCTTGAAGATGATTTTCTTTATTTGCTTAGAATTGGCTTTGTTCTTTGTGAAAGCTTTCATAGCCCAGGTTGGGCAGAGATGTCCGCCTTGTGCGTGGCTGCTCTCAGGATCACTGTGAACCCACAGCAGAAAGGGAAGTCCCGTGTAAAACAGCGCTCTAGAAACGTCTGCTGACAGGCTGGGGTTTTGTTGAGGTAATTGATGCACAGTCACTCCTGTTCCTTCAGCTGCTGCTGATCACCACTCAGGACCTCAGCCATGGTGACCCATGAAGAAAAAGGCATTCAGAACAACCATGTTGAAAGACTCAGCTAAATTATATTAATTAGTGAAGGTGGGGCCCCATTTTCAAAAGTACTCCTCACCCTAATCAAAGTCAGCAGAATCCGTGGATGCTCCATGCATCCCAAAATCTGTTCAGCCATCTTCATCCACTTGACTGGTCTATCAGTGGGACTCCTTACGTAAGTAGGAGTTTGTATGAGTAGCCCGATTGCTGTCAATGAATAATTTAGATGATTTAAGCCTCAGACGTGCTTCTTAATAATGAGGGAAATCAGCCCCATATGTCCTTGTCCATAAATACTAGAAGATGGAGACAAGTCACTTTTAAATGGGATTCATTTATTTTTAAATGGAATCATGATAAGTGTTTTAAAGGTAATCAAGCATGTGTAGCTATCCTGAATATTATAAATATAAAAGAACATTAGCCTAAAATTGAAGGGGACCCCATTCATATATAAACTGAATTAAGGTATCATGCAAGGGTAAAAGTGCAGAGTAACCTTTGGTAACCAACAAAGATTTTAAGGTGTCTGTTCTTTTTATTAATTGCCACAAAGGTGGCTGACGTGACCAATGTGTGTTATACATGTCACTATATGTTATGGGCACAGTTACTGAGTGACTGCAGCCATTTTCACCCTCTTTAAATTTGTAGATAACCTCACCCTGCCTGCAAAAGGTGAAGCTGAAGGAAGTAAGATTTTTTTGTACTGTGATTATTGAGCTTGTTCCCATAAAACAATATGTATCCTACAAAAAAGGTCTCCCTCCTATCCCTGTATTATTAGTCCCCATTTTTTTGTGAAACATGAGTTTCTTGTCCTTTTCTCATGTCTCAGTTTTTGTCTGATGGCATCAGTGGCACCTCCTCTGCTCTGCCTGTGCTGCTGGCCCTGGGCTGTAAAATGCCAATCTCTCGTTGGTGGTTTTCTCGATGAGATAGGCTTCAAGGACAAATCCGGGGCTCTTCCCCACAAAACCTACCAAATGTTGTATATAGGAGGGTGTGCAGTTAGTGGCTGCTTGTGTTTACTGGAAGTGTTACATTTTAGGATCCGTAAGACAGAGAATCCATATTGAGACACGGGGAAGGGGAGAAGTATGCCTGCCAGTTATTTTTAGTAGCACTGTAAAGTCAATCAGAACTAAAGCAGATGTGTATTAGAAGTTAATTCATATTAAGAATAGCACTGCACTAGCTACCACTTTCATCTGGAAGCAGGTGCAAGTCTGTCTGTGCTACTTGCTTTTAATGTGGTCTAGTGCAAAAAACAAGGGATGTTTTTAAGCCATCTTACTAGTTTCAGAAGTTATTATATCTCACCTTCTTAGTCCGTCTGTATGATCACTGGTGTTGAATTGATTTGTCAGTGCTGCCAGTTTGCATTGCCACGGATGTAAAGGAGGTGGGAGGAGGGACAGTTCCTGCAATCTTACAGCTTCCAGCTGCAATTCTTGGCTGTTCAGCTGGTGGATATATTCAGTACAGTAGCAGTGCTTGAAAACATTTCAAACAGGCCTGTAAGTGCCAGTGATCATTAGATCCGTTCTGGATTATAATTTCAAACTGTCTTCTCCCTCCCTGCCCTGTCTCCTTTTTGCCTTCCCCTCTGCCTTGTGCTTGTCTTTCAAGTTAATGTTGTCCAATGCAGATAAACACAAAAAGGATTGAATGGAGGTAGAGGAGGTGATGTTGTTATCTCTTGATGTATTTACTCTTCTTCCCTCTATTCAGCAGAATGACTGAGCAGTGCTAATCATGTACCTAAATCTCCTCTGCATCAGTTTCAATACTTGCTGAAGTGCTGTGAGACAGCAGATTCAGCCAGTGCCCCAGTGCCCTGCTAAAACCTCGGTTTTCACTCACTCCCAAACACATGAAGCCCACGGGCGCTGGGAGCGCGTTTGGAGTCAGGGCTGCAGCAGCACAAGAGCCCATTTCTTGTGGCTGAGTGCTGAAACTCACTGTTCTCTGACCTTCAGTTGTGGCTGGGTCTCAGGCTTGTACCTTAGGCAAAATTCCCATTCATCATGCCATTGTAAAGAGCAAACATTGGGAGGGCAAAATAACTCTGCGGCTAGAACTGGATAATGTAGTTCAAGTCCATGGCCTAATTCCTCTGATGATGTTGTTTAAAACATTATTTTCTCATTACCCTTTGTGAGCTGAGCTTCAGAGCTCTCCATTAAAAATAACAGCAGTGACTTGAATTAATTGGTTAGAAAACATTTCTTCTCTCAGCCATGTTCCACAACAAAACCTGAGGAAGCCAAGAAAAATGCTGGCCCAGATTTGGAAGAAGTTTTGTTTAGAGGCCTGAAGCCCACACGTTGCTCTGCAGACAAACGCTCACATCCGTGGGTCTGTTGTAACTGCCTTGGGTTTACAGGAAAAGAAGCCAGGCCGGCTGCAGGGCTCAAAAACAGTTGCTTGCCAGATTCTGATTTATTTGACAGCCTCCATAATAAAGTAACTATTTGTCTAACTCTTCCTGATTAGTCTGAAGAGGTTCTGCCAATCTGAGGAGGATTGACTAGTCAGGAAACCGCTGGTATTTTGGCTTTTTTTTTTTTTTCTTTAAGGGCTGTGATATTATTTGCAATAATTTCTCCTTTATTAAGTTTGGCATTTCAAAATTATTCACTGCTGCAATGTGAACATTTTCCACATCAACAATAAGTCTATTACGGAGAAATTTACAAAAACAAAATGACTTCATATTGCTTGCAGATGTATTCTGTAAAAATAATTGTTTTTCACTAGATTTTAATGTTTCTAGGCCTTTGTAAACATAATGCCTAAATACTTTTATTCAATAAACGAGACCCATTCAGTAATTGCTTGCACATTTGAAGTCCAGTAAATAAGGAGCAGATTTCGACCAAAATCTGTGTATCATTTAAGCTGCTTAGGTCACAGCCCTAGGGCAGAAAAGAACTGGTGAGAAACTTGTGTTTTCAGAAGTGGAGAACTGTGACTTCAGAAACCAAGACAAATAAGCCCCATTTCTCTTTAATTAGTGGATTCCTGCTTTCTTTATTCTTCGTTCAGTAAGGCTGGGAATTCAAAGGAGGCTGGAGATGTTAAGCATTCTGTTCTCTGGACTTTCTTTATAGTCTGGGGATACCAAAGTCCTTGAGGCTCCATTGGAAATCCCATCACACAAACCCATATTTCTTTCCTTGAATGCATTGTTTTCAGGTTGGAAGCACCATTGTGCATAGACAGAGAACATACACACATGTGGAATGGAAACTGTGGCTGATGTCACTAACTGTGTGCCCTGGTTTTATGTGTACTAGGTTTAGTGTGTACTAGTTTTTAAAAACCAGAATGGTATGGGAGACCTCATTGAAGCTAGGAGAACCTCTAGTAAGCATCTTGTTGTCTTAAGTTTGGGCAAAATGTCAACTTAAAACAAAAAAGGCAGTGCATGAATAACTGGATATTGCTTGTCATGCAAGAAAAATAACTTACAGAGCAAATTAGAATCCAGAAATAAAATTGAAATAAAAACAAAAACAAACAAATACCACATGTATTGTAATTCTTGTGTGAGGCATGTTTGGTGGAGTCCTTAAATCAAACAGCTTACAGACTGCATTGATGAGCTCTCATCATGCCTGAGGAAAGTAATACCCAGTGAAGTATTCTCTGTGGTGGCTTGTTTTCCTCTACAGATATTTTACAAGGCACAGGGACCTTTTAATGGAATCAAGGAGGGAAAAGGTGGTCTAAAAGACAATGTGTAGTTTTTCCTTGGACCTTGTTACCTTCTGTTCTCCAGACACTGTATTCTCATGGGTGAATCTCTGGTCTGTTCAAAATAAAAATAAAATCCTGTTTCATTTAAGTATGACCAAGATTTCAGCTAGTTTCAGCAAGAATCCACCTCACTGTCCCTTAGGCCACCATGGTCTTTTAACATGGGTGCACAGATAAACAGTGGCAAGGCAGGCTTTTCTCTGGATGAAGGTGTGTGCAGGAAATGAGCAGTCCTCTCTCATGGACTAGGGATGTGGGGTGCAGCAGGTCACACTGGCCCCGTTCCAGGTGACAAGTGATGAAAAGCAATTGGCTATATTGCAACTGGCTTTGGATGTATCAGTCCTTAATCTTTTGCTCGTGTGTATGACAGGGTGTTTCCCTGCCATCACAGGTCATTCCCAGCCAGCTCACTCCATGTCTGATGCTTCCCTCTCCTTTCCCTCCTCCTATCCAAAGAACAACAACCCTAAAACCCCATAAAGCTTTGCAGCTGTTTTCACACATAATTAAATTGTCCTGGGTAATCCTTGCCAGTGGCCCTTCATACAGTGGTGGGGGAATCGCATTGAAGCCACCGCCATGATTTGATTACTGGGATTCCTGTCCAGATCAGCTGCTCCGAAGGCATCTGTGATGTTTCCAGGGCTCGGTAAAGCTTCACACAGGGAAGAGATGTTCCTTGTTCCTCATAGCAGCTGCCTCTTCCTGCACGGGGTGAAGGAGACACAGAGCAGGGAGAGGAGCTTTGGACTCCATACGTGTGTCTGTGGCTTGGATGTTGTTTGTGAACCCTTCCTGACAGACCTCTGGACAAGCTGCTGTGATCTGTTTAGAAACTCCTTTACTGGTTTTGGTTTTATTTATCATTTTCACTTGGCCAGAGGTATACCTGCCCTTCCACCTGCACATCTTCCTCTCCTGTGCCTTAACTTTTGGTTCATACTTTATCAGACATTTCATGTTAAAGCATAGTGTGAAAAACATTGAATCAAAGGAAATAAAGGTTTGAAGTGAACCTTGAGCATCAAGAACCACAAGTTTCTTCTGGAGTTTGCAGAGGCTGTAGCATTTTTCAGAGCAAGAGTGAGCTGGAAAGTATTCTCTCCTTCAGGAAAGTCAGGAAAATCAGTGTAACAAACAGGGACATACCAAAGCCTTTTTTTCTCACTGGGTAGTCTCTCCAGGGAATTATATATGCTGAATATTGCCATGATACATGCTCTTTATTATGTCTCTCAGCACACAGCACCACTGCTGAAAGTACTTCCATTCACTTGTTATCTAATCTCTGTCATCAGAGGTCAATGGATACAGCCCAAGGTCCTCCCTTGGCTTATTTCCAAGCAAAAGCCCTGCATCCCTTGAAAACGCCTGTTTCAAATGGAGTGTAAACGGGGACTTGCCTCACACGCTGGCCAGGAATCCGCATTCTGCAGTGTTGCTTTCCTGGGCCGTGATAGTCAGTCTTGCAGCTTTGTCATTGATTTCCAAAGCAAGCTCTGTTGGTGATGCTGGAAATGACCTGTGTGTTGTATCAAAGCCCCCAGGAGCTCCAGCCAAGGACCATATCCTCACTAGGATACTTAGTTCACAAAAAGGCTGTCCCCCTACAGGTAGCTCATCTTCCAGGGAAAAAGCAGGAGAGAGTGTGCACGGGCTCTAAAGAGATCCCGTAACACAACATGGCGAGGAGTGGCTTTGTCAGACCTGGGAAGCCTGACTGCTGTCTGTGGCATTGCCATAAAATAAAATTTTGAGGAGGGTAATGAGGCCAGATCTGTAGGTGTTAGTGGGAAGCTCCTCCCAGGTGCGAGGGGAGGCTGGAAGAAAGCGTGGTCCAAGAGGTGGGTGCAGGAAACTGGTCTCAACCTGTTCCCATTGTGGTTGGACGTGTGGGTGCTCTCCAGGCAACTGGAAAATGATGAGAGGAGATGCAGAGGAGGTGCAATGTTTTGTGCAGTAGCTGTGTTTTGTAATAACCTCTGTTATTAGAGGAACGGAGGCTTGCGTCCTAAGGAAAACAGCCGGGTTGATAGGCTGTCCTGTAGCCTGACTACACATTTATGCATGAAGGAAGGTCACATCATAGTAATTGGATTACCTAATAAATAGCTGGATGTGGGCCTGTTACCGACAGGGAAGGCTTGCAGAGCACTCCCACTTCTTTAATTGCTGCTTTAGCCTGCTGGTAGGAATTGGGAGGTGTTGGGAAATGACACAATAGCAGTTTCAGGAGCATTGCTCATGAATCACTGTCTGAGTACATCCTCTGCTCTAGTTTGTGTCATGCAGCAAGGGGTTTTTATGATTATTTTGTTTGTTCCTATGATTTATTCCTAGCATTCTCCTGAAGCTGCCAAGGCAAGGTAAAAGATGCTTGTCTCTCAGTGTGTTCTTGTAAGTCTAAAGTTCAGGGTTATTTTCTAAAGGCAAAATGAGTATGGAAAATCTTGTCCAATCTCTGCACAATTTTTTTCCTTGAAAAGGCATTTGTCTCTGTCATCTGCAGCTGACTTCATTCTCTGCTAGAAGCTGCTCACTGGTAAGCTTTGCTGTCATCCTGGATACACAAATTATCCTTGTTTATTTTGGAGTAGCTTGGGAGACATGTTCTCTTCATTCTTCTCAAAGTCACAGAACATAGAGGTCTTTTCCACCCTCCTGTAAGCAGGACAGGAAGGAAAGCCAGATGTCAAGGTTATCCTACAGTTTATACCATGAAGCCCTGCTTTCACATGCTTACAATCTGCCCAGACTTTGTCATTGTGAACTTCCTTGTTGAGAGTCTTCTTCAGACTGAATTATTTGGGTGAATTTCAGCTGAAACACTTCAGCAAAGTGAGATCTTCCACTTAGTTCTCCTTGCTGCCAGCAAAGTTCTGGAGCAGAGAATATGGTAGATGGCAAAAGCACATCCGTTTACACTTACAGCTTTTCCTGTTGGCATCCAGCAGTGTGGAGGAAGATGACAGGTGCTGCGGGGTGGAGGTGTGGGCCTGATGTGGTGCTGGGGAACCAGAGCCTGTGAAGGGATTGCTGAGGAAATGTGGGAGCCAGATTTTGAAAACAAAACACAACTAAAATATGTTTGCAAAGGGGAGCTAAACTAAGATTGCATGGACAGCCCTAAGTGGTTTTTTCCCCAGATTTTTTAAAATGCTTTACTTTGCATCTTTAAGCATTTGCTTTTTCCATGCCTGGTTTTACGGCACTTGAAATGAGTGAGACTATATAAAAAGTAGTGTTACATTTTGTGTGAGCCAAAGAGCCATCCTAAAGTGAGAAGCAAGAAAGTGTTTATCAAATGCCTGTGTATGTTGTAGGGTGCAAACAGATGTTCTCTATGTGAAACTTGGATAGAAACACAAGTTTAGCAAAGCCTTCTTCTCTCCCCTTTTGCTGCTGCTTTTAGGGATGTATCAGCCTTCCAGAGATCAGGTTCTGCAGATCATACAAACCATTGTTTCTTCTTAACAAGGTTTGCCAAGCTCATCCCTGGTTGTAAACCTTTATTTCCTGTGATTTAAACAAATGGTGCATTTCAGAAGTGACTCAGTTCCTTAAAATAAAGATGAATTTCTGCTGGCTGACTAGATGGAAGCCTGGTTCATCTATACTGCTGCCTTTCCCAAAGCTACTGCATAGCCCATAACACTGCATTCAGCTCTTCTCTCAGCTTTTCTCGGAAATCTCTTCCACAGTCTCTTCCACACTTCCACAATCTCTTTCATGCCAGCCTGAGTCTGAAAGAGTGTTTGGATAAGTTTTCAAACCATCGCTATTTGAGCGGATTGGCAAAAAGCAAGGCAGTCGTTTCTAGAACTGATACTGCTTTCCAGAAGAGGAGGCATGTTTGAGATGATCTCTGGCTTTATGTCCATACTCAGAAAAAGTAATGCAAGTCAACTAAAATTATAAAGCCAAAAGCCAAGTGAAAGCATGTCCACATGGAGGATGCCTTTTGTGACATTACATTATTGAACTGATCTGGAAAGGTCTAAAGTTGTTTTGAATTGTATAACTATTTTTAACTAGTCTGCCTTATCTTTGAACCTTTGCTTGCCTTCCTTTGCTTTTCTTTACCATACCTGTATTTTGGGTATCATAACACTAGTCTGATGCTCAGAAAGCTCTGAGTGTCACCTCTAGTTAATAGACATTCTTCCTTCTAACCTGTCTTACTTGCTGCCTGATGACCCATTAGGCAATTTTTTTTAATTAGCAAGTTAACTACTAGTTTGCAGTGCAATAATTAAAAGAAACCCCAAACTAAACAAAACACTCAGCTTCTCGAAAGTGTAGGTTAAATTATTTACAATACTTCTTGTAAACTTCTTGAGTATATTTATTAAGAGTAGCAAATTTTTGTAGCTGTTGGCCTCCTTATCTTGTCCTGTTGGCAGTGTCTTTGGTAAGCAGGGAGAAAGAAGATGATGTTTGCTTCTGTTTGAAAAACCCCAAATTGGGCAAATTATTGTCTAGAACAGAGATTTCATCAGATACTTGTGGTCAGCCAGAGAGATTTGCACAGGCCTCAGACACCTGCATAAGAAGAGCTGCAAAACCTATTAGGCAAATGAATGACATGCAGGGGCTCTACCAAAACTCTCCTTAGATTTCAGCATAAGTGAAAACAAATGTTCTGCTGTAAATATCCCCCAGGTGAATACATTTATTCTCTTCACAGCTTTGAAACACGCTTCAGGCTAGAGAGGCTCCCTGGAGAGGGAATTTAGCGCTCAGAGCTAAAGGTCAGGGTCAGGTCACTCTGCTCCATTTGAAATTTGGCACCTAGGTACATATGGCAACTGCATCATCCCAGGGGCTAATTTGCCAAATCAGATTGCATCCTCTTTCACTGCTGTGTGCCAAGCTCTTATGTCGCTCTACTCCCTGCAAAGTTGCATGTTGAACATCCAAGACCTGCTTGTAGCACCAGCCACTTTCAGCAGCTGAGCTCTCTTGGAAGAAAACCAGAGCACACCTACCTGATAATAAGAACAACATTTACATGGTGGTTTTGATTTCAAAACTTTATTAAGCATCAAAGGCAAAGTTGCGCTTGACCCTTGGAGGCATTTACGAGCAACTCTCTTCCTTGCTCATGCACAAGTGCCGTGGGATGAGTGGATGGAAATTATAGCCTCCGTAGAGGCTGGTGCAGACCCTGGCTCACAGCCCCTCCAGTGAAGCCAGCACCTCCCAGGAGTTCCCCAACAGCTTATAAGTGAGGCACAGATGGATGAGAGAAGGAAGCAGAGACGCTGGAGAAGGTGAATGGTAAGGATAGGGGTATCCAAGTGCACTTGCTTGGCTGAGTGCAGAATCCACTATGCTCTCGGCGTTATCACGCTTGAGTCAGAGTCAGGTTATTACAAAGCCTCACTTGGGATGCCACGGTTATCTTTACACTGCAAGTTCTAGCAGCTTAATTAGGTTGGTCTGGGCTAGGAGGAGATTGGCAAAGACTCCTGCTGCACACACAGTAATGCTGAGAAACTAGTTTTTTCCCAGTACAGCTTTGCTTTGATAGGTTTTGTTACTGGGATGAGTTGCATACGGCGTTTCACTGTTACTGGCATTGATACACGTATGTTGTTAAGGGTTTCTAAACCTGGATGTCCTTTCTTCAAGACAGAAAAGAGGAGTCATGAAAGTGGAACAATGGAAGAGCTGCAGTGAGTTTCTGCCAGTGATTATACTGAGATTTGGGATGGTTTTATTCCTGCTCCTGTACCCAGGCAGCTATAAAAGGCGTCTCTGTTGTGTCAGTCATCTGGATGCTTTTGCAGAGGCTGGGGCAGGGAGGCCGCAGGGGAGGGCAGAGGAAATGCTGAGATAGAGAGGGAAACTTTGGAAAATCCAGAAGGTGCTGGAGGCTTCAGCTTGCTTCAATTAGTGGAAGTCAGTGTGCACCTCCTTCCCTCACTGCCTCCCTTTGATCTTTCTTAAAGGTGTAATGCTAGAAACAGATTTAATCACGATACAAAAAAAAACGGGAAATGCAGTCTGTAGCTTTTATGATTATTCCCTCAAAAGGGCCTTGGAGATTTTAGCTTTCCTTTTCTTCTGGCCTTGAGAGATAGACATGTTCATATAACCCTGCTGGTTTATCATTCCTATCAGTAACACGCCTGCTGCCAAGATCCGGCATTTCCTGATACAGAGTCTGTGCCTAAAAATTGCCAGCTCTGAGGGGCTTTTGAGGATGATGATTGTTTTCTCTGCAGACGGGTGTGAACAGTGGTTCTGGAGAGCACATTCCCCGCCAGATAATGGTGCACCCACCCTTTGCCCTCTGTTTCTGCTGAGCAGTCAGTTGCCCTGATTTGTAGTGCTCTCCAATGCCTTTTTTCCTCCCCTTTTTCAACATGACAAAAGGTTCATGTGTTTAACCTTTAGAGGCATTATTGTTGGTCTCTGTTCCCCTTGCCAAGAGGATGGGGATGTTTCTGAGTAATGAAGTCCAGGAGCGGGTTGGGACTTTGGACCAGAAGGTTCTGTTTATCTGCTATGGCATCCTTACCACAGTCATGCAATTGGGAGGAAAGATAATCTTGTATTTCGAGTGACTGAAGGCTCTAACAGGAGATAAAAATACGATACAGAAAAAGCTGGCTAAATTAAATACGTAATAAATGGTATTACGCTGTGTCCAAAAGTCAGGGAAGAATTTTTAGCCTATCAAGCTACTGAGAGCAAATGTGAGCCATGTTTTACCCTAATTCAGCAAAATAAAAAACAAGCCAAAATGTTTTGTAAAAATTAGTCTTTGATCTTTCCTAATGCACAGCCTGTGTTAGTGGTCACAGCTGTCCAATTCTCTCAGCCTGTTTCTGTTCTCCCTGATGCCATTTTTACATTGGTGCAGTTTCAGTGGCGTCAGTGGAGCGGTTCCAGATTTATACCAGCAGTTTGGCAAACCCCAAATGTTTAAAAATCATGAGTCAGGCTCCAGAAAATAATGTGATTTTTCTTAAAAATCATTATTTAGAACAACACATTGCACTGGGGGTATGTTTTATAATTTTCTTTTTAATGTTTCTGCTGACGGGTGCAGCAGGTTTTCTTTAACCTATCTGTGAGGTCTGGAAGATTAGTTTGCAGTTGCCAGTGAAAGCTGTGACTCCTGCTTGAGCACAGCATTCCTTTAAAACTCATAAACTTGGAACTTTTAAAGCAGAACTTTAGTCAGATATGCTTCTTGCTCTCTGTCTGGGCAGCACTTGGAAGGAAGTCTCTTTTCTGGCCCATGCTCTGAACTCTAACGTGTATTAAATGTGGTAATTAATCAACATAATTAATAACCACAATTTTAATCAACATAATCAATATAACAGGCATCCGTATTTGATATTAAAATCCTGAGAGCTGTCAGAATTGCATTTCAGTAAGAACAGAATGCATTGATTCACTTCTTTGTTGCCTGATTTTTACCAAGCCTGGAGGCAGAACGCAAAACGTCCTACCCCGAGCAAGTTTGGTTTTAGCTTGGAACCGTGACACCAAGAATGTAGCCAAGTGCTGGAGTTCCTAGGGAGCTAATATTTTATACTCCTGGTTGGATTAGTTAAACTGCTCGGCAGGAAAGCCTGTGTGTGTGTGCGCTTGCACGGATCTAAACAAAGCTTCCTCACACACGCACAGGAGGCCAGCCAGCTACTCCATTGATTATGGGTTTGTCTTTCTGTTGCCCATGCTTGTGCCTTTTATCATTTATTTGGAAAGTTAATGAAAACAAGCTTAGTACAAGGAAAAGCACCCAGCAGAGCAGCCATCAATGCTGCAGAAGTTTCTTCTTGCCTGCTTATAATTAATGCCTTTTCCAGCAGAGAGAGACTTAATGTGGCAAAGCCAGCCAGCATATGCATCAGTCTCCTGGAACGGTGATTATTGATAATGGCTGGGAGGGAAGGCTGCCTTAGGTGGAGAGAAGACAGCATGTCTTACCTTGTGTCAAGGAAAGTGTAAAAACCATCATTTTTTTAAAAAATAATTTTAAAAAATTAATATTTTGGCTGTCACAATGATACCAGCAGCTCTGGGTGGTGTTGGCTGTGCTATAGAGCTGTTCTGAAAGATTTAACATGTTTTAGAAGTCCAGTCTGGCGTGCTGGTGCACAAATGCCGCTTGTGTTGCCTAAAAACAGTGAGCCAAATGTATTTTGGAAACAAAAGATGAACCCAGTGTGGCATTTCTGGTTAGTGTAAAGCATGGACTGAATGAACTGGAATTAAATATGCATTGAGATTAATGAGGAAAGTTGTAAGCAAAGCAGAGGAGTGATGGATGATGATCTCCACTGAGGTGGTCATGCAGATCTCCTGGAATGAACATGGTACAGTTCATGTGGTTCATGGCACTAGGCTTACCACAAACTCCTGCAGGTCTTGGCCTTGGGCTTTGGAGACACTGCCCCACACAGAAATGCCTTCAGCCACACTCACAACGGCGTTTTTCTGCTGCGGGATTTTAGAATTCTTGTGTAGATGGTGAGTTAATGACCCAGCAAATTAATTGCTTCATGAGGCTGCATTAATAATTGATGTTCTCTTACTCCTTTTCATATTACATACAAACTCTCTGTTCAGCATCTGCAACTAAAACAGGCAGAATTACAAAATTGCTTATAATCCCTCACTGAGCATGCCTCTCTGGCAGGATGGGTACTCAGGTACTGCTTTTAGTGCTGTACTGAGGAAATAAATTGTATCAACAGGATCCCAAGTTGCTGGAAAACTTTCTGCCCAAAGGATAACAAGAGGTCACTTTTTCAGATTAGGGGCTATGCCTTTCTTACAGGAAGCTGCATTTCAGTTGATACCTGCCTGGTGTCTGAAGGGAAAGAGCAGTGAAAGCTCTGACTTAAATCTACATCAGCAAGAGAACACATTTAATTGAGTGGCCTTATCTACACAGAGTATTGTTGGTTGTGTGACTTTGTTTTCTCAGTACGTATTTCTTATTCTTGCAGCTCTACCTTTGGGACCCCCTGATAACAAATCACTGTGTCACTTAATTGTCTGGGACTTTTTCCTTTCTTCAGATTATTAAATGAGGTGATTTAAACATTAATTGCAGGAGATCACTGATGGGCCTCTGCTAAGCTACTGCACTACAGGGAGAGATAACTAGAGATACAGAGACATGTTTTCAAGAAAAAAGCAAACATTTCTAGGAGGAGGTGGATGTACTATGACTGGTGTTTAACCTGGTGTGAGGTTTGATGGCAGCTGATGCTGCTGTGGCCCCTGAGTCTCAGCCACTCATTCCCTCTGGCACTAGCACCATTCTGTGTTTGTGCAGTGAGCTGCTCCAAGAAACTCAGCTAGCTGCAAAGTTGGAGGTTTGGGGTATTTTTGGCTTCTCTTCATCTGAGACAGCTCTGGATTTCTGTGTTATTTCATGAATTCCAGCGCTGGCACTGAGGAGGAGATGGGAACATGCAACCAGGGAGCCCATAGTGTTTGAAGCTCCTGTGGCAGAGCACCTAGGTATCAAAGATGAAGGAAGTTTATTTCTAATCAACCAGTCTTACATTTCAATCAAAGAGTTTAAATTTATACACATAAATAATTCATGCACTTATTATGCTACACATTCAGAATGCGGAACGCACATTAACTTGTCCTTGTCCCACTCTAACAGATATGCAAGTGTGATCATCCCTGTTTTATTAGGGGAAAATGATACCAAAGGTGAGATCTTGGTGCATTAAAATTCGTATCGACCCCCCCGCCCCCGCAACTAGATTTTCACTTGAAATAACTGAGATGGCTGACTGTTGCTCTGAGGGTAGTAGAGGCACTTTCTAGCTCCAGTGCAATGATTGTGTCACAGAAAGGATATTAGGGTAGTTATGCAGCAGAAATAAGTGAGTGTGGCATTGCCTCAGCGCTCCCAGGAATTAATAACCCCACAGGGATGCGAATGCCATACCTGCTTTGCCATTTTTAGTCCACAGGGCAATGCCACCTCTCATCTGAAAAACAGAGATAAGTGTGATCACTAATGCTTTATGCTAACAAGTATATCCTTGCCTCTCCTAGAAAGATAAAATTTATTAAGAAGCTTGATTGTGTTCAATTTTAAAAATTTGGCTAGTTCCTGAAAGAATATTTCATACGATATACATGAGTAAGCCTTTGGCTTGGGGAAAAGTGTTGTGCCTTTCCAGTTGCTGCTCAGTTTTGTGTTGTTCTAATTCATTTTCTTTGTTTGATTTTTATCTTGGCAAGATCCTGACTTGTTATTTCGCGGTTTGAGGAATTAACATTTCCTTTTGATTGAAGATACAATTTAACATTATATGTAAAAATTGTATTGCAGCGAGTGTCACCTGAAATGTCTAAAGTAGACTCCAAATCTGTATGAATAATGGGTGAGTCTTTCAAGTGTTATGGAGCAGCCGTGATTGATCCATCCTCCCCTGCTATAAAGCCCCCCAGTTGTAGGGCTGTGCCTTCTACACTTCAGCCTCCATGTTCTTAGCAATCCACTCACAATACACACCACAAATCACTGCTCCTGACTCATTAAAAAGGGCTGCCTGGGAGAGGGCATGGAGCTGACACAATGTCCATGCCTTCCTGGCCAGGCTGCAGGTGGAGCTGGAAGCCCAGCCCGATGTGGGGATTGTCTGGCACTTCCCTTGCAGGGCTGTTGACAATTGCCTGTAGCTTTGCCAAACTTTAGCTGTTGGAGCTGAAATTTTCCATGTTGTGTGTCTGCCTGCAGCTGATTTCCTTTTCTTTGAAAGTTCAAATAGAAAGATTTGGCTCCCTGGAGGTTTGGGGTATTGAAATGTTAAATAAGGTAGGGAAATGGTCATGTTAAAAGTGCTTGCAAATAGTTTGCTAAGAAACTTGCACACTTACATACTTTGAAGCAAGGATGTGAAATTTGGCCAGGACTTAGCCCTGTGGAAGACAGATGCCTTTTGGTATCTCTACAAAAGTTGCATAAGTCCTGCCAAGTCAGAATACTCCCAGAAGGATCAGTTTGCACATTCTAAGGGTTTCAGGAAAACACAGGTAGGCTTTTGAAAGGAAAATACCATTTCCTAAGTAGTTTGCTGGATATTCTATATAAGGAGTTTCCCAAAAGACAACCTCATAAAGACATGTCTTCCATTAGGAAAAAAATGAATGCTCAGAATTGCTTAGCAGCCAAGATCACAAGAAACCCCAAGTGTACTTAAAGGGCATCCGATAAGATCAGTGAAAAAATACCCATTACCGCCTCTTGCCTCTGGAACGTCATGTAAATCTGTCTGCACTTGCCTTTCACACTTTTAATTGAAAACATAAAGGGGTGGGGGGAGCATTTGAGCAGATTAGCTAATTGATCGATTATTTACAAGGAATCAAAATTAGAGGGACAATGATGTCTTTTTAGAGAGGCGTCAAGGCAAATTATATGATTATCAAGTTACCCATATGCACAGTTTGACATGCACAGCACTGCAGCATCCATTTGTACACAAATCATGCATCAGGGGTTTGCCTAGCACATTTTACGAGAATTTAACGTGCCTTTCTCAAAACCACAAAAGCAATGCCATAATGCATTAAGAATGAAATATTTAACTCTGGCGGCAAGCGCTTGTCTACCCCGTGAATGCCAGTAGAGGTTTCAGTGCAGTATTGACCATGGCTTTGCTGAATGCTCTGGGGCCAGATCCCTCTCCTGCTTATTCCTGGGCCAGAGACAGGCTCATGAAGAATG
Organism: Gymnorhina tibicen; assembly: GCA_013399875.1. Taxonomy (NCBI): domain Eukaryota; kingdom Metazoa; phylum Chordata; class Aves; order Passeriformes; family Artamidae; genus Gymnorhina; species Gymnorhina tibicen. The sequence continues at coordinate 946,419 of VXAZ01007126.1, read as the reverse complement.
TGTGTTAATGTGCACCATATTCTCAGCCATCTGTTGACCCCATCTGACTTGCTCCTGTCTGTGCCTGTGGGGCTGCTCTCTGGGGAGAGCCAGCAAAGGTCAGGAGGGCACCCAAGCCTTGTTGTAAGCTGCCGAGTGGCAGTACCATCTGTAAGACTTTCTTCCTCTGCTTCTTTTCCAAATCTGCCCTATTGAGGGCGGTGGACAAGTATTTTGATATAATTAGTTAATCCTGAAAAAGCCAGCCCCCATCCCCGACAGCCAGCAGTCCCGTCCCGGCTGGAGCAGACCCGCCAAAGGGAGGGACCTGCAAGTTCATTCTGGTTGTGCTGTTTGCTGACAGCCCTCGAAGCCCATGGGGATAGCTTGGCCAGAAGTGATTCCTTGCAATGAATGGTGTGATTTGTGCCAAGTGTTTTGAGACTATCTTTTTTTTTTTTTTTCTTTTTTTTTTAAATATTCATGTATTCAGTACTTTTGTCTGGGCATGGGCAGCCTACCTTTTTGGCACTTTGAAATTCAAGCACCTTTCTTAGTAGCAAAAGGCAAGTTCTCAAACGTTTTCCCAAGACATTCACTCTTGGACGTCTGTTACAATCTTGGCGAGCAAAGATGAAGGATCAAGCACAGAACCTGGCCTCCTCTCCAAATTGCCTTGATTTCTTATCTCTGAAGCTGGATTATTTTGCACAGCTCTTGCTGTTTCATAGGCTTCACGGTCCTATTTCGATTAATGCCATCCTGGGGACACATGAGCCCAGTGTAGAATGTCATCACAATGTTTGAGAGTGGTTTTGAGGGTCTGTTCTGCACATACTAAAAACTGTGTCAATACAGAGTCAGGCTTTTAAAAGTGGTGTTTATAGCACCATAATGACTCTGTATCTAGGTCTCGAATCAGAACAGGGTGTGGGCCCTTTACAATGTGAATACAATAACATGTATTAAATAACATTGAGAAGTTACTGCCAGTGCACAGTAGCCAATTTTCCAATGTTAATACCTGAGAACAACAAATCGCGAGTGAGGCTGGCCAGGCTGGTGGCCTCGGGCCAGCTTTTCCCCAAGCGAGTCTCTCAAGTTGGCCTGGCTCAAGGTGAACTGAGTGCTTGGTGGGGCTGAGCCTTTGCAGCCACCAGCAGCACCCTCTCCTTCCCCCTCCAAAGGCAGGAACCGTGACTGGGCTATCTCTGCACAGCACCCGGGAGCCTGACCTGCTCCCCAGACTGCCCTTGGATGGCTGGGTGGGGGAGCCAGACTTTAGAGACCCTGTTGTGAAAGTGTTGATCTAGATCCCCAGGAAATCCTGTTAAGCAACAACAGAAGTGCCTGGGGCAGGGGGAGAAAAAAAAATCTGTCTGCTCTGAGCTGTGGCCCTCTCATTTGCATGCAACATATGTCCTCTTGGTTTGCGTGTCAAAATAACCCTGCCCTAGTTGCCTCAAGCAAAGAGATTAGATCTGGGGAGGAGGCTTGCACCAGGACAACTCTTAGCACAACAAGGAAATTCTGAAAGAGTAAAGATAATTAAAAACAAGAGATGAAAGCTAGCTCAGTCAGCTTGCTTGACATAGCCAAGTATCTCCCAATAATTCAAGAAACCTCTCAGTATCCAGAACTGTCCATCATCCACCCTGTTTTCCCCTGCCAGCACGATCTGGCATTTTAAAATTAAAATTGTTGTGCTTGTCCTGCTGACTCATATGTTGTGCATCTCTCTTCTGTCCAGATTTGGGATGAAATCTTGGCCCTGTGCTGTAAGCCTGTGTTATGCAGGAGGTCAGAGCAGTTAATCAAAATGGATCATTCTAGCTTTATAGCATAAAAGTCAGTTAAGTCATTGGCAAAACTCCTGCTGATGCCTATAAATGTGGAATTCGAACTATATAACCCCAAGACATCCAAATGGCTGGCTGTAAGATTCTGAGCCCAGCTCTTCTGTTTAGAACTCCAGAGCCTCTCTGCTTATTTACTTTCCTTTTTTCACATGCGTCCTATGGGTTTGAAGTGCTGAGATTTTTTAATTACAAGAGCAACGCCTTGTTTCTTAGGAAGAAAATGTGGTTTTAATTTATTATTTTTTGAGTGAAAATGAATGACTTGAAAATACCCCTAATCCATTTCTTACCTTTTTCACTGTGAATTTTCTTTTACCATTGCAATAAAGCAAATTTATTTTTAATAGGATCGAGGGGGAAAATTCTAGGATCAGTTTGCACCACATTTCTGCCTACAGCTGAAATCTCAAATCTAACCCATAAACCCTTAAAAATAGTGAGGAGGAAAGGATCACTAATAACTTTAAAACTAGTTTTGAGACTCACCATAAGAACGTTATCTGTAAAGGCTGCATGTTGGTTACACCGACTTAGCAATAATAAGCAATAAAATGAAAACACACTTCAAGGCTGAAACAAGCATGAAAGCCTAAAATGTGAATTTGGGAACATTCCATGGTGATGTGGTTGACCAGTGCTGCTGTATTCAGGGTTTCTGCATGAAGATACACCTGCTGTTTAGCACCTTGCCCCCTACTTTGTCTGGAAGCTCTTGGTCCATGCTTTTCATTGGGCCCATTGCTAGAAAATGCAACTGGGGCTGCACCACAGAGGATATGGTGGTGGATGGATCTGTGGAACACAGTTTGCTGTATGCAAGTAACCTACCAGTTTAGGTGAGTCCTAAGTAGAACGAAAACTATCCTTGGATCAAATGCACAGTTACCTTTGTGTCTTCTCAGGGGGCTGGGAACTCTCCATGGGGCAGAGAGAGAGCTCGAGTAAGTTATGCAAACGCTATTGTGTGAGACTTGTGTAAGGGCTAAATCATTTTAGCCTCTGGGCTAAATTGTTTGATTGGATGGAAACCATTTAAGATGAGACTGGGGTTTTTTTTTCCTTGAAATAGTTTATTCCCTGACCACATTTTAAGTAGCTAGAATGTTTTGCTTGGTGGAGTGTATGACTGTGGGGGGTAGAGAGCAAGGGAAAGGGAATTGGGACTCATTTTTGTGGATATCCCAAAATAACCCAAATGAAGACAACCCAACCTGAAATGTAAGAATTCCCAGAGGCTGCTTGGTCACAGGATATATTTCCACATTGTATTAGAGCAATTCCCTGAACTGGAGAAGACAGAGGCAGTACTGGCTGACTTGTAGTTTTACTGCCCAATTGTTTATTAGCAATCCTGCTGTGCAAAAGCATTGAAGAAATGGAAGTTATTCAGAGGCGACTCTGAGCCAGACTTGATTGTTAGCAGCTTTAGGGATTTGGCTATTAGCTGGTGCGTTCTGTGGTAATGGAATATTGTAAAAATGTTTATATAAAAAAGTGCAAATGTCAAGGCAGTGTATATGTGAATAACTCTTCATACAGTAATAGTTCTTAGAAGCAAAATTTACCAGAAGTGTAACAGTAAAAAAAAGTTACTCTGACCGATTTGGTCGGTCTTTAATTTACCTTGCTATAAAACCAGGTCCTTTATCCTAGCCTGCACACCGGGCCCAAATTATAGAGTTTGGAACCCCAGAACTGTCTGACCTGACTACTGATGCTCAAGTCAATTCTTTTTACTACTGCCATGAGGTTTGCAGCGGGCTGCAGGGTTGTGCACTGAAAGTACATCAGTGCTTTTAGGGTGAACTGGTGTTTTAGGTCGATCGGTAGGAGATAAATTGGAGCTTTCAGCACCCACTAAAGAGATGGAGGTAATTTTTTTCCCTCTTTTTCATCAGCAATTTGCACAGCCATTTCCAGTAATGGGGATAGGACACATCACAGTTTGGGGGCCAAGGATAACTTCAACAGCAGAGCATGAGTGTGGAACCCTTTATCTCCAACACAGCAACTCGCAGCTGCACCTGACTGCTCTGCTGCTCCTGTCCCCCAAAACTGCCATCCTTTTTGGACAGCCACAGAAGCGTAAATTAATTAAAGCTATCGTTACACAGTCAGCCAGTTGTATTCATCTCCAGCCTGTGCATGGTAGGTTTCTGAATAAATGCCCACTCGTGCTGTCTCAGGGTCACTGTTCCTGCCTGTTTCCAGCCTGGATAGCTGTGGCTGCGTCAGCTTGTGCTCGGAGGTTATCTACCCAACCAGTAGGATTACAAGGGCAATATATTTCTTAATGAAAATGTTGATTCTGGAGTACAGTTATAGGGTCATTTACATTATTATGCACATAATCTCTTTCAAAGCAGGGGGTCTAGAATGACCTTTTAAGGTCCCTTTCTGTACTGCATTTCTATGATTCTATGAAGTCCTTGCTGAAAACAAATAAATGTTATCAACATTCCTATAAATTATTCATTTTTTAAATCCACTGGTCATTATAAGATGATTGGCATAAGTAATAATCTGTGTTAGGGATGCGGAGGAGAGCGAAACGATAAAAAGCCTCCTTGATGTTCTGCTGCTGTTTGTCATCCTTTCGGGAGAAAGAGGGGTCTGACAGCCCTCCAGCTTTGCCCTCAGAGGACCTGGGCTCCAGGCCCCGCACTTCCACTGCTTCTTTTGTGGTCTTGACAAGTCATTAGGGAAAGACTGAAACAGTGTTTTCGAAGCATCTTAGCTGCACTTCAGCTGGCTGCCCTGCTGCTCCCATCCCCCAAACTGCCCGGCCTTGCAGACTGCATTAATCAAAACTGTCCGAAGACATTCAGCCACTTGTATCCATCTCCAGCCTGTCCTGCTCCTGTTTGGCCCACAAGCAGTTTTTAAACGTGCTTCTTGCCTGTATTTTGATTTTTCTAGGTTTCTAAAAGACCTTCGCTTTGCATTTCTGTTTTCAAACATGGATTGTAAAAAATAGATATTTGGTGTGTAAACACTGTGCCCCAAAATCAGCTTTTCTTCTCCCTCTGCTCACTGTCATCTTCCGGTGACAGAGAGACAAGGGGAGCTGCTTTCAAGTGGCTCAAACACATCTGACCAGACACTCAGGGCTGCAGCTTCATTGTGCTGTGCCAGGTCAGTGGAGTCACCACAAATACGGGGCTCCTCACTCCCTGGCTGACCAAAGTGCTGCAAAGCAAAGAACAAGAAATAAAGCTGCTCATACTCGTTTGGCTGCAATAAATGGGTTTCAACCATAAGTCTTTGGTTTCCTCTGCAAACGCTTTCGAACAATATGCTTGTAGTTATTATTTTTAATCCCTATGAACTCACAGCAAGGGCTGGATGTTGGTGACCGTGGTGGCCCGGGTTACACAGCTCCTCAAAATGTTGATTTTGAATCTCACTTTAACTTAACCAAATGTTGCTGGTGGGCTCAGATACGTACAATTAGCTCACTTAAAATGATGCCTCCGGTGTGCTAAGACACTTAAAATTAGGACCAGAAGTTAGGCAGTTAATCTGTAAAGCTCAATAAAGCCCCCTGTTTCATCCAAGGGTTGTCAAAAAATTCGTTCCACATCTGTACAGAAAAAAAGCGAGGTGTAAACTGCCAAGAACCATTTTAATGATGGCTGGAGAAAAAAGCAGCCAGATGGCAGGCTCTGCTGTGGCTGCGGTTGGTATTTAACTGCTTTTTTATTGGAAAAATATGGGGTGAAAAATTGTGTGGGACTCATTAGGCAGCCTGCTGCGATTCTGATCAGCTTGCCAATCTGTTCAGTGTGGCAAAGATCCAAACAGCCATAAATTTTTAGCAGAGGCTTATAATCTATGACTTGGAGCTTGTTAAACCTTCTCTACTCCCCCCACTTTTGTACACTGCTTGGTTTGGGGGTTTTTTTTCCCTTTTTTATTTTTTTAATAAAAGCTTCAGGGCTCAAGCTGTGCTCAAAAAAAAAAAGGGGGGGTGGGGATCAAGTCTCTCACAAAAAAGCTCCAGTGAATAGCACATCTCTTTGCTCCTTCTCCAAGTAAGAGTCCATAACACAAGTTTAATTTTCCTGATCCTGCATATTAACTAAAAAATTGGGTGTGCAGCAACATCTAAAGCAAGAGAGTGAGTGGTGTTATCTTTCCACCGGCATAGAGGAGCAGAGGAAATCCTCCTGCTCCTCCTTTGTCATCTTCAGAGGGAGGAAGGTTGTCAGAGGAGAGGGTTGTTTCTGCGGGCAGGCAGCTCCGCCGTGTTTTACCTTTTTGCCGAAACAATCCCAAAGTGAAGAATATGCAAATTTCAGAATTTCATAGCTTGGAGCAAAGTGTTAGGATCACAGCACGGCTGGCGCTCAGGGGAGACGGTAAACTGCTGGCAGGGTTTTAATTTTCCGTCGTAGCGGTGTCTGCGTACCGAAGGATTCACAAAGGATCCTAAGAGGAAACTTAAAGCTTCCTTTTTCTTAATATTTGCATATTACAGAAATCGATTTCAGACAAAGGAAAAAGAGGTTTTAGAGGCTGCTGTGACATGTTTCCAAGTAACATACACAGAGCTATTGATCTGGCCACTTTTACGGAGATGGAAAATAAGCAGCCAGCACTCCTTCATGGGAGTATAAATATTGGTTTTGAAAGATTTATGGTAGCAAGAGGCCAGCAGTGGTATATATGGTCTCTAGTATATGTACCGTTAAAAATACTGAAGTATTTCTCAGAAATTGCCCCAAGAAGTGAAATAAAATTATAAGCTATGGAGTTTTGATGCTTAACTGAAGCACTACTCTACTGAAATATTTTTATAATGATAACACTGAACTTGCACGTGCATTTATATCTGGGCACGCGTGCTGCACGTGTGCTGTAGGTTCAAGGTTATTTCAAGGAAATGTTTTAAACAGAGCAGTGAGCGAGTTAAAAAGACGTGTATGCAAATAGATCAGTGTGCACAACTGCTGTCACAAGCAGCTAAACCAGAGTCCCTCTTGCTTGGACAAGGCAAAGGTGTTGACTCCTGCAGAAAGTGAGTGGGACTTCAGCTGATTAACTTGGATTTTTTGTGCAATTTTAAATATGGCAGGAGCATTAAAATGAGCATCTGTACAACCCTAAGGACTGAGATTTCTTTGTATTTGAACTAGCATTTCCAGTAGCACTCCCTTCTCATTATATTTTGGGACAACAGTGCAACATAAATAGAGAAGAACTAGTAGGCTTCCTTGCAAATGCCACTGAATTTGTTTTAATGCTGGCCAAGCCTTCTCTAGTCAATTATCTGCACCAAAATCAGAGCCCGCATGGATGCCTGTTCTCCTGCTTTGTCCAAGCCTACATGTACCTATTTCCCTCACCTTCTGCTAAGCACTATGGCATTTCTTGCTACTAGCTGATTTCTTCTAGCTGTTGTCTTTGTCTAGAGTACACATGTAAATAGGGAAGATAAAAGGTGAGTTCTTTCCTTTCACAGAATTTGTTGTAAAAACCAGAAAAGAACAGTACGAAAAAGCCTAGGGATGTTGTCTCATATTTGCTATAAACATAATACAATCAGGAAGTCTTTATGTTTATAGCAAATATGAGACAGCATGAGGATAAATGAGCAGATAGTGGTAAGAAAATCCAAGGGTGCAGTGATCTACTTGCAGTCTTCCTCCTTTTTTGTGTTCTGCCAGTGGGAATATTTGTATATTACTGTTCAAAGAAAAACTGTCTGTTTTCTTCCTGAAGTAATAATTTATGATTCATGAAGGACACTTTTATTCATATTGACTTGTCTGTGTTTAGAGAAAGTTGTGTTTTTCCTTCTCCTGCTACAGGACTCTTAGGGGCTTGGGGCTGGGGCTGGTTGTGGGTTTTTTGGGATATTTCTGCCACTTGGAGTGGGTTTTCTTTAAACAAAAAGTTGAATCACGTCTCTGTCTTCCCAGCTGGCCTCAGACTTGCAAAGACAGCCAATTTTTCTTCACTTCCAGGAAACTGGTTTATTCCTTCCCCTCCCCACCGCGACATATATACATTCATAACACAGCTCCTGCCCATGGAAAAGCCTCTCTCGCCCTCCAGCACACGGCATCTCCTAAAGGTGTTGAGGGGACTTTACTCTCCGTTGCCGCCGCCTTGTTCCTCTTTATGCCTGCCTGTTGGGTGTGTAGCCATGAAAACAGCCTTATCACAGCCTGTCTAGCAATAAGATCCATGAATACTTCGGCTGTTCCCCAGGATGGTGTGAGCACAGCACGCCTGTCACTCACGGCAGAGCGGGGAGCAGAGCGGCAGGGTGACAGCCGAGTCGCTGAATTTATTTGGTGTTGGAGGAGGCTGAAGAGGGACTACTGGAGTGTCACCAAATCTTACAATTTTGCTGCAAAATACATCCTCAAAGGCACAGCTCCTGGAAATCTGCAATGAGATGAGGAATTTCGGCTTTGCTACAAAAGATAAATTAACCCGTGCAGTCACTAAGGAGACTTGGCAATAGGAGTGACCCCACTGCAAAGTCAGTGAGCAAATAGAAGAAATGCCCACTGTATTTATTTAATTAGGTTTTCATCTTCTGGGTTTGAAGCCAATTTTCTGATTTGCTGGGGAGAGAGGGAGGAAGGCAAATGGGCAAAGACTGATTTGTGTTCTCTACCCTTTGGTGGTTCACTGGAAACAAGAATTGCCAACATGCCTCTGGTAGTTCCCACCGGGAAGAGCTTTTCAACCTTGTTTTTCTTGAAAAAGTAAAAAGATGAAATAGGATAGGAACTTCCCAGACACCACAATCTTGCCTCTGTGTCCAGAGGCTTCCATCAAAGGCCAGCTGTGATTTTGGGAGGTGAATGCTACATGCAGGGCAGATTCAGCCTCTTCCTCTCTCTTGACCACCGCGTAAACATCAAATAGAGGCTGAACTCAATTTCTGTCAGTAACCTGGAAAGGAAGGACCAAGTTCCCCAAATGGTGATTTTCTTATTGCACAGTATAAAGCCACACACCCTCCTGGCCAGGCTCTTCAGTGCAGAATGATGTGGAAGGTGATGCCCTCAGAGCTGCTGCAATCAGGGCAGGAGGCTCCCGAGCTCTGTGTTGGGAATGGGAGTCTATGCCAGCTCAGAACAGGTCCCAGCTGGGCACAGCCATGTTCCAGTCCAGATGCTCAGCACCATCATCTGCTGCATGGGCTGTGGGCGAGCAGAGCAGCATCTCCAGGACCAACTTTGGGTTAACAGGTGGACAGGAAAGATCTCTCTGGAGCTGCTATTATTTAAAGTACAGCATGGATACCAGCTGGCTGTATTTAGTGAGTGTATTTTTTTCCTGTGCATCATCAGTGTACGGAAAATGTTGTTTGCCTTATTTTAAATGCCATGTTTCTATACACAGCAGCTTTGTGGGGGTTACAGAGCCCTCACCAAAGCTGGGGTCGGCAGTCCCTTCCCTGTGCCACCTGCATGAACAAGCTGCTGTAACAGCCTCACTTTATAAAATGCTCTTTTAAATAAATAAAGACAACTCCCAGCAGATACTAGCCCTTTACTTGCTAATAACACTCAAGTCCTTTTGGCTCTCCAAAACATCCCTTAAGAGAGGGGATTCTGCATTAAGCAACTTGTTCTGTCAGGAGCGATTCGCTCTGCGACAGGTCTGGCCCGCGGAAGAGACGGTCGTCATCTGTGCAGCCTCTGCCTGGGGAGGAGGAGACACGATAAATGAAACAGATTAGTCATCTACAGGAGGACTTGATCATCTGTCTTCCCAGATCTCTAAGCTTCCAATGGAAGATCTAATTTTTCAATAAAGATAATTCAATTAGGAGGTTTTAATTAGGGAGTTGAAGCTGATTCCCCCCCACACTCCTTCCTGTAGCTGTCAGCCTCTGCACAGGAGCATCCGTGCCCCTCCATCCCCGCTTCTCTTTTATTTATTTCTTTCAATTCCTAATCATCGTGGTGGAAGAAAGCAGGGAAGGGGGAAAGATGATGAAGGGAGAACAGGGACATAAAAAAAAAACAAAATAAAAAAAAGACCCACAGCATGTTGTGTCATTAAAAAGTGCCTTGTATTACCCGGGAGCTTCTCCATCTGCTTTCGGTGGGCATCCCAGGAGGACTTGGCGATTATGAAGGAATTCTCGGAGGCCATTACTGGGAAGAGGAAAAAAGGCTCGCTGCAGACAGCTTAATGGACTAATTTGTAACTGTGAGAGCAGGAGAAATGAGTTGTTGGCCACGTTTTAATTTGACAGCGAGTAGCAGAACGAATGCGAAATGTGGTGAGTGAGCAGGCGCGCTCCTTTTCGCCGTGCACTTTGCAGGGGCCCCTTGGCTTTTCCGTGGGGGCTGTCACTATTATTTTTTGCCTTCCCCATCCAAGCGAGGACGGTGGGGGGAAATTGGTGGGAGGTGCAAGGGGCGAGGACAGGTTGGAGGAGGGGAAGTGTGATCAAGCAAACAAGGCTGAGGATCCAATTTTATGCCAGCGTGAGGAAAACAGGAGGGGACAGCTAAAGAAATTACCAGGATGTCTTAATTCTTTGTGTGGTGAATGGGAGGAAGGTGCCTTATGAAGAGCATTTTCTCTGTACATAGCGACTTTGTCGTCGTCTGACCTATGTGCAGCCGTGCCTTTTGTGAGCCACATGTCCAGAGGTGATGACTACCAGCCAAAGCAAAACCTGGTGATCTTACCAGGAGAAACTGGAGCTCCTAATTAGGCTCATAAAGCTGATGTGCAGTTGTTGACCGTTACCCAAAACTTGTGTCCTTGCTACAGCCACTCAGAGGCCCTTACCCTCCAGTGCTGGTGCTTCCACCGCATCCCAGGGACCCCCTCACCGCTCTGACACTGCCCAGTACTACCTGTGCCCTTTGGGGCATGACATTAATTCAGGTGGTATCTGACATGGAGCCAGGAAAGCGTGGCAATCGCCACCCCTGCTTGCTGCCCCCGTGGTTAAACCCTGATGGTGGTTGGATGGGCAGCTTCAGCACCCGGCAGCCTCCCCTTGCCCTCAGGTGCCTCTGGGCACATCTCTCACTCTTTGGACTGAGGCTCCTGCCTGAGGGCCAAGGCAGTGCATTGCCTTCCCTGCATCAGGAGGCCTCTGTTCCACACTGACATTTTGTCAGATCCATTGTTCTTTGGTTTGTGATGTTTAAAAATCAATGCTTCCCCACCCAGAGGCTATAGCAGAGCAGCTTGTATGAACTGAAAGATAGATAAATAAGTGTGGTTCTGTTCATGCTACCTTCTTGGCAGCCAATGCTCACCAGAGCTCCCCATCATGCACTGTTTTTTCTATAACATGTTCTTTACTGAAGCTAACATAAGGGGAAGAAATTCCAATTGGCTGCTGTGTTTTCCAGTGGGTTCTCTTCAGTGACCTGTTATGAAGTTGTATGATTTAAAAAATACTAATTCTGCCAGAAAACACACATGGATTGGTAATAGAATAAATTGATACATATGAGCTGATTATTTATGGTTTTCTCCCCAGGCTGCATTATCAAGAAGATGATGACACAAACTGCATGATAGTTTTTTGCAGGACAGCAGACCAGATATCAACCCACACCCTTGATGGGTTGTTGGAGTGGTCTCAGGGAGTCTGTATCACAACCAGTTCCAGTTCCTTCTCCTGGACTGCTGTTCCTCACAGCTATGTGCTGCATCGAGGGCTCCTCTATGGGGTGAGGGATCTGCTGCATGGCCCTTCTGTGTCATGTCCACCTTTAAGTGCCTGTAAGACCTAATAGCAGCCATAAATCTTCCTCAGAGCTTTTACAAAGCATCTAGAAGGAAAATGTTCTGTTTCCTGGATTATGGGAATAACAGATGAGGGAGAAGGTGGTAGGACCTTTCTGTTTTCTGCACATTTCTTCTGTAGGGAGGAGAATGTGGATTATGGAGAGGTGTACAGTGGCTTTTCTATGCAAGCACTGGAGTGTTTTGGAGTGTCAGGGGGTGGGTTGTCTGCTTGGAGAGCGTTGGCTGGAACAAACTGCTGTCAGCAGTGCATCCCCTAACACTGTGCCTGAGGACAAGGGATCCTGCTGGATCCCAACTCCAAGCACTACAGGATCAGGGTGGGAACAGCTGTCCAGTGTTGCTTCAGTCAGGGGGAGGGTCTGCTGAGCCTAGTCCAGACCGGACATGTCAGCAGCAAGAGTTGCACTGGCTTCGATACATTTTCCTTCAAAATTTGTATTAGAGCTGAAGATTTCAGTGAAAAGCAGCATGGAAAGGGCACTGAACGGGGACTCTCATGCTGTTGACTTGCATGTGCAATTTTCTCTTCAATTTTTCTGGTCTTTTTTTCTTAGATTTGTTTGTGTTTTGGCCTTTTAAAGCCTACACTTTACCACTTGCGGGAGGGGCAACACTGCTGTGGGTCTTGTTTGCATTAGTGTTCCTGGTGATCTCCATACTCTATCAGCAAGTGGTCTGAGGACAGGAAGGAGGTGGAGCTCTGAGTTCCCATCTCCTTTCTTCTTGTTGACTCCCTCTGCAGCTTCAGACAAATTACTCATGAGCCCTTCCTACCTTTCTGATCAGTAAAATAGGACTGGGGTGTAACTTGAGCAGGTGCTCTGCAGTTAGTGGTGACATCCTTTCCAAATGGAAGTGCTGCCCTTACACTGCCTGTGACAAGCCCAGAGCTTTCATTTGAGAATGGGCATCAGGTTCAGCTCTGCCAGCCCAGATACATTGAAGCTCTTCTCCTTATGGCTTTTGCTTTTCCATTTTGATGTTTCTCATTATAAAATAATATTTGAAAAGGCTTTCTGCCTTTTTTTCTTAATGTAAAATATTGCATGTGACTTTAGAAATGTACACCTACTGGATTGTTTCTGTTTATTATTGTTCTTTTTTCTAAGAGCATCTGCAAATAGTACATACAATCCCCATGTATAGAAATCTTACCAGCAGATTTAATAGTATTGATTTGTCCTGCAAGGTACAAAGGTTCATCATCCTTGAATTTGACATTACCTGAGCTGGATGACAAGAATTTATTTCTATTACTGCTGATGGCAGGTACACAACATACAACTTCCCTTGATTTTCTAAATGTTTCTTTAAAGACAGATTAACCTTGTTTGAAATCTTCACATTATTCACCTTCATTATGCGTAGCACTGGACTTTTAAAATGGGGTGGGAGAAGATCTCAGAAGACAGAAGCCCACACTCGGTCATGGCACGGAGAGAGGATGACAAAGAGAAAGGAGACTACTCTCCCAATCAGTACAAAACGTTGGCTTTGTGCCTCCTTAACTCATAAAGCCTCGGCTCTTGCTTTGGTGTTTTGATAGAGGGTGACAGGCAAAGGACCATTTCAGTGCTTATTTTCATCTCACCTACTTGCCCGTTTCATCTCTGTCTCTGAACACTGATCTCCAGAAGAGAAGGCATTGGGATTTCTCCAAGCTGTCACCCAGCCTCAGGATGTGATCAGTCTAGGGCAGCAAGGAAACTAAATAGAAGGAAGATAGAGTGTGTATGGCTGTATTTATCAAGAAGACTAAGTGAATGAAATCCATGTTGCCTCCAGGACTTCTGTTCACACCTCAACCTGTCCCTTTTGAATCTAGAAACATGGCCCTCTGGTTTCAGTCCTGCATGCACAGACATATGAATGGAAACTGAAATTCCTAGATAGCAGCAGGCAGGATGTTCATTTACACCAAACGTGATCTTACATGTGGGACTCCCACTCCCACTGGGCTGTGAGTCCACTGCAAGCAGGACTGCAGGGCTGGAGAGCTGAGGGTAGGGAATCTCCAGGCTGTTTCACTCCCAGGTAAAATCTTTCTTTTAAGGCTCAAGTAAACGTTTGGGGGCCCTGCGCCCTGGGCCTGTGGTACCTCAAAAAGCAGAGCTGGAGCTCGGAGGCTGTGTAAATTCCTGCCTTGCAGCCGCTTCCCTTCCCAAGCCAGCAAGGCTCCCGCTGCTGCCGTGGCCGCTCGCCCCCCCCTTTTACCTTCCAGCTCACTGCGTCTGTTCCTGGAGGCCCCGGGAGGCTTTAACAACCACTAGATTGTTAGTGACAGTCAGACACTTTAACACTTAAAGTAGAAGGTTTGATTTAATCGCAAGGCTGTCATTTATTATTTGTCTGCTGTGTTCCGCCGGGGCGCCCGCTGATCAACTGCCTGCTCCCAGGAGGGCTTTTTTTTTTTTTTTTTTTTTTTTTGTTATGTCTAAATCCTCAATACAAATTGCAGCGCTCCTAGATCTCCCAGCGGGACCCATTACCGCCTGTGGGGCATTAAGGATCATTAATAGTGCTGTCAGCAAGCTAGCCAGTTGGTTAGCTTCTCATAAATAGGAAATTAATCCATCTACTTCATTAATAATGCCGAGTGTAGCTATTTTGTTGCACTTGATGTAAGGGGCCCTGTGTTTGTCTGTAATGCGATAAGACAGGACTCCAAATTAGCATTGAATGTCTGATACAAGAGTGCAGACTCAATTACTTAGTGGAAAGGTTTTTGTTTTGGTTGGGGTTTTTTGTGATTGTTTTGTTGGTTTTTTTTCCCCAAACCTCTTTAAAGTTCTTGAGCAGCAAGGAAAAAAAACCGACAACGCTGATTTGCTCCATTATTTGTATTGTACAGTTTCTGTTTTTAAGAATAAATTGTTGGGGAGGGAAACCAGTGAGTGAGAAATGGGGCCACACCTGGCAGGAAAAGCAAAATGTATTAATTAGAGACAGGGCTAACTAGCTGTGCTCATCAAGCCTTCTGTGCTGAGGGCTTGGGGAGGGGGGTTTGCTCTTTACTTGTGTCTCTAGTTCAGGAATCATTACTACACTGATGGATATTATATTTCACTTTGGAGGAGGAGGAGAGGAGGAGCAGTAATAGAGCAGGTTAAAGGAGAAAATGATCCATGGTAAGAGTCGTCCAGCTTTTTATGAGAAAATCATTTGCCTACCCAGCAAACGCAGAGTCCCTGGTGGGTGGTATTGGAGCCACTTAGAGGATATGAAGAATTCCTAGTACATTTATCTATTGCATTTCTAATTAGTTTTACTTAATAATATCTAAGCACCAGGAACAAAATAGAGAGTTGCATGGCAATTATCCATAAAAGTACTTCATCCTATGCTCCTGTGCTGTTCGGATCTTCCTGCGTTTCCTTCCTTCCTACAACTTTCTCATCAGCGCATGGGAAAATGCAAGTAATTTTTCAGCCCTAATTATTAAAGAAAAGCTTTTCAACAGGGGAATGGTTTCCCTCTTGCCCTGGAAAGACCGTACATTTGCCTTTTTGTACTTCAGCCTTGTGAGCTTGTTTTCAGCCAAACAAAAAATT
The DNA here is from genome assembly GCA_013399875.1 of Gymnorhina tibicen. NCBI lineage: Eukaryota > Metazoa > Chordata > Aves > Passeriformes > Artamidae > Gymnorhina > Gymnorhina tibicen. The sequence continues at coordinate 931,280 of VXAZ01007126.1, read as the reverse complement.
CAACTCGGATGACTGGCTCTCACTAGAGCTGGAGTTTGCAGTATGGGGAACCGCTCGGTTTCGTGGGATTTTTATCCAAAGCTTTGGGGAAACTTTGCTGGCAGTCTCCTTTGTGATACTTGAAGAATTTGCTTTTACTGGCTTTTGAGCGATATGCTGTTAAGCGGCATGTAGAAGAGGGATTATAAACATGTAACCATATCAGGTCCCTGCCTCTGTCTGGGGCTCCACAGCACTGCCACAACATAAATAACAATCATTATAACTAATTACTGTTTGGGCACTGGGGAGGGAGAGCACTTGTATTTATTTTTATAATGGGAGGCAAATAAATTTCTGAAATATCAAGAGGAGGGAGGAAAGAGCTTCTATAAAGTGATGTGATAAATAGATTTGGAAACATTCCAGTTCTCAGAAGCCAGTAGTCTGGAATGGATATTTTCTGTTGACAAACTCTTCAAACCATGTGAGCTGTGCTGTATTTATTTACATCATTTTTGCAGTAGAAATGCATTTTCCAAAAGTGGCATGTGAACGAAGAAGTACAGTACAACAGCAGGGATGATCCCAGAAGGAAAGGATTTAGAGGATTTCCATACCAGGCAGCGGAGAAGCTTGCCTTTTTTGTGCTAGATGCACGTTGCACGATGGTGCCATCTGAGAAATAGCCCTGAAGGGCAAAACCAGCAAAGGAATACAGGAGGCATAGACCCTATCTCTAGAAATGCCACTATGGGCGCCTTCAAACTTTACAAATATTCATTGTCCAAATTCCAGTGACGGTTCTGAATTTCACAATTGCCCTCTAGGACAAGCAAGAACAAAAGGATAAAACCAAACAACTTTGAATGTAGAACTGCACTGGAGGGGGAAGAAGGAAGTGTCGGAAATTCGTGTATAGGAACTGTGCAGTTTGGCTCAGTTTCCAAAGCAATTTTTTTAGACTGCTGCCTTCTCCTGTTTGGAGCTGTTTTGTGGTGTACAGTGAGTGGCAGTCACAGCAAGCTGTCTGTCTCCACGCCCCCTCACCTATGTGTTATTAGCAGCAGTGGTGCCGAGAATCCAGTGGCCGTAAAAAGCTCAGCTGCAGCCAAAATCCTAATGCACTTCCAATTCCCAGTGCATTAAGCTTGGAGGAGTCTGTTGCATATTATCCCAGGCTCTGTCCAGTTTCTCTAGAGGTTTTCTGGTGCTAAAATCTTTGCAAGCATTTTTGTCAAATGCTTAATGCTTTAAAACTTAATCTCATTATACTCCGGTCTATTTCTGTATGGAAGGAGAAGGGAGCATGGGAAGGATCTTTTCCCCAAAAATAAAAAGCCCAGCCAACATAAGTTAGATGCTTTGGAGGTTCTTTTATTGTAAACTACAGGAAAGGACTTTGGCAATGTGTTGAAATTGTTAGATTAAAGCTTTCCCCTCCATCACCCCCCATTCTGCCATTAAAGACCAATGCTGCTGTAAACAATTTATGGCTTTCTTAAAGGAAGTCAGATAATCCTGGCTGATTTGTGGCCATTCCTTTATTGCCTTGCCAAACTCTGCTTTGTCATTTCTGGTTGGAGGAGAAAGCACACGCAGCCACATATGTGCAAGTTTCTGACCTCATTTTGAATGTTACGAGAGAGTGAGCACATGTGTCTTCGGGAAAAAAAAAAAAAGTAAAAGAAAAAAATCCTAGAGTAAAAGAAGAATAATTTCCCTAGTAATTATGTTTTTTAAGAAATATGGGGTGTAAAATATACCATTACTGATTGTACAATCACTTGGCCAGTCAGGCAGGAGAGCTGGCTGACCCAGCCTAGTAGAGAGCACCACTCCGCATTAGTGTCAAAATGGATGTTTAGTCGTGTGCAGCCATGGTGAAATTGGAAGTGGAAAGGAGCCAATGCTTCTTTCAGTGAGAGGGGAATAAAAAACCCTCTCTCTTGTTTTACAAATCTCTCCAGGGATGATGAAAATGGCTCTCTTCAGCATCCATCTCATCCTTAGTTCTAGACCAGCACACATGGTAGGAAAATGCATAGATATGTCATGGCTTCAGAGAGACTGTGAAAATAAAAGGGGCACATTTTTCCCCTCTGCAGCCCTCCTCCTCCTTGCATTGTGAATAATTATGTCACTCTTTAGTGAATATTTACTGTTATAAGCAGAGCTCATAGTTGAGCTTTGCAGTAGCAGGTGTGCACTGCCTGTGTCTGTTTGGTCTGGAGTGTGGACACACCCTGGATGAAGATTAAACTGCTTAAGTTTTAGGATGGCATAGGTGTGTCAACAAAGAACGTAGTGAAAGGCAGCGACTGGCAACAAACAAGAGATTGATTTTCAAGACCTGTCCTCTGAAATACCCAGTGCTAAGACTGTTGAGCACTTGATACTGCTGTGACCATAGGAGCGTTTGCAAGTGCCCAGCTCCTCTCCAAGTTGGGCCAGAGGGGTTTCAAGAAGTATATCCAGAAATTCAGGGACACAGAACTACTGTGCCTTTTTTTTCTTAGAAATTGTGGTTCTGAGATTTGTGTCCAGAGCCATATGGAGAGACTTCGATGAAACCAGACTTTCCACTTCCTGGAGTCTACACTCTTGGACCTTTCTAAAAAGCAAGAATGTTGAGTCTTTTACCGTAATGGTGAATTGCTTCAGGAAATCTAAATCTGAAGGTATTTTGAAAAGCCGGTAGGGAGGAGATTCTGATTTATATTGTTCAGAAATGGCTGCAGTGGAGAAGGCCTGCACTGGTTTTAGTGCCACAGTGCTGCTACAGGCTTTTTACATACCAGCTTCATTTCTCTTTCCTTCTGTCCAGTCCAACCGTGCATGAAGCAGCAGACTAGACTGGAGGTAACTCAGTTGTAAAACATCATTTGACAAACTGTTAAGATCTCTCCTGAATGGAGCATAATCCATGTTTGTGGCGGGGGTGAGATGATTATGTTATGAAATGGCATTCGATGCAGAACAAAGTATTCCCACAGCAATAATTTCCAACATCCAGCTCTAACAATAAGTCATCTCCAGATCCTTACCACAGAGGGCCAGGCTCTTTGTTTACAGTCAAAATGAGAATTGTGAGACTGCTTGTCTTAAGCAAGAGCTGTGGCATCTCACCAGTGTTGTATTAATAAGAAAACTATTAAGACCCTACATGGCCGAGTCGTGTCTCCAGCCTGCCGTGACCTCCCTCCTGACAGCCTTTGTCTGAGTGCGGTTTCTCCTTGGATGGGGTCAGCAGGGCTCAGCCAGAAGGGAATCTGCTCCTGGGGAAGCAACACCTGGGGAGGGAGAGCTGTGCTGAGCTCTGCCACATCTCAGCACTCACTGTGAACACGCACTTAGAGGTGGTTCCTTTCTCCAGTTTCACTGCTGAATTGGAGTTGCAGAAGCCCAGGGCAATACAGCTGTAGTAACACTTCCATTTTTTCAGAAAGTCATTGGTACATGAACTAATCCTTTCAAAACACATGTAACATCTGTAGGTTCTTAACTACTTTCCTTATTAATACAACGCTGGTGAATAAAGGGACAATGTTGTTATAGATTATTAGTAATAAACATGTCACCCCTTGAAGTATATATATTTTATTAGCCTCTTCCTAGCACAGCCCATTTTTCAACTGGTTATAATTTCTCCTACTTATTCTTTCCTTCATAAATTTTAGAAGACTTACTATGTGCATGCCTGCAATAGTGAAAATAGCCTTTGAAGATATGTGTGCACCTTTTTTCAGCCCATTTTTGAAAAATGCTTTATTTTGTGTTTAGAACGAGCGATTTTTTTATTGTAAGCAAGGAGGACTTTTTTTGGTTTTAAAGTCATAATCAATAGCTATTGCAGAAGAGCCCAGAGGACACTCTGGATTTGTAATGCCAAGGAAGCCTAAATAGGCTTTTGTGATATGATTCATTGATATCTGGTGATGGTTTAACTGGAAAAATAAAGGGATTTTCCCTATCACTCTGTGTTTCGGTGATGATGTTCCTCTTCTTTGCTGGCTTATATCTGCCAATTTCCACTACCCGCAGAAAAGAAAAAGTAAATGAAACACCAACAAATAGGGTTTTTTTCAGCAATTTCTTTCAACTGCCAGCTACAGCAGTGGCCATTAGATCTCTTTAAACTGAACAGTCTCCAGTGGGAGCACATAATAATGTTTGGTGTCTTCTCCAGCCTCTTGGAGCAAAGTTGTTTCACCACTTCTTGCTCTCTAATGGTGTCTGTATCCAGTGGTTGTTGCTGAACACATTTCCCCTCATTTTGGTTTGCAACCACTGAACAGTCCCACACTGCCACTTCTTTATTGACACTCTGGATTCATCAAGCTCATAAAATTAAACTGGATGTAAAATGCTGCAATTAGGCTTCAGTAATATATGTGGTTTTAACATGAAATCATCTCTAGTTTAATCCTGTCCATTCCTGCTTTTTCATATCCCAGTGCTCCTAATCTTTGGACATGTAGTTCCCTCTGCGTGGGGTGGGAGCCCTGGGTTCCCCTCCAGACCAAACCTGCTGCATCTGGGTCAGGGCAAACCCCATCTGGCTAATTTATGAGCAGCACTAATGGGTCCTCAAGGGACCCCATCAGGAGCCTTGTCCAGGATGTGATGCCCATGACACAAACCTCCAGGGGAGACAGGGGCTGGTTTTAGGAAGAACCTCAGGATGAGTGGGGGCATGGGGAACAGGAAAGCATGGGATATCTCTGGGGGATGGAAAAATTATCACCCCCACAGCTACCGTTGTTCTGTCTCCCATGATCTCTGAACAAATGTTGCTGCATTGGCAGGTCAGAAATCTGCACAAATAAATTCGTGTGACATGGTTTTTCTCTCCCATGTTTAATGGCTACTCAGTCAATAAATAATTATTAAACAATGATATAAGAGCTGCACTCTCAGAAAATTCAAAGTTTAGTTTCAGGAAAATGAATTCATCCAGGAAAAACACCTTTGTGCAATAAAGACTTGAGAAAGTAAAATGAGATTGTGGGCTTTCTTTCCCCAGGCTTGGATATTGCTTTATCAATACAGTTCTGTCAATAAGCTGTGAACAAACGCAGGCCTTGTCAGATTTACTAACTAATCACAGAAAAGTGTTGGCAGGGCTTAAAGGATTGAGTGACCAGACACAGTAACTCATTTTAAGTGTTTCTGCTTGCTGTATGTTTTTTTCCTTCTTTTTTTTTTTTCCTTTCCCACTCCTTACTTTTGCTGTCTTAAGTGAATAGGACAGCAAATACCTTCTTCTGGCACCTTCTGTCACACAGAAAGGAAAGATGTGCAAATTCCATAGATTCTGCTTGTCTTTAACCTAGTTCCTGAGCCGCAGACACAAAAATACGTACGTGCCTAAATACTGTCGCTCATTTAGTGCATGCACATCTTTACAAGCAAATATGCAGATTACATGTGTGTGCTGCCTGTGTAAGCACGTGGTAGATTTTTAATTGAAGGCATTCCATGGCTCTGATGGCTCTGCAGTGATTTCCACCCTCAGCTTTAGTGGAGCTGCTCATTTGGGCTCTTGATAACAGGTTTTCCTTTGACTGAAAAGACGAAACGGGTACATTGGAAACGCTTTTTTCCTCTTTCTCTCCATAATTTCTGTCATGAATTCCTCTGTTTTTGCTGTTCGTTCCCTGCTGGCAGTTGCCATCTGTAGCAATTTTTCTTCTGCCAGAAGGATTGGCAAGCAACTCCCTCCAGTGCCCACATCAGTGATGCCTGGGCGACAGCCCGGGTGCCAGAGCGCTGCACTACCTCCACCTCTCCCCCCGTTCCCCCACCCACACGTTCGTGCTCACACAGCCTCAATATGTCGCTTCTGGAACAAAGCTGTGCCGCCGGTGCCCCCAGATCTCTGTCAGCCTGCCTGGGGACTCCTGGGGTCCAGCCCTGGCGTGCCCCTCCTGCAGCCTGAGCACGCCCCAAAGGTAGGGCTGCTTTTCCCTCCACCTTTTTTGCAGGCACGGGAGGATTATATTTCAGTATCGCTTGCTTGAAAGGCACTGCTTGGCTAAAGCAGCTCCAGCTCACATTTGCTTTCCGTTGGGAGATTCAGACCTAAAGTTAGAGTTAATTAAGTCGATAGCCCCTGTTAGAAATGCCGCAAAGCAATGATCGCGTGAGGAGAATCCTCCTTCAGAAAGGCTGGGGTTTAGATTGAAAGCATTAATCTTTGCAAGAGTGAGGGAAAGAAAGAGAGGAAGAAATAGAGAAAAGAGAGAGAGAGAGAGAAAGAAAGAAAACATTATTCAAGTATGAACATTTTTTAGATCACAAAAAAAAAAGACTGTGGTGTTACGAGAGGGAGCAGATCCTCCATTTTCTAAAAAATTTTTAAACAAAGAGTTGTATTGCAAATTAAAAATATTTTCATACGTGTGAAGATTGTGATGGTTATTAACCTGCTGGTTACCGATGTGAATTGAAGGATGAAGCCCGTGTTCTTTGTTCAGAGGCAAATTTTAGATTGTTGTAAAGGGACAGATATATTTGTATACACATATATATGCATAAGATATATGTTTCCATGTGGACTTTGGCTTCGTTTAAAACACCCATTCTGTACTCCTAATGCCTGAGACTCTGCATCATCTTGAAAGAAGTTCAAACAAAGACAACTCGTAACTCAGTGCAGCGGTGGAAGGGATCTGGCAGCTGGAAGATGCGTTGGGGTTATCACAGCTGCCATAAATATCCCCCAGACCTGCAAGGAGCTTGACGCAGTAGCTTGGTGAGCAGGGCAGGAAGGGCAGGCAGGAGCCATCTCGTGTTGAATTTTTCTGTCAGAGTCAGGGCAAGCAAGGTCCTGCTGCAGAAATGTCCTGCAGAGGATTGCTGGTGCAATTTAACAGCGGCCAGTGGTCAGGGCTGGTGCTAATTTCTCTGCATGTGAGAACGTGCTTATGGACCTGAGTGTGAGCAGTCTGTTATTTCCAAAGCTGAAAGAGTAACATACCCAGAAAAAACTGGGGCTTCGGTAAGCCAGGGCTTGTCATTTGTGGCGTGGATGAATGTGGCCATGGGACAAGTGGCTTTGGGTCTCCCAGGGCCTGCCTGTGCTGGGCTTGGGTGCAGCTCCCCATTTGTGACTCGAAGGGAGGATGCAGTATCGCAAGCCCCATCTCCCTCAGCTCCTTCCCTCCTTTCTGGAAGCCCCAGAGCTCTGCCTCTGGCCATGTTTCATGGTCAGGCTTTTTCCCTCATTTCCCTGGTGGCAGTCCAGAAGGACCTGAACTCGGCTACTTAACAGCACCTAATGGAGAGAGCAGGGCTCCTGTTTCACCCGGCAGCCAGAGCTGTGCAGCTTTCCCCCAGTGTCTCTGCTGGGGCGAGAGCGGTTTCAGTGGCTCAGGCTCTGGTGGAAAGACTAAGAGCCTCTCTCTCCCCCAGCTGTCAAGGAAACTTGAGGAGGCATTCAAATGAGAGACACATGGATGTTTATAATTCACAGTTTTGCCATTGTTGTCACCAGAGATTTGTTCTTCCTGCTTGGTGAAGGGAAAAAAGGAAGGATAAAATTGGTACCATAACATGGCCAGACATAACTTGTTTGAAAGATGGGCCTCCAATTATTTACTTAAGGAAATAGTGGGAGATTTATTAATAACCTCTGGCGACTTAAATAGCTCTAGTGATTTCCATGTGTGACCTGAGGCCTCAGCCTTCCTGGCTGATTAGACACGAAACTCAACTAAAGAGCTGACCTGGTTGGTTTCAAGCGCTCTGCTGGTTAACTCCCAGATGTGAGGCCGAGGAAAAACAACGTCTGTCAGAGCCATTACGGAGCGCTCTGCTACAACAGATTTAATCTTGCCCCTGATTTCAGAGGAAACAGTGCAGTAGGAGGGCTGAAGCTGTAATGATCTCTTAACACAAAAAACTATTCTCTTCCATGCATCTGAGAGTGAGCAAAAGTCCTCATCTATCACTGCCTGCGCCGGGAAGTCTCCGCTGCTGTTTGTGGATATGTCACTTTTTTCTTCTTGACAAAAAAAAAGATTTTTTTAAAATATAAAACCCAGAATTGTATATTTTTTTCCTGGCTATGCGTACTAGTATTTCCTGGGGCTGGTATCCATATTGCTGCTGGATGGTTTTGCCAGATGTTGTCTATATAAGATAGCTGGTGACCCTGAAATATCTCTTAGGCTTTACGTCACCACAACAGGATCTGCTAGTTCTCTTTGTTTCTCTTCTAATAGAAGCTGCCATGGGTTGGAAACAAAACTAAAGAACACCGAACAGCCCTCTTCCTGCCTTCCCATTGCTTCCAAATAAATGGGAGGAAAGTACCCAACGAGGGGATAAGAAAAAAGAGAAAACCAGAGGGAGCGGTTTGTTGGGGACCACTGCCTCTGCTTGACTTTTGCTGGGGTCACCACACTGATTTCTGATGCTTTTGAGCACAGGGTGGATAACTTCTTACAGCTTCCAGTGTGTTCCAAACTGACAGGGATGAGAAGAAATGTTAATGTCTTACAGATTTTTTGTGGGCCTAGAAGACTAAAAGCAAATTAGGGAAAAACAACAGAAATTAAAACAGCTAGAATTGCATTAGCATAGCATGCCTCTGATTGAAATTAAGGAGGTGTTCAATTACCAAATGGCTGCTGGTATCTGACCTGAAAACAACTAAACCTGATGCAACAAATTGAATAAAACAGGACTGAAAAATAATTTCGATCTACTTAAAGAATATGCTGATGGTGTGGAACTTGGTGCTGTGTTAGCATTCATCTCGATGTCTGTCTTCAAATTGGCTTCCATACTCAGGCTCTGCTCATGCCTTTCCTTTAATTTTGCAAAATTTATGACTAATAGAAACTGAAAGGAACAAATGGTGGTGTTGTTTATAGGTGGTAGCTTTAAAAAGGAAAAAAAGAGGCTTAAGTGTTTTCCTGTGATTTATAAAGATAGCCAAAGGCTGACTAGGGGAGCTAGGGGTTTTGTTTGGTCTGTAAATCGTGGTGATTTTCTGCTAGTCGTGCATTGTCCAGCTGACTCTTAAGGACTTAGTGAATCCATGAAATTACATGACCATGAAGGATCATCAGATGGAAAGCTTAAAAGAATAAAATAGTTTTACTCAAGCTGTTTAGGCTTTCTGCTGCTGAAGATTCTTGTGTTAGAAGTTCAGTGGATAAAATCTTAGCAGGTATATACAGGTATTGTTAAAAAATGTTTCGGAGAGTCTTTGTACAGCACAAGGTGACAATAAAAGCACAAATGAGCATTTTTTTAAAAAAGTCTTTTCTAAGAATTACTTTTACAAGTGCTAAAAATTAAAATGCATTCTGACCTAGGCACTGTTTGTATTCCCAGTTGTACTGGTCACTAACTAAGGACATGACTGAAATCATTGAGCTTAAACTATGTAAAACTCAACATGGGCTTTCTTCTTCCCTTTTAAGCCAGGATTAAATAGATTTATCTTGATCTTAATTTAAATATGCCTAGGCTTAAATCAAATCGAATTTGAAACAACTGATCTAAGTTTTGCCACGCATTAGCAAAATTGTTTTTTAAAACAGTGGAAATTTGTACATGGACAGGATGTTATTGTGAATTAGGCTATTTAATTAATTAGAAGTCTCTGGCTAACTGTTAGCCAAGGATTTTGGATCATGATGTTTTCATTATGTCTTGCAGCAAACTTGTACAGGTTAATTCCAAATCTGTGCTGGGCTTTGTAACTGAGATATGAGACTAAGGAATGGGATTAAGAACTTGTGCTATTTTGGGGCTCACAGAATATGAAATCTAAGTTACATCTGGGTGCTTGCAATGGGGGACTCGGTTGAATCTGATAAACAGATTTGAGTCACTTCATCAAATATCACATTTCCCAGAAAATGTTTTGTTTTTAACAGGGAGGTCTTGGTTTTTAAATGAGGTCTTTTTCTCTGCCTTACCTCAGCCTTTGGGTGATGAGAAAATGCATTTAGATCACATTTTTAAGCTTCACAGTGCTAGAAATTTATCATTTTCTGTTTCATTGAACACCAAGATTCCCACAGAATTACACTTAGAGATGGGCTTCAAGAGAAACAACAACAATCATAAGACTTAAGAATTGCACCGTGAATGTAAGTCTGAAAGGAGCTCTAGACCTCAGAGTTATGTCCCTGTTCATCTGCACCCTATTGAAGCAAACTCCTCCTGCATAAAATGCCATAATAATTCTACTTTTGCAAGACATTTGGACACAGTATTGTTTAAATTACTTAGAGGAATGAGAGTCAAAAAACTCTGCTGAATATGTTCAGCTGTTTCACCAGAATTTGATCACAGTAATAGTGCAGCTGCATGATACCCATGGGAATAAACAATTTATTCGGTTTATTATCTTGTTTGGATCTTCTTTTTAAATTGGGATGGCAAGAAGTGTGAGATACTTTGTCACTGAAATGATTAGTAAAGCTTGGCTTTTATTGAGAACTATGGGAAACCTTTCAAGATCTGAAAAAAAAAAAATAGCACGTGACCAAATTCCCAGCTTTGCAACAAATTTTAGAGCTTTGTTCCGATCCAAATGTTGTGGAGGTCAGAGGAATTACCACATGAGGACAGTTCGTCTAGCACAGAAATCCCTGCTCCATCAGTGGTCAACAGGAGATGCTTGGGAAGGAGTGTAAGGAACGGGCTCGTACAGGGTGAACCTTTCCCCAGTCCTATCCTCCCCGCCTCTGGCAATCGGCACTTCAGGAACTTCCTGAGCCAGAGGTCGTATCCAGACCATTGTGTTTAATTGCCACTGGTGGACTTATCCCCCGTGAATTTGTCTAATCTTTTTTTGAACTCATTTATATTTTTGGCCTCTGCAACATCCTGTGGCAGTGAATTCCACAACTTAATGACATGTCATGTGGAAAAACTGCTTCCTTGTGTTTGCTGTAAAGAAAGGTTTAAAGGTTTCATTCAGCAAAACTGATTTCAGCTCCAATTAAACATCAAAATTAGCACTTTTCTGAAGTGAGGTCTTGATTCGAAGCTCTCTAGAGTCAAGAAGCCCTGCATTATTTTTTTGCAGAATTAAAAACATTTTAAGTCTCCAGACTTGTTTGATACTAGCAACATATTTTTCTGTCACTCAGGCAAATTATGTGAAAGAATTTGGTCATACCACTCAAAAGATGGATTTCTGACTCTTACAGCTAATTCAGTTGCTGTTATTGATGGTGTTAGTAGTAAAAACCCACTAATACCCAGCCTGAGCAGAGTGATAGCCAACATATGGTGCTGCCTGAAGTCCCTGTTTCCTCAGAGTTTCATTGATAGCAAAAAGCATTCGAGCTGGAATTGGCCAAGTGTTGTTTGTAGTGGAATATGTTTTATATCATTTTGACCATTTCAAGCGTGTTCCTTTGGCTTGCTCCAGTTCTTGGTGACATTTCAAGATTTCAGTCAACCAGGAATTGGCGCAAGAAGTACTTTGGGGCTGGAGAGGGAGCAGATTTGGAGCTTTTCAAGAGAAAGGAGCACACTTCTGTTTCCTACTGTGTCATCCCCCCCAGCTCAGCTCCCCTCTGGTCCCGTGAAAAGAGAAAGGAAGCATGTCTGGGAGTCCTCAGAGAGCTGCTGGCTGCATCCAGAAGCCTGGAGCTGGCAGGCAGAGTGCTCACTTGGAAGTGGTGGGTCCCTGACAGCAGGCATCCTTTCAGAAAGGAAAAGACAGGGGGGAAAAAACCACAAAGAATAACCAAAATAACACAGTGAGCCCAAGTGTAAAATGGAGCACCAGCCTCCTCCTTCTTTGGTGGGATACTGCAAGGCAGGATATGGAGGGAGGCAGAGGGTGCCTGGTGTTCGGCCAGCAGATGGAACTGCGGCAAAAGGACAGGAGTTCTGGCACGCAGTCCTCATGAAAAGGCCACTGCAGAGGCTTCTTCAGGAAGGAGCAGTGCACTTGGCGTTTGTGTGTTCTGTCCAACTATTTTGTATAATAAAAAAATTACCTCTGCCTATAAACCTTACCCTGTGCTTATGGTGGCACGGAGGGGTTGAAGTGGTCAGGAGTTGCAGGTCATACAGCGACTCTCATTGCCAGGTAGCTGGTGTCTCCACACAGGGCTCTTTTGGCTTTTTCTAAAATGGAAGTGTGACGACCCATGCATCCTTCTCTATTTTTCCCTAAATATTCCATCTCCTAGTCTCTTATTCTTAACGGTGGAAGTTTTTCTCTGCAGCTTCTTGAGTGGAGTTGCAGAGGGCAGAGCTGTCCCACAGCTGGTCACCCCCCTGCCCTGGTGCCCCAGCAGGGCAGAAAGGGAGCAGGTGTTTCCTAAGCAGGGATTTCATTTTGGGTGTTGATATCAGGAGGTTTAGTTAAATCTTTGCCTATACTGTAAATTCATTAGTATAGGTGCAAAAAGCTAAGAACCAAAATCCATTTTTGAGTTTTCAATTTGTCTTGATTTTCAGAGCTCCTTATCTCGTATTGATTTAGGTATCTAATGACCCAATTCATCAAGTAGTTTAAGCATGTCGCTAATTTTAATCAAGTGCGTAATCCCACATTTAGTTAGGCACACGTGTAAGTATCTTTCTAAATGAAAAATGGGTATAAAGCCTAATTTAAGACAAATCCCTGCTTGAATGTGTTGCCTTTGTTCTTCGTGAGGAAAATGAAAGAGGGAGTACTTTTGTAAGGAGGCGTTTCCAGGGCAGATCTTCGTGGAGCCAGAAATGTGCAGGTGAGCTCTTCCCCTCAAGGGCCGTTTGTGAGGTACGGGAGCGGCGTCTCCCGAGCTCCTCCTCATGTGCTGACCCTCGCCTCCCTGACATCCATCCCCCTCGCCTAACAATGACAAATGGAGTTATAATATTGGTTGTTGAACCATAAGCTGTAGATAAATGTGCTTCTGAGAACCACCATTAAGTCCCTAAATGGATTATATATATTTGGTTTAGAAACCTAATATTTAATATTAGTGTACTCTCCAGCGGTTGGCTTTATTTCTCTTGATAATCTATTCCCACTCCATTTCCTTTTAGATTTCTAACCTCATTAAACCTTTCATATCGCAGTTATTTTCTGTTCTAAACAAAATTAAAGGCACACCATCCCCAGGTTTTAAGAGTCTAATTTTACTCCCGAACTGGAGGAAACACAGAGATAAACATTCTTTTCAGTGATGAATTTTAAAACCGCTTTACGAGTCAGCTGAAATTGCTAACCATATTGAGGATTGTAAAAGTGTGTGAAAGGCAGCATAATAAATGATGCTTGAAATGGCATTTGTTGTATGGGAGTTCAGATGCTTACATGCTATCTTCCCCTTCTTGGTTTTGTATAAAATGTGAGGATGTATCTCACGTCATACAGTACCTTAAGAATTTATAACATTTTGCTTCTGGTCTGATTGTCTGCAAGGAATCTCAGTTACCAGCAGGGGTTCCTTAAATTCACATGGCCAGAAGAAAGCTGTATCTGTGTAATACTCTGCTCCCAGTGTGCACATTAAACTGGTTTTTCTTGATCGAGGACACATTTCTTCCTTAACATCAGGCACTTTGGCACATTGCTTGTTCTGATATATATAAGTATTGCACTCTGCCTTACTAGACACATTAAAATTGCGTTTGACCATTCTTCTTGTTATACAATGCCCTGGCCCCTACAGTGGCTGCTGTAAGAAAAAACGCAATATATGTGCTGTTGAAAAGAAATCTGCAGGCTGGAGGAAGCTCTAAAACATATCCTTTATTTGCCCAAATCCATTTCTCTTTCCCTTGTTTTCCTATAAGGCCTATAGTACCTCTGCTAATTATCAAATTACATTAATGGCATTAAATCAGGGTTATACACTTCAGAGCCTGCTTGCTCCTTCTCTTTCCACTTCCACCGGAGTCCTATGGCTGAATGATGACATCCCATCAATGTGCAACATTCCCACCACAGCTGATGGGGATCTCACAAGCACAGGATCATAGGGAAGTCTCTGTTGCAGACCTGTTGTATTTGGTGACTGCAACAGCAGCTCACATAGCTCTGCTGCTTCTAATTCCAGTGCCAAGACCTGTAGTCTGAACTAGTAATTAGCACTTTGCATCTTAAAAACCTTGTCTTCCCTTTGCCTTGTGGCAGGGCAGATACTGTTGTTTTCCATCCCTGTTGTGCAGGCAGGGAAGGTTGAGGCAGGGGCAGAGTACCCAGGATACTTATGCTGCACATCAATAGCCAGAATTACCACCAGCAGCTCCTGGATCCCTGTCCTTTGCTCATCTGTTAGTCTATAAGGTGGAAGCTAACATTTTAGGGATTTAAAATCAGAGACAGGGGGCTCTGCAATTTGCAGAAGCTCTCAACATGCCACAGGAGCAGGCCTGGTGACAATAGGCATTTGTTTGACATAGAAGAAATGATAGTGAAAATTGGCTGAGCAGTTTCTGATCACTGAAGTCCCTGCTGATAGCTTTGTGCTACTCTTGTTCGAATTCACAGTAAGAAACAGCATGGTGCTAATCGCTGAGAAGTTCTGGGAGAAGGCTGGTCAGCGGGGTGCTTATATGAAGAGTGATGTGATGAAATGATAGGGAAATAGGTCTTTACCCTGACCCTTTTCCTCTCCCTTCCAATTGCATGGAGCAGTTAACGATGACCAGAAACTTTCCTGGCAAACTGACCCGCAGTTTTGCTGGTTTACATTTGTTTTCAAGGGTTCAGCATCATTGTCTTCAACAGGATGCTCTTATCTGGGACTTGGTCGTGGCTGTGTATAAGGTTCCTACATTTATGTTCTCCTCCTGTTTTCTTCCACCATACATAACATCATTCAGATGAGGACAATGTCCTTGAGTGCACTGTGAAGCAAGAGGATGCATTTTTACCACAAGTGCATTTTGAGCCAGTTTCCACCAGGGTTATTACACCCTGTGAATTCATTATGCTCCTGCTCACCTGTTTTTGGAGCATGTGACAGTGTTATCATGCTCCTTTCAGAGGGCAGGAGCAGGCAGCTGAGCTGCTCAGTTTTAAGCTCTAATGGCTGCTTATTTAATACGGTTTTACTTTCACCCACCCATAGCAATCATCACCTTAAAAATCACCTCCATTATATCCATTCTGTTCTCCACTGCTGAACAAATCAATGCACCTCTGACAGCCGGAGGCTGTGTGAGTGTGCGGGAATCCTGAGGAATCAATCGCACCCAGGTGCCTCAGAGAGGATTAGCGGTTTTCCCCAGGGAGAAACGGCTGGCAGTAGAGGCCCCCTGTTCTCATGACTCAGCAGCTCCACTCCAATTTCCCATTTCAAATACAGAGCAGCAAGCTCTAAATCTTCCATGCCCGAGTGCGGAGTGGAGAGCCCAATACAAAGTTGCATTTCAGTTTGCCCTGACAGATGGAAAACCGTAATAACGTCCCTTTCTCCATGAGGAGTGACGGGTTCCCACAATGCAGGAGAGATTCCGAGTGCCGCTGCAGAGGCTCGGGCGGTGCCAGGAGCTGGATGCTCATGTGAGAATCCAACTGATGTTGCGTGGTGTCTCGCCCTGGGCGGGATAGTTGCCATCTGTTCTACAATGGTGGTGTCTCAGACTGTTTGCAAATCTTCTCCAGGACCCCAAAAATGCTGGAGATTGAAGAAGGCAAGGGGAGTTAAAGCGTTTAAGGGCTGAGATAGATTTCAGGAGAATGGGAGATCGGGGTGGGAAAGCATGTTTCTACTCCAGGGCACAAGTGGAGACAAAGGATTTTAGATGTGGGCTTGGTACTTCTCACCAAGCTTATATTTACTCTTAGGGGTTAATATGGGGCATCTGAATCCACCATCACTCAGCAGCCATCAGGATGAAAGAGACAGATCCTTATGACCATAAAATAGTGATAATCCTGTGCCATAATGTTAATGAGCCTCAGGCTTCCAGGCTTGCCATATGCAACCCCCCGCTGGCTTTAGCAGACACTACCATATGCGTCAGATGTCCAGAATCAGGCATTTTTTTCCCATTTCCCATGTTGGAAGAGATGCCTTTCTGCAAAAAAAAAATCTGCAAGTTTGCCTGTAGGTCAAAATAAAAAGGTTTTTCATCAAAGGAACGAGTTTCCTTCCTGTTTCGCTCACTGGTGCTTTCAGAAGCTCTTCTCATTTACGTCCATCGTGCCAAGTCAACTCGTGGTGTTCCTGTGCAATAGACACTCAGCCTGCCTCGGACTGACTCTGCGAGTTGGGAGCAGATGTTGGCTCTGTGACAGGTCTGTGTCAGCAACGTGTTTTGATAAGAACAGACTATTCCCAGCTGGTTTCTGACGAGTTTTTCTCTTTTTCTCTGTTTTCCTCCTCTCTTGCTTTGAGCCCTTCATCAGCCTCAGAGCACACATTCTGAAAAGATGTGCCCAGCTCTTTTCTTGATGTTGTTTTACTTTCTGCACATTTTGAGGCCTTTTTTAAAACATTGTCCTTCACATGACTGGGAATCCCCCAAATTCAGCTTTTCCTTTGCTGACTAATTCCCGTGGAAGAAAACTCTGCATTTCTTTCAGTCAAGCAAAAACACGGAGACATGCAGTCCCTGTTTAATGTAGCTCTGCCACCAGAAACCAAATAAAAACCCAGATCCAACACAGTTAGCTGCATCCTTTCTTGGAGCTCTTGGTGTGCAGCCCAGGGCTGAGCTTTGGTATCACTAATCTGGGCAGGCTGTGGGAGATGGGCACAGCTGAGCCCAGGGAGTGTCAGTGGTGGAGAATCACGTCCAAACGGGAATGCATTCCCTGCCTGCAGCCCAGCAGTGCTGTCAGCCAAACCATGGGTTTCTGTCAATGTGTTACTGGCCTCCAAATAAAGACTTGAAGAGGCGGAAGCTTGTGATGTCTCTCTAGATTAAATGTGGGAACCGAAGTTCACCCACCGCGCTTCTTATCTTCGATCAGATTCAGTATTAGATTAGTGTCAGAAGACTGTTGAATGGGTTGGGATAATTTTTTATTCCACCTCCACCTTCATGCATCTGCTTACCTGGTTAATTGTGGTTGGAAAATCCAGCAATCCCTTATTTTAAATATATATGACATTTCTGTTGCCTCAACAGGGCAGGAGCTCTTGGCTGAGGCCCACACTCCTAGAGGATGCTTCAGAAAGAGATCCATTCACAGAGCCAGTAGCCAAGTTCCAGGCTCATTATTGAAGCAGTGTGTGATCACGAACCAGTTACTTGCCCTCTTTATGCTGTAAATCTATAAAACCAGGGGGAAAGTAGAACCTCTTGGAGCTCCAGACAATTCACATCCTCTGTATTCTCTTGGGTTACAGTGAAAATGCACGAGCCACGCTGGCCCAAGTAAATAACTCTCCTTCTTTACCAGGAATCTGTAAGACCTGGTTGTTCATTCAACTACTTTCTCCTCGAGTCTCAAACTCCCTGCAGCAGTTTCTAGGTGAACAGCAGGCTTGGGGACTGTGTTGTAATGGGAGACCTCTGTTTCCCTTTTAACCAGGATTTCAACCCTGCAAAACAATCAGCTCTTCCCTTTCCATTGAGAGGCAGCAGTATCTAATCAGGTTTCACTCCTTTGTTGTATCTATTGATCCTCAGCACTGTAAGATGCAAATTGCCATGCCTGACAGGATTCAGGGTGTTTTATCATCAATGGAGAGTAATTATCCTTGGCTGCACCAATATTGGATTGTTAAGCCCCAGGATAATGCACAAGGTAAAGACATTTAGAAGGCAGTCCACCTTGGGGATTTGTGTAAATGTGATGGATAGAGTGAGAGCAGGATAGCTGAATTACAGCCCCAGGGACTGACAGCTGCATGGGGCTGTAGCCTTGATAATCCTTACAGAGAAGCTGGTGCTGCAGTTGGTATTGAGACACAAAGTGTGTCTAAAGCTGTAAGTTTCCCTTTCTGTTTAATCCTTGTAGTGTGTGTGTGCTGAAGAAGAAAACTTGTGCAAGATTTTGAATGGATTCTGTGCTCTTGCAAGAATGGCCAAATAACTTCTTCTGTTCATTTATTTATTTAACCATATTTCCAGCTTTTCAAGTGAGCATATTTTAGAGGCAAAAGGGTGTTCAGGTGCTTATTTCTTTGTCTGTGGATTCCAGTTCAATACTAAAAAGCAGAATTACAATTTAATAAGTAGGAGATGCTTTTATTTCTTTGGAAAATATCTGGTTAACCATTGGAGTATTCTGGTGCATAAAGTAGTTAAGCTGTCTTAGCTGTGAGGAGAAAATGTATGTCAACAGAGATGCCATGTTAGCTGACTAATCCTCGCCTGATAGCAGCAAACCTGAAAGTAGTCTCAGGGAAGAAAATCTCTTTTTCCAGAGTTATCCATATGAGCTGAGTCTTATACCTGTCACTTTTTTTTCTTTTTTTTTTTTTTTTTTTTTAAACAGACCATTTCTGTAGCTGTGAAATAAATAGGAACAGAGATGGAAAGAGGAAAAGGAGTGTTGGTGCCTGGAAACTGCTGAGATGAATGTTGAGGGTAGCTCCCAAAGACCTTCAGGCTTCAGGTGCAACACTAAGCTTGCAAGCTGCGAGTTCCGTTAGCATTTTTTAGTGTTTTTAGTGGCAGTTCTTTCTTGTCAAGAAACTCCTTGTGTTTGACCAAGGCCATGACTAAGATCAGCCAACTTGCTTGGCATGCAAAGCATGCTTTATTCTTGTTAAAGCTGCTAAGGATACTGCGGAGCAAATGCCAGAAACTGAAGCAAATAGTCCATGTTTTACCAGAACTGGGCCAGATTTTGCAGCTCTTTGCAGCTCTGTGCTGGCAGCCCGTGCCCTGTGCTGCCACGGAGGCGCTGAGGTTACTGTACTCCAGTGGGATTTTTCTGACATCCTTCACAAGCGCCCCCGGCTGCTTCATTTCACACGTTATCATCAAAGTGTGCAACAAGCTCCTTACATTGCTCCAGACCTTCAGACAAGCGAGAGAGGGGGTTTGCTCCGCACTCAGTTCTGACTGCGGTTCTGAAATAGGAGAAAATTGAGAAAGATTAAGAAAATTGTCTCGCATACCTACACTGTTTGTCATGTTTTTAAAAGGGAGCAAGCCTCACAGATGTTTTGATTGCCAAGTTAGAAATGCACTACTCAGGGGAACAGAGTCCAGGGAAGTCATGGTGGGGGACAGAATAGTCCCCCAAGCTAGGAGGGGGTTCTGTGAATGAAGAAAAATGATGCAGTAGATGCTGATGCTGGTTGGGCTTCTCCCCCTGCCCTTGGCTGCCCAGAGCCTTTGGGATGCCCTCCAGGGAATGCTGCTGGGGGGAAGCGGCTCCTGCAGCCGCCGGCTCCATCTGCCCTGTGCTGCTGAGCTGTGCTGGCCTCGGCCACATCCCTGCAGGTGATCCTGCTGCCAGCTGTGAGCGCAGGAGCCCCGCAGCCACTCGGGCAGATGCTGCGGGCGAGCAGCCTGGAGCCTCAGATCCATAATTGGCTCCCTGCAGTGCCGCAGGCAGCTCCCACCTCGCCCTGTGCTATCCTGGGAGGCTGCAGCACCGCTCCTTCTGGCTGCCCTGGCAGCCCACGGGCAGCCTGGGCACAGGACAGCCGTGCCTTGAACCCCCCGAGTGTGCTGGACACGCACAGCCTCGAGCAGAAGCATTGAAATCCATATTTCAGTATGTCCCTGCTGCTCTTCTGCCTGTGCTCCTCCCGTGCTGCACGGGAACAGTGGGGCTTCTCCAGGCTGTTGAATCTGTGGCCAATTTCTGGAAATGTCAGCGTATGTAGGGCAGTATCTTTGGGGAATTTTTGTTGCATGCTCCCTCTTCCCCACAATCCCTCCTTTTTTTCCCCAGAAGCATCTCAAAGCTGTGCAGTTCTGGAACTGAAATGTGCTGTGGCTCATAGAATTCCTAGGGATGCAGAGAGCAGGTTTGTGGCCAGCTGACAGGCTTTGTCCGCAGGGCTGACCACTGTACTCATGGGGGGACCCCCAAGTAGAGCCATATTGTAGCTTCTAAAGACGAGCTGGTGATAAAATT
Organism: Gymnorhina tibicen; assembly: GCA_013399875.1. NCBI lineage: Eukaryota > Metazoa > Chordata > Aves > Passeriformes > Artamidae > Gymnorhina > Gymnorhina tibicen. The sequence goes on along the minus strand of VXAZ01007126.1, from coordinate 911,326 downwards.
CCAGACACACCAATCCTGGAGTTTGGGGAACTCGAGATCTAGACCCTCATTTTGTAGCAGAGCCTGAATCTTACTTACACCAAGCCAGAAATCAAGTGAGCTGAGAGGTTCTGCCCTCAGAAGGGGGGTGGTGCTGGTGCAGAACCAGAGCTGAGACCTCTCCCGCCCCATGGCACCGTGCCACAGCGCAAAGCCTGCGGAACCCCGTAGTCAGTACGGATATTTTAGGTGAAGTACATGTGAGTGGAGGATCAATACCATATGGCATGCGTGTTAAAATAAAAACATGCGTACACTCAGGGCTGGATTTGCTGTATTCCGCACGAAAGTAGGGGTTTTTTATTGGGAAAATGGTTAGATTTGATGGCGGTATGTAATTAGTAGTTTGCCAGCAATAATTACAGGGCTGTGCTCCAGAATAAATGATGTAGCATTCCTGTGCATATAATATGGTATACCACAAAATAGGACTTGGAAAATTGCAACATTGCTGGATCATCATATATCTGACATGTTAAAGGGGTTTTTTTGCTCTGATAGTTTATGAAAAATAGTAAGTATGGTGCACTGTGAACCAAAAGGCTTGCTTTGTTAAATTAACCACAATTGCAACCACAAATTATGGCTTCACAAACTATAGATTTAAGACTGGCTTTTCATAAATAGAGCTTCTTTGTGTTATAACAAAACATACATGAAAGAATGGAGCTGTACAGTGATGCCAAAGTAGCACTTTCAAAATCATCAGCCCATTCAAGCCTTTGGAATACAATCATAATATTTGTTTAAAGTTTAATATCCAGAAAGGAAATTTGTAGAAATCCCATAAGCTTAACACAGTTCTGGGGTAATTTCTGTGTGCCTTAATGAAATAATAGCAAGATAGCAACCTTAAAAAATAGGTTTGTATTAATTTGAAAGTTTCACTTACACAAGTGAATAATTTGTCACGAAGTGACTAAGCAAAGTTTCTGCAAAACGAAACAGGATGGAAAAATCCTTCTGTATTTTTTTACACATAACATGTCCATATATGCAAAGGACCCAAATCTTTCCAAGCAGAGGGAGTTATGCCGGTTTCTACCAAAGGTGAATGTGCCCAAAAAAGAGTTTTCTCCAATACTGGATGATAGCTGTAGATTTCTCCAAGTTTTAAAATATCCTGCAGATTATTGGCATGCTCATCCCAATTTTGAAAGGCATACTTTTGGCAGCAGCCAACTGAGGAGGGCCATGTGTTAACATCCTGGTTTAGCAATATGTATTCCCACATGCTAAGCTCTCGTACAAATGCAGTTTTTATTGCTGTTGACTTCAAACAAAGATGCTTTGACATCTAAAGTTGTATATGTTACAGATGCAATGCCTAACCATACTCATGGTGTATATTTTAGGATGAGCTGGCTGTGGTCCCAATTATCCAATCGAGTATAAACACTCCTAGGATACAGGGCCCCATACGGAGAGTCGCTTCCCTGTGTTGTGCTGTGTTGTACAGCACTGGAACATCTTGCCGTGTCTGACGTTTTGTACTCCAGCTCATTTGCACGTTGTTGCTTAACACAATGTATAAATAACATATAGGAGCAGGCAACATCTCTTGTAGTCTGCCTTGGAATGTGGAACAAGCATTGTCAAGGATAGCTTGAGTCGCTCCCAAACCCACAGGCTAGCAGGCTCTCCCCTGCTTTCCCATTCCGTGTTTTCTCATCCTCACACTAACAGTGAGAAGGAGGATAATAATCCAGTTTGGAAGCATTTCTAAGGAAAAAAAAGTGTTATTTATTGGCCAAAATCTTTTGTGCGAAGCAGTTCAAGGCTTGCCATTTTGAAATGGTGGTTGGTGGTTGGCTGTTCCTTCACAGCAATAGGTTGGCTTTCTGGAAAAAAAAACCTTAAAAAGTTGAGTAAATGATTATTCTCCTTCCACCACTACCCTCAGCAGGAAACCAGAGTTCTGCACCCATCTTTACAAGTAACCTGAGCCCAGGACGGGCTGGCGGGAGCTCTCTTCTTCTGTACTTGTGAAAGGTCCAGGTTTTCTCCTAGATGCTGCAACAGCTGCGTTGGGAGAAAGTTAAGCGACGATTCATCCACTACCTATTCTGTTTAGACTCTCCCAGGAGTAGAAATCCTGCCACTCCTTTCATTTGCATCCAGGACGTAGCTGAGCCGGCACTTTTGAGGTGTAGAAGCACCCCCCCATCACTCAGGAGCATCCCTTTGGGGATGGTTTGCCAGGAGGGAGGTCTGTGAGGGCTGACAGATCCATGGGGAGATGGGGAACCCGGGGGCTGCATCACACTTGGCAAAAGTCAAAAAAAATACAAGTCTCACCCGTCTCCTTGTGGTTTTGTTCTTCAAAGGTAACTGGATTTGCACATAAGGTTTTCACTCCTGTGGCTGGCAGCGTGTACAGGAGTTCTTGTAATAATAATTAGCTGTAAATATTTTGCATCTAATTCTGAAAGGTTACTTCAAAGAAACATTTCTTCTTATCGCTCAGGATCTTCTCTAATGTTGAAATACACATTCATGAGTGAAGCACTGCAATTACAATGATGTTTAGAGAATCACAAAGGTATTTATTCTTGTCCTGGCTAGTTTATAGTAGCAAAAATTGCAAGTGGAAAGGCTAAGAAAATGTATTCTAAAAACAAACGTGTAATTGTTTTGTTGAGAGTTAGAGTCAACAGTGTTTATTCATGAGGCTTAGCTGCCCCAGGCGAGAGCAATCAGACTGGAGGTACCACCTCCTGTATCCTTGTTCTCTTTAATTGGAGCCATAGCCTTCGATGCCCCGAGGCGAAGGGCCGTCTCTAACTGTATTCTGTTCGGTTTATGAACATTTGAAAGTGCAGTGGAAAAAAACATTCTTTTGTTTAGACAGTTTCAGACTTCCCCTCCCTCTTCTGTTCAGCAAGTGAAAATTGTATGTCAAAATTAGGCTCTTGAGCAGCTATAGATTTTGCATGTAATGTGATCCTCCAATGGCTAAATAGTTTTGCAGTGTTGTTAGGCCCGGGAGCGGAGCTGTGTGTCACCAGCAGGCCCTGGGATGGATGCAGAGCTGCAGTCCTGCCCCGGTGCTGGCTGCTCAGCCCTGGCAGGCAGCTGGCACTCCTCGTTGGCCCCGCCGCGCTCCCTCGCCCCACACACACCGGCTTTTGAGGCAAATCGGAGCATATTTTAACAGTTGCTCTGCAAATTCCTGTGTAACTTCATTTCTATTTTAGGCCCTGTGAGGGTACCTAGCGCAGCCCCAGCCTGGGGGCAGGTTCAATAACAGATTCAATAAAACTCCTCTCCGGCTGCCTCCCAACTGAAGCCCAGGTGGGGACACATGATGCAGGAGGCGGCGGCATCTGTTATTGAATCTCGCCCGGAGTTTATCCAAGCTCTTCCTGAGTGTTTTTCTACTCTCTCTACTGTATAATCCTGATTTCCTCATGATATCTTTATGCAACACAACGGTTAAGTGCTTTCTCCGTCTGTTGTCAGCACTGCCGGTATCAAACTGCTTGAAGCTTTTAGCTCCAAAATAAGAAGTGTGCTCTGTCTCAGGGTGAGAGGAGTCTTCTGTGCTCTCTTCAAGCATCAGTCTAGTCTGATGGATCCTGTCTCATGGGAGGGCTCTCCACTTGAGACAGATATGCTGGTAGAGTGGATGGCTGTGATCCTGCAGCCTTGAGTCAGGCCTGAGTGAAAACAATAGCCCCAGCCTATCTCATCTCATCTCATCTCTGAGAACAGTCATGCTGGCCCCACACCCTGGTGTCCCAGCACCTTCAAGAGATTAGCACCAGCTCGGTATGGAGTCCCTCGTGTGGTCTGCTCATGCTGTGTGTAAGGTGTTGGTGGTCAGATAGCATCTTGAAAATTGAGAAAACAAGAATACACCCCATCTAAGCTTCGCTCTCACAGTGCCTGGCCATGGTGCTGCTCTAAGGGGAGAGTTGAAGCAAGTAACACCCAATGTTGTCATCGTGGTTTGCACATTCGAGGGCTGAACCGAGAACACAAAATGAGCATCTGATACTGCACCCTGTGTGCACTTAGCCGCCAATCTCCGCCTTGCTGGAACGGTGTTAAGTGGTTTCCCCTGCCATTGATGCTACTTTAGGTTTATTCTGTGCTGCTTCAAACCACCTTTGTCCCCCATCGTGTTCTACTGAGGTCAGAAGTAGGCAAGAAGGGAATGGGACAGTGTGGCAGGTGACTGATGGGATGAGTCCTTGGCTCCAGGAACACTCGTCCTTCACTGGTGGTGACCCTGCCAGTTCCTCTGTAGGTCCATGCAAATAGACATTTGGAGCTCTGAAGAGCCCTTTCAGGGGAATGGCCTTTCATTTCCCACATCTTCGTAAAACAATGTTACTGAGTGGTTTACCAGATATCCCAGATTTTCTAGGCTATCACTCCAGTCATATCTTCACTGCAGCAAATAACAAGGCTTTAAAAGGCACCTATTTATTTACTTATTTCATACAACTGGCAAGGCTTAAGTCCTGTCCCTGAATGGTATCGATTCTAGTAAGAAGTATGTCATAGCCCTGGAGACTTTATCTAAATAATCACAGCTTTCTGGAGCGCAGTTTTCACATTTGAGTTATTAGATTTAAACTTCTGGTCTTCTTAGCAAAACACCTTCTCTTCCATCCCGTTTCATTGCCCCTGATCCAAGGTTGAACCGTCTAGAGAATGGCATAATATTTGCTGCATATTTGCCTTGACAAATGGCTAATTCCCACTCGGATCCGTGGCGGTTTGCCGTGCACCAGGGACAGCAGGCTCCTTGGCTTCCTTGCCGAGAATATTTGTTTAAATGCAGCAAGTCCTTTCTCCAGTGTTGTCTTTGCAGAATGTGGAGGGGTGAGCCTTTTGATGTTTGTATTTACAGTGTTTTCACATCTGGATGTCATTTGTGACACAGGCTCTCCTCCTTTTTCTATCCATGTGTCTTCCTGTAAAATTCATTTTGAACATACAAGCTCATGTGGCTTTAATGTGTAGTAGTCGGCCAATGCATTTAGCAGGCCTGTAGTAGGCCAATAAAGAGGTACCTTGGGTCATGCTGTGCGCTCTTGTAAATTTATCCCGAATTAACCCTGATTGGCATCCAGCTCCCCTGCTGTAAAGATACAGATGTGCATGCTCTCTAACATCTGCTGCTTCATGAGGAGCTGTGCCATAAATCCACAACCCCCCGTGACCTGCAGTCTGGGCTGAGGGTTTGGGGATGCTTGTGCTCCTGTGCTCCCCAGCCCGGGCGGGTACCTGCAGGAGGCAGGTGGCAGCGCTCCTGACGCAAGGGCAGCTCCATCCTTGCGTTTTCACATGAAAATCCTGCTGGTGTTGCAAGAGGGTGTTCTTCTCCCTGAGCAACACCAAGGTACAGCCTCCAGTGCAGATCCTTCTTGTGGCTCCCTGTTTGATGCAAGTGGTTTGAATATCCTCGTCCAACAGGTTTCTTTGGGGCTCGTATTAATTCAGCTTCATATTTTAAAATGCAAACTTGGGCATGGCAGAGCAGGCTCTCTCTGCTGCCTTCACTTGCAGAGGAAAGCCGGGGAAAGAGATCAGTCAGAGCAGCCAGAGCGTCGCTGCAGTCCTGCAGCCAGCCAGGATGCAAAGGGAAAAACATACCCATCAATTTCTAAATGTCAGCTGAGATCCCCTGGAAATTATTTATTGCGTCTGCTGTCGTATTTAATGATTTAACAATATACTAATAATCATAATATATTAACTTTGTGTAGTGATATACCAATCAATATAAAATAATGAACACATCTAATGGATTTAATAGTATACAGATGTTTACCGCCTTTCTCCCTGAAGATTTTCAGATAATTTCCCCAGGCCAGCTGAAAACCAAGCTCGGGCTGTTCCTTTCCCCTACCCCAGAGGCAGTCGCAGTGCTGGGGCCATGTGGGGACACCCCAAACACTGCCGAGCGAGGGCTGGCAGTGCACAGCGGGCTGTTGGGGTGCAGGCTGAGTGCACGGGGGCTGCTGACCAGGGAGGGGGCCGTGCTGAAGGCTCGCGGGTGCGACACCCCAGTCCTGCACAGGGAGACGAGGACGGGCTGGCCTCGTCCCCATGAATCACATTTACTGCGGCAGGCGCTAACCAGGCATGTCAGGCAGTGGGGATTGTCGGCCCTGTGGCCATTGATTAGCCATTTATTAAAGCACCTATGAATCACGGCAATAGTAATTATATTTTAAATATACCTACTAACAACTGTTTTGCAATGGGGAAGGTTAATCACGATTAAACACTTCCTTTGCTTTTCTCTTCTCCCTCTGCCCGGATCCAAATCCCCTGGGGGTCCAAACGCATCTCAGGGACATAGGAGGCTGCAACTAACATGGAAAATAGAGGGAAAGGAGTCCAACCTCAGCCCATCAACAGACTGGTGGGGGGGAGGGAGCGTGCGTACACACGCACACCAGGCATGCACATGCCCGGGCGTTCAGGGAGCGCTGACACGCTTCATCCACCCTTCGACCGTGTGCACACACGCACTGTGCACAGACCGCGCACGCAGCAACCACACACACCGAGCACACAGCCAGACACCGGCTGTGGGCACGCACACGCCGGCCACAGACACACACACACACGGGCCGTGCGCGGGCTGGCTGTGCACAGAGACACGGCACACACGGCCCGCGCGAAGCCGCAGGCCGTGCACACGCACGGACACAGACTGTGCACACGCACGGACACAGACTGTGCACACGCACGGACACAGACTGTGCACACACAGATGCAGACCGTGCACACGGAGACCACGCGCACGCACAGATTGCATACACGGCTCGCACACGCCTGCCGTGCGGACGCACCCCGTGCACCTGGATGCGGGCCGTGTCCGCACGCGCACGGCACACCTGTGCACGCGTGCACGCGCGGGCAGTCACGGGGCACGGAGCGGGCGCTCCTGCTCGCGCTGTCACCGGCGTTCGCACTCACGCGCTCGCACTAAACTCGCTCTCACACCTCTCGCGTCCCCCGCCCGCGCGCTCCCGCTGCGCGCGCCCCGCGCCCGCTGCCCCGACGGCGGGACCCG